>CM039505.1:6192373-6446853 GCA_022432975.1 Begonia masoniana | reverse complement strand
TTCCGTGTTGTAATGCTAATAGAAAAATTTCAAGTAAATTGAATATGATTTGGTATTTTTTTAAAAATTAAATTCTCATTTCTTCTTCATACGTCAATTTGAGGCCTTAAAAGATAAATTTTGGACCCGAAAAAGGCAGCCATGGGGTTACACCGGATAAAATAGGTAGGTCTCTGCGCGAGCTTCGATTTGATATCTTTTCAGCTCCAATTGGATACTCGTACAAAAAGTTATGGTTCTATAAAATTGAAAAGGTCACTAATTTGTATAAAAATTCACTAATTTGCATAAAAATATTAAAAAATCATAAAACTTTTTATATTACCTTTCCATAATGTAATGAACATATTGTAACGATCTCTATTCCCAGCAAGATATTGTTCGCTCTGGGGATTGGTGTAGGATCGGTATTGTCTAAGAGGGGGGTGAATTAGACTTTTTAAACTTAAAATAATAGTCTAGTAAATTTCTCTTGTAATTTGAGTTTGAATATTAACAGCAAACAAACATATAAAGTAGAGAGAGAGAAAAATTCAACACCAGTATTTTTACGTGGTTCGGCCAAACTGCCTACGTCCACGCTCCAAGGCTCCCCCTTGAAGATTCCTTACTTCTCCTCAACGAGAAATCCTGATCGAGCTTTCGGGCGTCGATCCAAAGCCTTTTACACAACACAGGATTGAACTTTACGGGCGTCAATCCACTGCCTTACACAAATTTTTGAGTTTGTAGAGTTTTGCACAAAACTACTCTCTCACAGGATCTGAATCTCAAGTTCGAATAGAGAGAGGTAGACGAAAATATAGAGTGATTAGCTTTCGCAGCTTAGGGTTCAGAATTATAAATTTGCAAAAGTTAGTCTTCGAGCCTTTTCTTCTGCTTATATACTCTGTATAAAATTGCTTCAGAGAATTGAATGCTTCTTTCTTCAAATGTTAAAATGTTACCGTTGGGAAGCATCCGTACTGAAGCAGCTATCCGTTGCTTCTGAAAATGTTGTTCGTCGTCGCCATTAAAGGTCTGGAGTTAATGCTGAAAACGACGTCACTGTAGCTTCGCGGCTAGCTTTGAATTCTGGCGGAAGTTCACCGGCAGATGCAACTTATGAAGCAGAGACACGTCATCGGTGGATGCAGCTTTGAATGCCATCGGCAGATGTATCCTTAAATTCCATCGGCAGATGCATCCTTAAATTTCATCTGCATCCTTAAATTTTATCGGCAGGTGCATGCTTTAGTTAGCATCTCCTTTTGTCGTTTAGTCAATCGACAGAAGCTGCTTCAAACATCATCGGCAGATGTGTCTTCAACTATCATCGGCAGATGTGTTTTCAAATATCATCGGCAGATGTGGCTTCAAACACCATCGGCAGATGAAACAGATAAGCGCTTGACACGTCATCGGCAGATGTCTTCATGACGCTATCGGCAGATGACTTCAAAACTCTATCGGCAGATGACTTCAAATCTCTATCGGCAGAAGCTTTGTTGTGTAACGATCGGTAGAAGCACGCGTTTCAGCCCTGTTTTTCTAATCAGCTCTGTATACTCAAACTGATTTTATTAGACAACTAAAATACCCTTTTTAAGGGTATTGCCAAACAATTTCATATTCATAATTCTCGATAAATACACATAATCAAATTTTATACTTAATATACAAATACATCATCAAAAGCAAATTATGACTTAAACACTCTATAAGTCAACAATCTCCCCCTTTTTGATTAACTAGGATACTCCCCCATAATTTTAGCCGCTCCCCCATAGTATATGCATTTTATTCAATTAACCATACAGAGCAAATCCAGAAACACAGAGCAATCAGATTCAAGAATTTCATAGTGCTGAGTAGAGTATACTCAATCAAATACATTATTCTCCCCCATTGACATTATCAAAAAAACAAAATCTCAATATGCAGCAATAGAGCAGAGAAATAGCCAAAAGCAATGCATTCAACATAAATCAGCACAAAATCAGAGTATGTTCAGTAAATAATAATGTAGTCATTACAAGAAAGGTACAACAAAAAAAAATGACTATTTGAATAGATCTAAATAACGATTCCAAAAAGCTTTTTGAACATATAAGGGCACGTCACGGGTGGGATTGAGAAAAGCATCCACGAGAGCTTGAAGGGATGCAATATCTCGAGGAAGGAGGGGAGGTTGATAAACGATCAGTGCCCGGCAGGGAGAGGGCTCTGGCTGAGGAGTAGCAGATGGAGAGGGTCCTTGATAGACCACCAAATCTAGACAAGGAGGCTCGCCAGAGGGACTACCAGGGGAAATCTCCATTGGACTGGCTAGCTCAGGAGTAGGCACACTAACAGGAAAACATGCCTGAGGAACACGGACAGAACTAGAGGAACCAGGTTCAGGTTCTTGTTCTGGTTCTGGTTCTGGTTCTGGATGTAAGGCATCAACTTTAGATTCTAGAGTTTCAAGAACCCTGACAATCATGCGCCTGTCAGCATCAATTTTCCCAGACAACAACCCAAAACCAGTGTCTAAAGCAATTGCCATGTCCTTCGGGGTCTGAGCAAGCTGACACTTAATGGAGCTGATATCAGAGCGAATGCAAGCAATGGACTCCTTCAATTCAGTATATTGGTCCGCACTGATGTAAGCTCTCCTTTGATATGTCAGGGGCGTGGCAGGAGTACCAGAGGGAATGGGGGAGGAGACTGGAACTGGAGGAAGCATCTCTTGCTGGTCTGGAGATGGAGGAGCTGAAGGGAAGACTGGAGATGGAGGAACTGAAGACTCATGGATTGGAGATAGAGGAGCTGTAGGTGGTTGGACTGGGACTGGAGGAGCTGTAGGTGGTTGGACTGGGGATGAAGGAGCTGTAAGTGGTTGAACTGGGGATGAAGGAGCTGGAGGTGGTTGGACTGGGGATGAAGGAGCTGTAAGTGGTTGAACTGGGGATGAAGGAGCTGGAGGTGGTAAAAGAAGTGTAGGTGGAGAGGGAGGTTGAGGAACTGGAGATGGTGGAGCTGATGGCTCATGGATTGGAGATGGAGGAGCTGGAGAAGGCAGAGGTGGTAATGTGGATGGAGCTGGAGGACCATGGGTGAATATCGAAGAAATTGCTCGAATCACCGGAGAGATGGAGGGAAAAACAGGCTGAGAAGGTAATATAAGAGAAGGTGGAGGTGAAGGAGGATGTTCAGGAATAGGAAGAGGCACAGGTGAGGGAGCAGAGATGGTCTCTGAATTAGGTGCTATGGAGGAAGGAGCAAGCCTGCGCCTACGCATTAGAGGAGGAGGTTCGAAACTTGATTCCCGAGAGGAGGGATTAACATAGTCTGGAATTCCTGTTTCATCTCCTTCATCAGCAGTTGACTCTGATGGCAGGATAAGTTTTCTTTTACCACGCCTGACAAGAACTGCCTTAGAAACCTTTTGCTTAGCCTTGGCCAAAACTGGCCCACCTTTTCTGATTCTATTTATTCCCATTTTGTTTAGAGTGGTTTGGGAATAATACTGTACGGGCAGAAGTCTTACAGGTTCTTCCTCCTCTGGAAAGACAACTTCTAGCAGTGCAAATAACCTCATAAGAAGCAGATTATAAGGTAAAGATGTAGCCCTTGAGGATACTGCCAGAATCATCCTTCGAACCACAATATATCCAATGTTGAAAGGTGTCTTGAAATAAAGTGCAAACAGAATAAACAGTTCCATTGCGCTCACCTCGTCATAGTGACCACCCTTGGGGATAATATTGAATCCTATCATTTGACGAAATAATCTGGCTCTAGGGGTTAGATGTTTTCCCTTTAAAGGATCAGAGGATTGATTGGGGTCCAAAGCAATTTCCTTGAAAAACTGTATACCATCAGACGTACCAAGGAAAGGAAGCTCAGAACTTGACACATACTTGTAAGGGCAGCTATCCAAATGAGGAGCCCCCAGAAGAGCATTTATAGACTGAGGAGTAATTTCTATGTGTTTGTTATATACATAGCTCTTAATAGAAGAGAAATCAGAAGTAAAGCTAAGATTGGCATAAAACATCCGGATAGCTTCCGGGTAGAAGAAAGATTCAGTCTCAAATAGACCAATTAACCCGAGATCCGTCAAGGGTTCGATAATGTCCATCCCTGCTAACTGGTCAAAGTAAATACCCTTACTGGGAATCAACGATTTGTACTGATAGTTAGCGTGGTATTTTACCTCAGCAGCTTTCGTGAGAAAGAAGAAAGAGGGCCACTCCATTCCACGAGGAATCTCTCGGGGAGGATGTGCTGAAGCTTTGGCCTTCTTCGTGGCCGGTTTGGAAATGACGCGAGATGAAGAACCTGGATGGTCCATTGCAAGGAGGGGATTCGAAAATGAAGTTTGGTAGGGCAGGGGTTTTGCAGAAAGAGCGCGAAAGATGAAGTGTTTCAGCGAAGAAGGATGAATTTAAAAGAAATAAAGTGACGCTCGACGATGAAGTCACACGTGTAACACCGGTATCTTCCGATGGGATACACGTGTCGGCAGATTAAAAGAAATCATCTGATTCCTACCGAAGGAAATGCATCTTCCGATGCCTAGAGAAAACACCGCATCTACCGATAGAAATGCATCTACCGATGCCTAAAGAAAACACTGCATCTACCGATAGAAAAACATCTTCCGATTTCTGCATCTATCGATGCCTTCACAGTTAAGAAAGACACTGTCACTCATGCTTTGCCAACAGAGGAAAAACCTTAGTTTTTCTCAACCCGAATGAGTCCTAGCCTTATTCTAATATAATTGAAGGTCTTCTCATCCAAAGGCTTGGTAAAGATGTCTGCAAGTTGATCTACAGAATTAACAAATTCTAAAGTGATATCTTCTCTTTGAACATGATCTCTAATGAAGTGATACCTAACATCAACATGTTTGGTTCTAGAATGCTGAATAGGATTTTTGGAAATGTTGATGGCACTGGTGTTATCACACCGAATAGGAATTCTATCATAAAATAGATTGTAGTCTTCCAACGTCTGTTTCATCCATAACATTTGTGCACAGCAACTGCCAGCAGCAATATATTCACTTTCAGCAGTTGACAATGCAATAGAATTCTGTTTCTTAGAATACCAGGAAACTAAAGATTCACCTAGGAATTGACAAGTTCCACTGGTGCTTTTCCTATCAACCAGACTACCAGCATAGTCAGAATCGGAGTATCCTATTAGATTGAAAGAAGTACCTTTTGGATACCATAAACCTAAGTCAGGTGTCCCACTTAAATATTTAAAAATCCTTTTGACAGCAGTTAAGTGAGATTCCTTAGGAGCAGCCTGAAATCTAGCACAAAGACATACACTGAAAAGAATATCTGGCCTACTTGCAGTCAGATATAACAACGATCCAATCATACCACGGTATTTTTTAATGTCCACACTTATTCCTTTTTCATCTTTATCCAACTTAGTAGTGGTACTCATAGGAGTCTTGGAAGATTTGACAGTTTCTAATCCAAATTTCTTAAGGAATTCCTTAATGTACTTTTCTTGACAGAAGAAAATTCCATCAGGAGATTGACTAATCCTGAATCCTAAGAAAAACTTTAACTCCCCCATCATACTCATTTCAAATTCACTTTGCATGAGGGAGGAAAACTCATTACACATGTTGACATTGGTTGATCCAAAAATGATGTCGTCAACATAAATTTGAACCAACAAAATATCATTATCCTTCTGCATAGTAAATAAAGTTGAATCAGAATTGCCCTTTTTGAAATTCCTTTCCTCAAGGAAATTCTTCAACCTATCATACCAAGCTCTAGGAGCCTGCTTAAGACGATAAAGAGCTTTCCTAAGTTTGTAGACATGGTCGGGTTTATCAAAAACTTCAAAACCTAATGGTTGTTCAACAAAAACTTCTTCATTGATATATCCATTTAAGAAGGCACTCTTTACATCCATTTGAAAGAGTGTGAAGTTCTTGAAACAAGCAAAGACTAAAAGCATTCTAATAGATTCTAGTCTAGCTACAGGGGCAAAGGATTCCTCAAAATCAATACCCTCCTCTTGAGAGTATCCCTTAGCAACTAGTCTAGCCTTGTTTCTAACTACAATCCCACTTTCATCCAATTTGTTATTGTAAACCCATTTTGTTCCTATAATGGGATGATCCATATGCCGTGGAACAAGTTCTCATACCTTGCTCCTTTCAAATTGATTTAACTCTTCTTGCATGGCCATAATCCAATTATCATCACTCTCGGCCTCTTCAAATTTCTTAGGCTCTACTTGAGATATAAATGCCACATTGGCACAGAGATTCCTAAGAGAGGATCTAGTCTTGACACCTAATGATGGATCACCTAAGACTTCATCTAATGGATGATTTCTAACATATTTCCAATCTCTAGGAAGAGTAGGATTTTCATCCTTGACAGGAATTATATCTAGAGATGTAGAAGATGGTTCTAAAGATTTTTCTACTCGAGTGGGATCAGCAGGTTTTTCTAGGGAAAGAGAATCCAGTTGATAATTCAAAACATCATCCTCATTCTCATTTATTGTGGGCTGAGGAGACTCATCAAAGTTGACATGTACGGATTCCTCTACAACTAGTGTTCTCCTATTGAAAACTCTATATGCTTTACTGGTCAGAGAATAACCAAGAAAAATTCCAATATCAGATTTGGAATCGAATTTTCCTAAGTTATCCTTAGTGTTGAGAATAAAGCACTTACTACCAAAGGCTCTAAAATATTTAACAGAAGGTGTTTTACCACACCAGAGCTCGTATGGAGTTTTCTCGAGAATAGGTCTTATGGAGACCCGATTGAGCACATAGAAGGCTGTTGTAACTGCTTCAGCCTAGAAATACTTAGGAAGTGAATTCTCATTAAGCATAGTTCTAGCAAGCTCTTGGAGAGATCTATTCTTCTTCTCAACAACACCATTTTGCTGAGGGGTCCTAGGAGAGGAGAAATTGTGCTCAATTCCATATTTGAGACACATGAGTTCAAATTTCTCATTTTCAAACTCTCCACCATGATCACTACGAATAGCAACAATGGTGAGCTCCTTTTCATTTTGAACTCTTTTCTTAAAACTAGAAAAGGTGTCAAAAGTCTCATCCTTAGACTTTAGAAAAAATACCCAGGTAAATCTAGAAAAGTCGTCAACAATGACATAAGCATAGAATTTACCACCTAGACTAGCAACATTTGAAGGACCGAAGAGGTCCATGTGAAGGAGTTGGAGAGGCTTAGAAGTGGAGATTGCATTCTTTGATGCAAACGAACTTTTGATCTGCTTGCCCATTTGACAAGCTTCACAGATTTTATCCTTCTCAAAGGATATCTTAGGAATACCTCTAACTAAATTCTCCTTAGTAATCTTAGCTAAGGTATCCATCCCTACATGTCCTAATCTCCTATGCCAGATCCAAGAGTCAAGAGAAGAGTTAACAGCAAAGCATTTTTCATCAACATGCTCAATAATATCCAAGTCAATTATATAGATATTATCTTTTCTATAGCCAGTGAACAGAGATTTGTCATTAGATGCATCTTTAATTAAACAAGAGTTTGATTTAAAAATCACTTCATATCCTTTATCACATAACTGGCGAATACTAAGCAGATTATGTTTTAATCCCTCAACTAAAAGCACATTTTCAATAGTAGGATTAAAGCTGTTACCTATGTTGCCGATGCCAACAATTTTACCCTTTTGGTTTCCACCAAAAGTAACCCTACCTTTCTTTTTGTTGACAGCAGCAAACATGGTTGAGTCTCCTGTCATATGCCTCGAACATCCACTGTCGAGGTACCACTGGTTCTTTCTAGGAGAGCACTCAACCTGCAAAACAGAAATCAATTGGTCTTCTTAGGTACCCAAATCTTTTGGGTCCTAGTGTTAGGTCTGGTTCTGTAATATCCGGCTTGTACGGAATTTTGAAAGTATTATTATTACATTATTGATGGCATTTTTTTAGTAAATATGTCAACTCAGGTTCGATTTACGAAAAGAAAGCGTCATTATGATCCTAACGAGTAATAAGAATTTTAAGGAAATTTTGGGAATTTTCGGAATAGTAACGCTATATTCCGAGTAATCACCACTATCGTAAATTAAATGACGTTTTAGAAAAAATAGTAAATGAGGTCCGAATTGCGAACGGACAGTTTTAATAAAGTCCTGGTGATAAATATGAGTTATTGGCAAAATATGGAATTTTCGAGAATTCGGATTGTTAGCCAATTAATGAAACGAAAGAAGAAAAACTCAAGAAGGGCAAAATGGTAATTTGCAAAATCAATTTTATTTAAACATCACAAACCCTTCTTTTCTCTTCATTTTCTTCTTCTCCTCTGCCCGCGCCAAGAACAGAGAGCTTCCTTCTCTCTCGGCCGCCGGCGACATTCGACAACCCGACCTCCGTCCGACCTCCGATCAACCCGTTTCCTTCACGGTTTCTCATCCTCTCGCTACCCTCGGTATGAACCTACAATCTCTGAACGTTTATTTCGAGTTCTCGGTTCGATTTAGAGTTAGGGTTTCAAATTAGGGTTTTGGTATTTTTCGCTAAAAACGTAAATTAGGGCTCGTAATTAATAGGTTAGCCGTGATTAAGTATAGATTGAACGTATTGGACGTTATCGGACGAAAAGAAATCAATTTGCGAAAAAGTTATAAATCGGTAAATTGTCGGTTTTTAGGAAAAACTCGTAACTAGAGATTTTGGATTATAAAGCTTTAATTAACGTTCGAAATGCTCTAAATAGCTAAGTGGAGAATTTAGGAGAATTCGTTAATTGAGGATTTTGTAATTTGGATGTTTAATAGCTTAATTCGGTTTTAACGGCAAATATCGTGTTTTACCTCAGACACGCGACTCCAGTGGACGAAGCTTGAGATCCAGCGCGCTCAAGGTAAGTTATCGTGACTTGCTTGACCGAAAGGTCTACACCATACTTGTCGTTGTATCAAGGATCCTTGAGGATTCCTTGGTTTACGTTGTTTAGGTTGGGTAGTAGGTTAGTTGTTTATAGGTTATGTTGTACTGTCTTGTTGATATGTATGCTGTTTGTTTACTTTCCGCTGATTAACTGTTCATGCATCACGTATTTCAAATGTCATAGAAAATGGATTTCCGCACGTGTTTTAAGGAAAGAAATGGACCTCTGTAATTAATGTACGTAATCTGTATCTGTATCTGTATTTGGTTACGCGAGGTGGGGCTCAGGCATGGCTGTAGGGTTTGTGAGCATGTACCCCCTCCTCTAAATCGAAAGTGGTAGTCCGACCGCGGGATGTATCCTTTCCATTTAGAGGGCTGATATCTCGGTAACAATCTGTCTGTGACGTAATGAAAAGAATGAAAATGTATCTGAATATGAATCTGTAATCTGCACGTTTTATGAATGGCATACGCACGCATGCATCTGCATTTACGTAGCTTACTGAGATTTCAATATCTCATATGTGTCTGTATGGTGTAGGTGACGTTCTAGGTTACGTTGACCCAGGTGAGGATGATATTCCTCCTCCTGACATAGGAGCAGCTGATGAATGATGGTCGTGGGAGTGCGCTGAGCAGTCGAGGCGCGATATGACCCGTGGGGATGTATGTATGGACTCTGGGGTTATTTTGGGATGTTTGATCTGATAATTGTATAGAATATTTAGGTTGTTTGGATCTGGATAGGGGTTAGATAACGTTTTGGTAATTGTATGTAAAACGCTATGGTATAAACAGTTTTGATAAACGTTATGAAATGTTTTGGGTTAAATGTTAAGTTAAA
Source organism: Begonia masoniana (assembly GCA_022432975.1). Taxonomy (NCBI): domain Eukaryota; kingdom Viridiplantae; phylum Streptophyta; class Magnoliopsida; order Cucurbitales; family Begoniaceae; genus Begonia; species Begonia masoniana. Next base: position 6,437,101 of record CM039505.1, on the reverse strand, counting down.
TGAAAATGTTTTGAAACGCTGTTTGTAGGTTGTTACGGATAGCTCGGTTTTTAGAGCTATCCACGCAGTTGGACTTCGCAAAGTCCGTCGCGAATCGGTTGAATTAAGTTGTAAACCTTTGTGATAAAGGTGAGGAATTGAGTAAGAAAAGAAAGAGCAAAATGCTCTCTGGAATCAGATCCCAGAGAGGGATGTTGAGAGATCTGCTCTCTGGAGTTTGTGATTCCAGAGAGCCTAAGTGTAGAAAAGAAAAGAACGAAGTAAGGAAGAAGTGAGGAGCTGCAGTGATCGGGCGTTGTGCGCTGATCGCTGCCAGCGATCGCTGAATGAAGGGTCGGCGACTGGGCGCCGTGGGGATCGCTGCAGCAGCAAATGATCGCTGCAGTGCAGCGATCAGGCGCTGCACAATGCAGCGATCGTGCGCTGCATTGTGCAGCGCATGCAGCGATCGTGCGCTGCAATTAGCAGCGCCCGATCGCTGCTACTTTTCTGAGGGCAGATTTCCGATTCTGCCCTCCCCTTTTCTGAATGATTTTAAATGTTTTTTTTTATTAAATGTTTAAATGATTTAAGTTTTATTAATAGTTTTAGTTTATATTTTAAATGATTTACCAAACGAACTTCGATTTCAATTCTGCTTTAACGTTAGGTTTTTAAAGTTTTGTTTAAAAGGTAAAAATAAAAATGAAAAATTTATACGGGTAAATAGGTACAGTATTAGGGGTGTTACAGGTTCCCTTAGGAACCAATTGGAATTTACCAGTTGATTTCATATAGTTTGCTTTTAACGGACATACAAAAGATTTATGTCCAGCTTCATTACATGCATGGCAGACAGAGGGTTTAACAAAGAAGTTTTTAAAGACTTTCCTTTTATTAGACTTGTCATACCCTAATCCTGTTCTGTCAAAATTTGCTCTCTGACCTGCTATTACCATCTTAAATAATTTGTCGCCCTTAGTGAAGTTTAGAATAATATTATTCAAATATTCGTTTTTGCTTTTAAGCTTATCAATTTTCTTGATATGTAAGTCTACTTCTTTAGCATGCTTTTCTAATAAATCTGTATTCTCCTTTTTCAACAGATTGTATTTATTTTTCAGCATGCCAAACTGTTTAACTAAGTCATTAAAAGCATCAATTAGTTCACCTTCTTCATTATCACTTTCACTGTCACTTAACACACTTGAAGAAGAAGTACTTACCTTATCCTCGTGTGCCATGAAGCCCAGATTTGCAACTTCCTCATCTTCTGAAGATGAAGTGTTACCTTCACTGTCATCCCAAGTGGCTTTCATAGCCTTTTTCTTGAATTTTTTGGGACCTTTAGTTTGTGGACAGTCAGCCTTCATGTGGCCTGGCTTTCCACATCCAAAACAGGTAAACTCCTTGTCTTTGGATTGCTTTTCATTCTTGGGAAATCTTCTTCCCTGCAGCTTCTTCCTTCGAAGGAACTTGCTGAATCTCCTAGTGATAAGAGCAATGTCTTCATCCTCTTCTTCTTCTTCATCCTCAGAGACTTCACATTTACTTGAAGAGTCTTTCATAGCAATATCTTTTCTTTTGGAAGACTCTTTTTCCTTAAGGTCTTCTTTCTCGTTTGACCTCATTGTGATCTCATGTGTCATGAGAGATCCAATGAGCTCTTCAAGCTTTAGAGCTTTAAGATTCTTTGCTTCCTGAATTGCAGTCACCTTTGGCTGCCAGCTTCTTGGAAGACACCTGAGGATTTTCCTGACCTGTTCTTCACTAGAATAAGATTTACCAAGAGCTTTCAAACCATTAGTAATATTAGTAAATCTTGTAAACATGGAAGAGACAGACTCATCTTTGGGCATAGAAAATAATTCATACTCGTGAATGAGCATATTCAGTTTGCTCTCCTTTACTTGATTTGTGCCCTCGTGTGTGACCTCTAATAAGTGCCAAATTTCTTGAGCACTTTCACACCCTTGTACCCTATTAAATTCATCTCTATTTAAGGCACAGTACAAGGTGTTTACTGCCTTAGCATTAAGGCTTAGATTTCTCTTATCGGACTCAGTTAACTCAGAAGAGTCCTTAGGGATACTTTTCCCATCAACAGTTTTCATGGCCTTAAAAGGACCATTTTCTATAATACACCAAGTCTCATAGTCTATGGCTTGAATGAATATTTTCATTCTAGCCTTCCAATAGACATAGTCACTACCATCAAAGAATGGAGGTCTATTTGTTGCCTGACCTTCTATTTGTGTGTTGTTAATGTTGAATGCCATTGAAAAATATAACACAGAGTGTTTAGACGGAGCTTAGACAATGAATAACCTGTCTCTGATACCAATTGTAGGATCGGTATTGTCTAAGAGGGGGTGAATTAGACTTTTTAAACTTAAAATAATAGTCTAGTAAATTTCTCTTGTAATTTGAGTTTGAATATTAACAGCAAACAAACATATAAAGTAGAGAGAGAGAGAAATTCAACACCAGTATTTTTACGTGGTTCGGCCAAACTGCCTACGTTCACGCTCCAAGGCTCCCCCTTGAAGATTCCTTACTTCTCCTCAACGAGAAATCCTGATCGAGCTTTCGGGCGTCGATCCAAAGCCTTTTACACAACACAGGATTGAACTTTACGGGCGTCAATCCACTGCCTTACACAAATTTTTGAGTTTGTAGAGTTTTGCACAAAACTACTCTCTCACAGGATCTGAATCTCAAGTTCGAATAGAGAGAGGTAGACGAAAATACAGAGTGATTAGCTTTCGCAGCTTAGGGTTCAGAATTCAAATTCGCAAAAGTTAGTCTTCGAGCCTTTTCTTCTGCTTATATACTCTGTATAAAATTGCTTCAGAGAATTGAATGCTTCTTTCTTCAAATGTTAAAATGTTACCGTTGGGAAGCATCCGTACTGAAGCAGCTATCCGTTGCTTCTGAAAATGTTGTTCGTCGTCGCCATTAAAGGTCTGGAGTTAATGCTGAAAACGACGTCACTGTAGCTTCGCGGCTAGCTTTGAATTCTGGCGGAAGTTCACCGGTAGATGCAACTTATGAAGCAGAGACACGTCATCGGTGGATGCAGCTTTGAATGCCATCGGCAGATGTATCCTTAAATTCCATCGGCAGATGCATCCTTAAATTTCATCGGCAGATGCATCCTTAAATTTTATCGGCAGGTGCATGCTTTAGTTAGCATCTCCTTTTGTCGTTTAGTCAATCGGCAGGAGCTGCTTCAAACATCATCGGCAGATGTGTCTTCAACTATCATCGGCAGATGTGTTTTCAAATATCATATCATCGGCAGATGTGGCTTCAAGCACCATCGGCAGATGAAACAGATAAGCGCTTGACCCGTCATCAGGCAGATGTCTTCATGACGCTATCGGCAGATGACTTCAAAACTCTATCGGCTCTATCGGCAGATGACTTCAAAACTCTATCGGCAGATGACTTCAAAACTCTATCGGCAGATGACTTCAAAACTCTATCGGCAGATGACTTCAAAACTCTATCGGCAGATGACTTCAAAACTCTATCGGCAGATGACTTCAAAACTCTATCGGCAGATGACTTCAAAACTCTATCGGCAGATGACTTCAAAACTCTATCGGCAGATGACTTCAAAACTCTATCGGCAGATGACTTCAAAACTCTATCGGCAGATGACTTCAAAACTCTATCGGCAGATGACTTCAAAACTCTATCGGCAGATGACTTCAAAACTCTATCGGCAGATGACTTCAAAACTCTATCGGCAGATGACTTCAAAACTCTATCGGCAGATGACTTCAAAACTCTATCGGCAGATGACTTCAAAACTCTATCGGCAGATGACTTCAAAACTCTATCGGCAGATGACTTCAAAACTCTATCGGCAGATGACTTCAAAACTCTATCGGCAGATGACTTCAAAACTCTATCGGCAGAAGCTTTGTTGTGTAACGATCGGTAGAAGCACGCGTTTCAGCCCTGTTTTTCTAATCAGCTCTGTATACTCAAACCGATTTTATTAGACAACTAAAATACCCTTTTTAAGGGTATTGCCAAACAATTTCATATTCATAATTCTCGATAAATACACATAATCAAATTTTATACTTAATATACAAATAAATCATCAAAAACAAATTATGACTTAAACACTCTATAAGTCAACAATTGGGACGTAGCACAATATCCTCCCCTTAGGGCTTTGTTTGGCAAGGACTTTCCAGTCGGTCACCCAACCTGGTACCACTGTTGCCGAAGCACTTTTAACTTCGGAGTTCTTATGGGATCCGTTGTCAATTGTGTTCCAAAACGCGTCTTACTATCTTGGGAGGGTCTCTTTACATATGTTTCATTTCCACATACTTCCCCAAGCGATGTGGGATTGTGACGACCCCCTTTTTACGACCCGTCACCTTCCGGTTCGCCCGCGCAGACGTACCGCCATCCGGGTTCCGGTTCGTGCAGCCATCGTACACATACTTACACATCCGATTCATCGTACATATGGTAATAATTTCAATTGAATTGAATATTATTTGATATTTTTTTATTAATTTATATAAAAAAAGAAAAAATATTCGAGAATTCTGGGGGCCGCACGTTTTAGGCTAGGGGCCGTGCAGGACAGACACGGGGGCCGTGATTTTAAACCGGCTCCATGAATCCAATGTAATTTCGGATTCGGGGGGTTATCAGCCCTCCATCGGGATCTTTTTTTAGCATTTTTAATAGTTTGAGGTTTTAACTGCGATGACTTTTTGTTTGAGAGTTTTATCGATAAATATCTATACTTTAGGGGTATTTTGGAATTTACCCATCAAAATATCACTTTTTGTCTTCTTGTAATAATATTTTAGATCCTAAATTGATGATCCAAACAACTATATTATAATTTTTTTAAATATAAAGTTATAAAGTGTGCCTAATTACAATATCACCTTCTACATTCTCATAATTATTTATTAAAAAGAACAATATTACATGCACATCTTACTTTTACATTATAATCTTTCATCATAACGTAATATTTAAGTATCATATATTAATTGATATAATTCTTATGGTATAATATAAATATTTAAAATAATAATTAACACGTGACCCTGATGTTATAGTGTAAAATTAAAGTATAAAATTAAAAAGTAAACATATTGTTATTCTATTAAAAAAATAAAACAACGTAATAAAATGAAAAAAAAAATAGTTAAAAATAATAAAATAAGAGAATATATCCATCATAACATTTGATTAACTGATTTCGGCTATCTAGAACCGAATATAAAAATTATTTATAAACATATTATTATTCTAAAATCTCTAATAGCTTCAACTTCAATTGATTTGTCATCACCCACAAAGATGAATCTTTCAGCATCATTCGGCTTTCGGCAACTCAGACAACCCTACATAGACATACTAACGTGAGTGGTAGCACCCGAATCTAACCGCCACGTATGTCTAGATACATAAACCAAATTAATCTCAGAACAAACAAGGTTGAGAAGTGTATATTTTTTCACGCGCCATGCATGATACTTGACACAATCTTTCTTTTTGGTGCTCTTTTCCATTACAGAAGAAACAACTGCAGCCCTTAGATTTCTTTTGTTTCAACTTAGAAGAAGTACCAACAGCTTCCTTCTTCCTTTTCTTTCCTTTATCTTTTGAAGATGATGCCAAATGAGCACTTTCTGTCCGATCATGCTTAATCCTCTCTTCCTTTTGGACACAATGAGATATTAATTCATTAAGTGTCCACTTATCCTTCTGGCAGTTATAACTGATCTTAAACTGCCCAAACTGAAGAGGAAGAGAAATCAAAACTAAGTGAACAAACATGTCTTCTGACAACTCTAACTTAAGTTCCTTAAGTCTTGAAGCAAGATGAGACATTTCCATTATGTAATCCTTGATATTCCCTTTTCTATTATACTTGAGTGAGACAAGCTTTGCTAAAAACGTGCTTGTCTCAGCCTTCTCGTTTTTCTCAAAAAGTTTCTCAAGTTCTTCGAGAAATGTTTTGGCATCAGTGTCTTCCGACATATTGCCCCGAAATGCTTCTGGAATGGCGCGCTTTATAATCATTAGACTTACATGATACGAACGCTCCCCCTTTTCCAGCTCTCTTTTATCATCAAGGGTACTTGATACTGAAAGAGGTGGGAAGCGTGTCACCCTAAGTGCAATGTCAAGATCCATGCACCCGAGAACAATTATAACGTTCTCTTTCCAAACTTTATAGTTTGTCCCGTTAAGCATAGGAACTGCATTAACGTTACCCATTATACTTGAGATGTTAACTGTAACAACAAAGAAAATGAAACAATATTAGCTCACAAATTAACATGAATATACATGACAATGATATAAGTCAAAATATAGTGCATCAATCAACCAGAAACTGGCACAACATTAACACTTAGTCTTTTGGCTAAAAGTGTTAACTTGTAATTTGTAACTTAGTTCATTATATAAACATTGATAATAAGACCTATCAAACAATGAACTTATCTTTGAACAAGTTCAATGTTCACATGGCAACTTAATAATTATCACATGTTTTAATACTGCTAACAAGTCATGCAACTGTACAAACATCAACCTTCTTTTGGGCCGATCGAAATTCATACAATGTCATGTCTCATACCCAATATATAAAAACATGATAATGAAAGCAAGAGAGACTAATTTTATAGCATGTTACCTAACCATCATATTTTACAATGTAAGACTTTATAAAATTGCACCAAAAAAAGAGTTAAAAAAATTCATATACATGCATATTCAATAGCTAGGCAACCATATTAGTCAATCAGTAAACCAAAAAATCAATCAACCTAAAATGAAATGTTCAAATTGGCCAAAACTAGGCGAAACGGGGCAAACTGAGCCCTGAATCATCTAGAAACAGTCATTAAAAATACCCAAAATAGCCGAACCAAAGTGAAGCGGGACCCATTTAACCAAATGAATCAGCCCAAAAAAAAATTCTGGATCGAACCGAACCTGTCTGGGTTGAGCCAACCAAAGAACCGGTTCGAATCATAACCGAACCGAGTTAGTTTGGTCCGAGTGGGTCCGAACCCAAATGGTTGGTCCAATTTGGACCAAATCTAACCCAATCGGACCGAATCGGCCCAAACCACCAGAGAGGGCTACGAACCAGCAATGAAAATCATCGGAATCTCATCGATTCCTGCAGATTTTCACCCCAAAATTGTCCGATTTATCAAAATAATGATAGATCGGGCAATAATCTTTAACGTACATCAACAAAATATAATTTTAAGGCATCAAAACATGCATTCCAGCGGAATTATATGCAAAAATATAGCCCTAAAAAATAATTCTGAAAATTAAAAAAAATTGATGCTTAATCCGATTTCAAGCAAAAAAAAATCGATTACTTATAGTCCAACGTAATCGGCTCTGATACCAATTGTTAGATTCAATAAAATAACCAAATTAATTGAATCTAAAATGAATTTCAAAACTGAAAAGGGAGCGGGAGCCCAGTTGCTAAATCGATACGTTAGAAATTCTACAAATAAATCGTTAAAGTAAGAAGGACATACCCGGATCCATTGTTTGAATGCAAAATACCGTAGATCGGGTACGTAGATCTTCTGATTCGACAATCGCCCTCTCTAATGTCTCTCTGAAATAATGGCGGTTCCAAGAGGCAAAAGGTTCGATTATGAATTGGGGACCATAACCCTATTTTTAACTTAATTAGGTAATTTACCAGTTTGCATATTACAAATTGGTAAATTATCTCTGGTGTCTCTACACATTATAATATACCCATATTATATTTAATATACTCTAAAGTCCATTGAAATCATATTAAATCGCTTTAATATGGACTTAAACCTGATGATAACATAATGTATAATTTATAGTTTAACAATTTAGATCCAAATAGAATTATAAATCCTTATAATTCTAACATCTCCCAATAATACAACGAAGAAAGACAAACGTGAAATACAACAGTGTTTCAAACCATTTATTATTGGATTAAAACTTTGATTATTTCAAACACTCAGCGATGTGGGGGAAGATATGAAACCTAGAGCAGGCCAGAATAAAGAATCCAAATTCTAGCTTTTGAAACTACAAACGAATATCAGAAGCAATTCCTCGAACAACTTGCAATCATAATCAGCAGAGAAAGATATACCTACACGAGGAGGGGTCAAGGCCTTGATTTGGTTACTCCACCAAACTCTCATCCAAGCAGAGACCAATAAACTTCTTGATTATGAACAGCAAAACGTTCGAGAAAAAAAAAAACAATTTGAAGTAGAAAACAGAATCCCAGCTAATCCAGAAAACTATTGAAAGTTGATTTAAAATTAGTATATTGAATAAGTCCTCAACATTTAAGTTAGTTTCTTATTTTTATGGGTTTAGTTAGTCCCACTATAAGTTAGTTTTTTCTTTTAGTGGAACATGTTCAGTTTTAGTAGAGGAATTGTAATCCTTTAAATTATGTTTGTTTTTCATAACAATATGTGGAAAAAAGCCAGATTTGATTTCCTCTGTTCGTTTATATTCTCTAGGTTATTGTCATAAACTTTCTCCAACATCTGTGGTATCAGAGCAGGTTCGTTTGAAACTGGGCGTGAAAAAATTATGGCAACCAATGGGAATGTTGCAAGTATTTCTCAGCCATCAATTCCAGTATTCACAGGTCAAAGTTATGAGTTTTGGAGCATCAAGATGAAGACTCTATTCATGTCACAAGATTTATGAGACTTGGTTGAAAATGGTATCATGATTCAGATGAAGAGGCAAGGCTGAGAGAAAATAGAAGGAAGGACTCGAAAGCATTATTCTTCATTCAGCAAGTTGTTCACGAGTCAATTTTCTCTAAAATTGCAGCAGCAAATATAGCCAAAGAAGCTTGGACGACTTTGCAAACATCGTTCCAAGGCTCTTCAAAAGTAATCATGGTGAAGCTTCAATCTCTACATCGAGAGTTCGAAACATTGCAAATGAAGAATGGAGAATCAGTGCAAGATCTCATGACTAGGGTGTCTGGAGTTGTTAATCAAATGCGATCTTTTGGGGAGAAAATATCTGATCAAATTGTTTTTGCAAAGGTACTACAAAGTTTAACACCAAAATTTGATCATGTAGTGGCAGCTATTGAAGAATCTAAAGACCTAGCCACGTACTCATTTAATGAATTAATGAGATCTTTACAATTTCATGAATCGAGATTAACTAGATCGGAAGAAAAGAATGAAGAGAAGGCCTTTCATGTGAAGGGGGAGACATCAATTCAAAAAAATGAGCACACGAAGTCAAGTAATAGAGGACGTGGTAGAGGTGGATTTCGTGGGAGAGATTATCGCGGCAGAGGAAGAGGTGACATGAAACAATTTGAAGGGCATCGTAATGAAACCTACAGAAACAACAAGAAAGATGTTCAATGTTGTTATTGCAATTGATTTGGGCATGTAAAAGCTGATTGTTGGAAGAGAGAAAAACAAGCCAATTACATAGAACAAGAGGAGGAGGATCTTAAACTCTTTATGGCTTATCATGAAGACACAACTACATCACAAAATATGTGGTTTTTGGACAGAGGGTTTTCTAATCACATATCATAAATAAAATCATTGTTTAAGGAGCTTGATGAGTCTTACAAACAAAAAGTGAAGCTTGGAGATGACAAACAAATGCAAGTGGAAGACAAAGGTACCGTAGCAGTGAGCAATAGTTATGGTAATACAAAGCTTCTTTACAATGTTTATTTTATTCCTACTTTATCTCAAAACTTGCTGAGTGTTGGGCAACTAATCAGCAGTGGTTATTTTATCTTGTTTGATGATTCATCTTGTGTGATTAGAGACAAAAAATCTGATCAGATTATTGTTGACGTTCACATGATGCCAAACAAATTATTTCCACTTGAGATTACTAATGTTGTAAGCCACGCACTTGCTGTCAAAGAAGCTGATGAATCCAGATTATGACATTTACGGTATGGGCATTTGAATGTAAAAGGTTTGCAATTGTTAAATCGTAAGGAAATGGTTTTTGGATCGCCTAAAATTGATTCTATGGGTATATATGAAGGCTGCATTTATGGAAAGCAATGTAAAAAACCATTTCCTGTGGGCAAATCTAGAAGAGCATCTCAATGTCTTGAACTTATACATGCTGATTTATGTGGTCCCATGAAAACTCATTCATTTGGTGGGAGTAGATATTTTTTTTTATTTACAGATGACTGTAGCAGGATGAGCTGTGTGTATTTTCAGCAATCAAAGTCTGAGACATTTGAAAAATTCAAAAAATTCAAAAATCCCGTGGAGAAGCAAAGTGGAAGTTGCATCAAGGTATTGCATACAGATAGAGGTGGCGAGTTCGTGTCACAGGAGTATAATCTTTTTTACGAGAAACAAGGTTTAAAAAGAGAGCTAACTGCTCCTTATACTCCAGAACAGAATGACATTGTTGAACGAAAAAATTGAACTGTAGTAGAGATGACTAGAAGCTTGTTGAAAGCCAAAAGACTTCCAGATCAGCTTTGGGGAGAAGCTGTAGCAACAACAGTATACTTGCTGAATTTATCACCACTAAAAACTGTTTTAAATCAAACACCATATGAAGCTTGGTATGGGAGAAAACAGAGGGTGAGTCATTTAAAATTTTTTGGTTGTGTTGCTTATACTTTAGTCGACTCACATTCTCGTAGTAAACTTGATGAAAAATCAACAAAATGTATATTTGTTGGCTATTGTTCTCAATCTAAAGCATATAGGTTGTACGATCCTTGTTATGGCAAAGTAATTATCAACAGGAATGTAGTGTTTGATGAGGAAGCAAGTTGCACTTGGGATAAAAATGCAGGAGGTGTTCATTTTGAAATTTCAAATGAAGATGAAGATCCACATACAGAAATGCAGCATCAATCTTCTCCAATCTCTTCTATGCCAACTCATGTAACTTCCCAAATCTATCATCAAGGAGCAGCTCATCTGAAAACGACACACCTCCAAGAAAATTCAGATCCTTGGCTGAAATTTATGAGGTTACCCAAGCTTTATTTGTTGTTGATCCCTTAAATTTTGAAGAAGCAGCAAACATAGAAGAGTGGAGACAATGCAATGAAGGAAGAAATTGGTGCAATAAAACAAAATGATACATGGGAATTGGTCAAACAACCTCAAGGTAAAAATATTATTGGTGTTAAATGGATTTTTAGAACAAAATATCTTGCAGATAGAAGCATTCAAAAATACAAGGCAAGACTTGTTGTGAAGGGTTATTTACAGGAACAAGGTGTTGATTATGATGACACATTTTCTCCCGTTGCTCGATTCGAAACGGTGAGGACTCTCTTAGCCTTGGCTGCTCATATGAATTGGCCGGTGTATCAATTTGATGTAAAGTCGACATTTTTAAATGGTGAGTTAAAAGAGGAGGTATTTGTCTCACAACCTGAAGGATTCATTATTGCTGAAAAAGAGGATCATGTATATAGATTAAAAAAGGCTCTTTACAGATTAAAGAAAGCACCCGTGCATGGTACAACAAAATCGACTCATATTTTTTTGGCAAAAATGGGTTTAAAAGAAGTAAGAATGAACCTACTCTTTATTTGAAGAAGCAAGGTAAAAATGAAATTCTCATTGTTTGCCTTTATGTAGATGATATGATTTATATGGGTTCTTCTTCTTCTCTTATAAATGAATTCAAAAGCTGTATGAAGGAAATGTTTGAAATGTCATATTTAGGAATGCTGCATTATTTTCTTGGATTGGAAGTGAATCAGGTTGAAGATGGAATCTTTGTTTCACAAAGGAAATATGCTACTTATTTATTGAAAAGATTTACATGTTAAATTGCAAAGTTGCAGCAACACCGATGAATTTGAATGAGAATCTACAGCTCAATGATGATACCGAACCAGCAAAGGCAAAATGTTTCAAAAGTATGGTCAGTGGATTAATCTATTTAACTCATACATGACCCGATATAGCTTTCTCAGTTGGAGTTGTTTCCCGATTTATGCATTGCCCGTCAAAGCATCACCTCGAAGCTGCTAAACGAGTGATGCGATATATTGCAGGTACAACTAATCTTGGTTTATGGTTTAGTCGTGTTTTAAATCTAGAGTTAAGCGGCTTCAGCGATAGCTGTAGCGACCCTAACACTGTACCCTTATTTACCCTTAAATTACCGTACAGTTTTTCTTTTTCTTTTTTTTTTTATCCTTAGTGTTTATGCGAAAAACAATTTGAGAACAATTTAAAATCAATTGAATAAAACGTTTAAAGCAATTACAAAACAATTATTTAAAGTAATACGTACCCAAACATCTACAAAATTCAACCTCACCATTTCACTATCACACAAGATATATTGTCCGCTCTAGGGATTGGGCCGCAGCCCAATATCCTCCCCTCACGACTTTGTTTGGCGAGAACTTCCCGGAAGGTCACCCAACCTAGAATTGCTCTCGCCGAAGCACTTTTAACTTCAGAGTTCTTATGGGATCCGTTGTCAATTGTGCTCCAAAACGCGTTTTACTATGTTGGGAGGGATCTCTTACATATGTTTCATTTCCACATACTTCCCCAAGCGATGTGGGATTGTGACGACCCCCTCTTTACGACCCGGGATTCGCCTATACTCGAGTCCGGGATTCGCCTACACTCGGCTTAGGTCCCGAGGTTTGCTCCACAACCCGAGGTTTGCCCCGCAGTCGTATACATTCGTACACATTTGGGTCATCACAATCACCCCCTCTCAGGGGCCCAACGTCCTCGTTGGCCACATATCCGGTTGGGTACAGGCTCTGATACCATTTGTAACGGGACCCCTTATCCCAACAAGCTATGTCCGCTCTAAGGATTGGGCCGCAGCCCAATATCCTCCCCCTACACATTTGGGTCATCACAATCACCCCCTCTCGGGGGCCCAACGTCCTCGTTGGCCACATATCCGGTTGGGTACAGGCTCTGATACCATTTGTAACGACCCCTTATCCCAACAAGATATTGTCCGCTCTAAGGATTGGGCCGCAGCCCAATATCCTCCCCTCACGGCTTTGTTTGGCGAGAACTTCCCGGAAGGTCACCCAACCTAGAATTGCTCTCTCCGAAGCACTTTTAACTTCGGAGTTCTTATGGGATCCGTTGTCAATTGTGCTCCAAAACGCGTTTTACTATGTTGGGAGGGATCTCTTACATATGTTTCATTTCCACATACTTCCCCAAGCGATGTGGGATTGTGACGACCCCCTCTTTACGACCCGGGATTCGCCTATACTCGAGTCCGAGATTCGCCTACACTCGGCTTAGGTCCCGAGGTTTGCCCCGCAACCCGAGGTTTGCCCCGCAGTCGTATACATACGTACACATTTGGGTCATCACAATCACCCGGCTTTGTTTGGCGAGAACTTCCCGGAAGGTCACCCAACCTAGAATTGCTCTCTCCGAAGCACTTTTAACTTCGGAGTTCTTATGGGATCCGTTGTCAATTGTGCTCCAAAATGCGTCTTACTATGTTGGGAGGGATCTTTTACATATGTTTCATTTCCACATACTTCCCCAAATGATGTGGGATTGTGACGACCCCCTCTTTACGACCTGGGATTCGCCTATACTCGAGTCCGAGATTCGCCTACACTCGGCTTAGGTCCCGAGGTTTGCCCCGCAACCCGAGATTTTCCCCTCAGTCGTATACATACGTACACATTTGGGTCATCACAATAGCGATTATGCTGGATGTTTGGTGGATAGGAAGAGCACTTAAGGTTATTGTTTTAATCTTGGTGCAGCTGCCATATGTTGGAGTTCAAAGAAGCAAGAATCAACTGCCTTGTCAACATCTGAAGCTGAGTATATAACTATGACTTCAGCAGCATGTCAAGCGGTTTGGTTGAGCAGAATTCTAGCAGACATAAATCAAGAACAAGAGGAACCAACTGTTAACACATGTGAAAGGGTAGAACTCATCTTCAAAAACTAGCTCGAGTGGAGAGGCAATCTCCCTTACATATATACAAAGCGCAGGCTCATCCAATAGGCAATGTGAGACAAAAACAATTATCAATACCCGCCCTCACGTATAGCGTGCCTGGGTCAGGTCCAATTCCCACCATCGTCTAGCTCTAAACCATGTTAACACATGTGAGAGGGTAGATGTCATCCCCAAAAGCTAGCTCGAGGGGAGAGGAAATTCCCCTCACATATATATACAAAGCACAGGCTCATCCAATAGGCGATGTGAGACAAACACAATTATCAATACAAACAACAATCTATTGCGACAACAAAGCATCGATTGCAATGGCGAAAAATCCAGCTTATCATGCAAGGACAAAGCATATCGACATTCGAGTTCACTTCATTAGAGAGCTCGTTACAAACGAATCAATCATTTTGAAGTATGTAAACACAAGCGAGCAAGTGGCGGACATTTTAACAAAATCACTTTCTCGAGACAAGCATGACTATTTCAGAAGCAAGCTCGGAGTGTGTAATTTTGAATCAAGGGGGAGTGTTAAAAGTTGATTTAAAATTAGTATATTGAATAAGTCCTCAACATTTAAGTTAGTTTCCTATTTTTATAAGTTTAGTTAGTCCCACCATAAGTTAGTTTTTTTCTTTTAGTGGAACATGTTTGGTTTTAGTGGGGGAGTTGTAATCCTTTAAATTATGTTTGTTTTTCTGATCAATATGTGAAAAAAAAAGCCAGATTTGATTTACTCTGTTCGTTGATATTCTCTAGTTGATTGTCATAAACTTTCTCCAACAAAAACTCATTTTGTGAACAAGCACAAATCAAGTGCATAACAAACAAATCTCACTCTTTAAAAGAAGTTTTAACTTCTCATGGCTAGACCCAATCCAACAGAGCATAAACGACAGGAAGGTGACTGGTAGGGGGGTTCCTTTCGTAGACTATAAGCTTCTCTTTTCCTCCCCTTGCTCTCTTGCGTTCACTTTTAAGACGAGTAAACGGTCGATTAACTTGGGTTTCTTTTCGGACCGCTGAGAAGAAGATCGAAGACCCTTTCGTGGTTGACTTCATCTTTGAAATTGATGTTATCTTCTTGTCCTTTCTCCCACCAACAACTATGAAGAACTCAAGTCAATTGATTAATTCATGAATCATAAAATTTGTGTTAATGTATATTTTGTGTTGGCATATATTTGTTTGGCAAAATAATTTAATTTATCTTGGAAATTAAATATAGATTGCTATATTATTCAGTTGCAAAGCATACAGATTTATTGGAGATTATGTTACCAAAACTATGCAGAATATTTGTTTTTGGTAACCTTGAAAAATAAGGAAAGTTGGTTATTTGGAAAGTTACTTGGAAATCAAGTTATCAATTATATTTATCTGTGGAAAGTTGATTTAAAGTTTATGAATTCTAGATATCATTACACAGAGCAAGAATCGTGATCCAACTATTCTAGGTTCCAAATATGTTTTTATTTTTGTACTTTCCATATGTGTCGCAAAGGGTGTCACGAGATTGATTTTTCAGATTGAGTTTCCTTATGCTATGCTTGCTGTTCTGGAACAACAATCTGCTGCAAATATATTAAACATCTACTCTTCACAGTATAGGCAAGCGGTTGATTATTATTCTCTTTGATTTTCTCTTGTGTCGTGAGCCGCCGGTTTTCTTTCCTCTCTTGCTTCTGCAAGTGAGTGTGTTTTTGGTTGTTTCGATCTCTGTGAGATTGTTGTCTACACTCTACCTCTGTTGCTGTTGGATTTCATTATTATACAAGTGTGATGGTTGGTTGCATCCTATAACAACGGTTGGTGTCGCAAGCGGTGTTATAGGCGCAATCTTTTTTATTCTTCATTGAAGATCAGTCTCAGGAGGTGACAGCGCTGAACTCGGGAGGAGTTCTATTTATTGACAAGGGGAGCTTGTCACTCTGATCGTGGGCAAAGGGATCTTGCCATACACGGATTTCGGGAGGAGTCAATATCGACAAGGGGAGCTTGTCGCATTTAGATCTCGGGAGAGGTCGATCTAAAGTCGAGGGGATCTCGCAAAAACAGTTTTCTTGAGGAAGTTAGCTAGAGACGGCGACAAAGATAAGAGGGAGTCTTTATTTGTATAAGTCTGGTTGTCTTGCAATTTTGTGAACTTATTGAAATGTTTTTAATTCTGGGCGTGGCCCCGCAGACGTAGGCTGGTTGCCGAACTGCGTTAACAATTTCGTGTCTCCTTACTTTACGCATTTTATTTTGTCCATTATTGCTGTTTACTATTGGTGTCACGATCAGTGTTACGACACCAACGTAATTAATCACGATTTCAATTTGTAATCACCGCAATAACTTCTAAAAAATATTTCTTTGCATGAAGAATAGGCCTGGCCTTCAGAAAAACTACCTTTCCAGACAAGTGGGTGGCTGTGCTTCTGTTAGATAATGGGTTTGATTGCCCGAGGCGTGCTCTCTGAACTGCAACTCTTTCGATGCTTTATGATGTTAAGAGAGTTCTTATTTTCACCATTTTAAAAAACAAATATGATGAATTATGTCATCGTACCAATCAAAATATCAATTTTTGTCTTCTTGTAATAATATTTTAGATCCTAAATTGTCTATCCAAACAACTATATTACAATTTTTTTAAATATAAAGTTATTTTTTCGCGTTAATAGAACATTTTTTAAAAAATGACAAGTGTGCCTAATTACAATATCACTTTCTACTTAAAATAATAATAGACACGTGACCCCTCATGTTATAGTGTAAGATTAAAGTATAAAATTAGAAAATAAATATATTATTATTTATTAAAAAAATAAAACAACGTAATAAAATGAAAAAAAATAGTTAAAAATAATAAAATAAGAGAATATATCCATCTTAACATTTGATTAACTGATTTCCGCTATCTAGAACTGAAAATAAAAATTATTTATAAAGCACAATTTAATTATTTTTGTACTTAAAAAAAAAAGAAGAAGAAAAATGATAGTTGGCCATTTACGTTTGAAGAAAGAGACAAAAAAAGAGTGATTCGTCCCTTTGGATATTGCTATTGCATTATTTTAGACAAAATGTGGCCAAATTATTAAGATTATACAGTGATGCAACAGTTGAGCCATAAATGACCTTAAAAAATTAAAACATATACAGGATTACCTAAAATTAGTAGGTGGAATCAAAGCAAAAGGGGGGTTTGGTTCTTTATTCTCCCGGCTGAAGAAATAGAAGCGGGCAGTAAATGAAATAGACCCAAACCTAGAGTTCCAACCGAAGAGTAAATTGGAAGAGAAGAGCAACGAATATGGGGAAAAAGGGCTTGGGATTCCGCTCTGCGAACCCAATCAAATCGCTGTCTTTAGAGAGCGGGACACACGCAGAAAAGGGCAGGATGAGAGAGAACGAGAAATGGCGAGGATGACGAAGGGAGGGAGTAGAGCTTGTTTTTACTGACCCAAGTAAATTAATGGCTCTCTCTCCCCCTCTCATCTCCCCCTCTCACTCGGAGACGACGAAGGAGGACCGTCTGATTTGATGAAAATCTGCATTTGATGGGGCAGGACGAGTCGGTTCGAAATAATTGTAAGCCCCCACCTCCGCTAGGCATTTGCTTTTTCAGAGATGTTCAGATTAGGGAGGATCTCCCTCAATTTTATGACACGCTTGACCTGTCAAATCAACCCACTCTTCGTACTTTTACTCCGCATTAATCGAACTAAATGTGGATTTGCGTACGTTGGATTTGAGATCTTAGACACAGTGTTTCATGATTTAAACTCTTGATTAGCAAATTTCTTGTAATCTGTGCATAGAGAGTAGTTGAGAAATGGAAGACTGTCAATGGCAAAGTTGTAAATTAAGGCGCACATTCTCGTTACAACAATAATTAATTTATTAATAAAAAAGAAAAACGATAATTAAATAATAGAGAGGGGGGAGGATTGGAAAGGGAAACAGAAGTAACGTATCACTGACGAACCTGAGGAGGGGTTCTGACTGTTTCAGAAAGGTCGAGTCCCCATCACACTCGTCTTCTTCTACCGCGAAACCCGGACTACAGTTCCCTCCACCGCTTCTCTCATTGCCTTTCCTCTCTTACTTCATTTCTTCTTCCTCCTCTTTTCTCTTTCATCTTTTCTGGCTTTCTTTCTGCGCTTTCTCTGTTTCATCGAAGTTCTTCGCGGAGATGCCTTCTTACTCCTCTCCTGCTGCTATTGCCGGATGTAAGAGTGGTTCTTGAGTTTCCGATTTTCTTCAGCGTTTGTGCTCTGCTTTTTTTCTTTTTTCTTCTTCTTCTTCTTCTTGTTTTTTGTTTTTATCTTGCATCCCGTTCCTGGTAAGTTTGAGGTTCATTTGATGCTAACCTCGTGCTTTTCGGCTGAATCTGCAATAATGTGTATATCATTTAACGATTGGTAAATGCCGGCTATAATATGCATTTTTAAGTCGATTTATGACGATTAGACATGAGATGACTTCTGATTGTCGATGCTTAATTTTCTGATTTGGTTTCATTACTCTTTGATTGATCGACTGTGCGGAGTTACCATATCTTTTCTTGATTAATAATACCAAAATTGTATAATGAAAATATTGACATTTGGGGGAGCTTCGAAAATCTCTCCTACCTATCATCCTATGAGTCATTCATACGAAGAAATTGAGTAGAACTTTGAGAAAGGTTCGAAGAGAAAAACCTATTGTGGAGTTTGTTTTTTTAAAAAAGATAACGATGTTTAATACTTGTCCGTCGTTATTTAATGACTGTTGATTTTGTGGAATACTTGTTAACTAATACTGATATTGATACTTGGTGATCCCTATAGATACAATATGAAGAATTTAGGAATGCTCCAATGGACAGTTATGATTTCTTCTGCAAATGAAAGAAAGGCAGCGCTGGAGAGCTAATGAGGACTCTTTGTTATATGCATATGTTAAACAATATGGCCCTCGGGAGTGGAATCTTGTCTCACTTCGCATGAACACACCCCTCAATAGGGATGCAAAATCTTGCTTAGAAAGGTGGAAGAACTATCTGAAACCTGGTATTAAGAAAGGATCTCTCACTGAAGAGGAACAGCATCTTGTGATTCGATTGCAGGCTAAACACGGCAACAAGTGGAAGAAAATCGCAGCTGAACTCCCAGGTCGCACAGCTAAGAGACTAGGTAAGTGGTGGGAAGTATTTAAAGAGAAGCAGCAGAGAGAACAAAAGGAAAACAGTAAAACGTTTGAGCCACTTGAGGGTAAATACGATAGGATACTTGAGACATTTGCAGAGAAGTTAGTGAGGGTGCAATCCTCTCCACCTTTTTTCATGGCATCTTCCAACGGAGGTATTCTTCATACTGATCCATCTGCCCCAGCTCCAACTCTGCTTCCTTCATGGCTTTCCAGTTCCAGTGGCGCTTCTGCTATTAGGCCACCCTCTCCCTCTGTGACCCTCAGTCTATCTTCCTCGACCATTGCACCATCTTCCACTCAAATACCTTGGCTGCAGCCCGAGCGAGGACCAGAAAACGGGCCAATTGTTTTGGGCAATTTGACTCCTCATATTTCAGTTCCTTCATGTGGAGAAAATCCTCTGATGACAGAATTGGTGGATTGTTGCAGAGAGTTAGAAGACGGACACCGAGCTTGGGCATCGCACAAGAAGGAAGCTGCATGGAGGTTGAGGAGAATTGAACTTCAGTTGGAATCCGAGAAGACTTCTCGGAAGAGAGAGAAGATGGATGAGATTGAGGCGAAAGTGAAGACTCTCAGAGAGGAGCAGAAGATAGCTCTGGAGAGGATTGAATTAGAATACAAGGAACAATTGGCTGCCTTAAAGAGGGATGCAGAGGCAAAGGAGCAGAAGCTAGCCGAACAATGGGCAGCAAAACACTCACGACTGAGTAAGTTTCTTGAACACGTGGGTTGCAGATCAAGAGTCGTTGATTCTAATGGCCGGTGAGATGGATACCGTACAGAAACAATAGTTGTTACATCAAATCAGGTATGATTATGGGTTGATTATTTGTCAATCACGCATGTTTTCATAAAGATTTAATCAACACCTTGTCATCTGCTCTCTCATCCAGGGGCTTATTTACATAGATTATGTTGTCTAGTAAGATGGATTGGAAAGGTATTTGCTGACTGATCCCACTCCCCTTTGCATAAGAGCTGATGGTAGTCATTATTGTGGTTATTTGATGGGCAAGTTTTGATTTTAAAAGAATTTTTAATTTTCTATCTGCTCAGAGTGGTCCTGTAAACTGATGGTATTTTTTTAAACCAGTGACTTGATTTTTGCTTCATCTAGTCTGTTTGTAGCCCCTTTGGCGTCTAAGCCGATTGAATAGGGTTCTTTTGTGATCGAAAGAGTTAGTTTGCTAGCAACGAATAGGGGATCTCAAGAAGAAAAAGCAATATAACAAGTTCAAGGTTGAGATAAAATAAAGACTTAACAAAAATTGCTACTCTTTATATCGTAAATCGACCTATTTCTCTGCATCTCCCCCATCGTAGCTAATACGATATTCCTTTTAGAGCAGTAGCTAGGGATCTAGATCTAAGAATCATACCATTTTTCTAGAGGTAAAGAAGCCTGGAGTAGCTTAGGAGAGGAAAGATAAAGACATCTTTTTTGGGAAGACTTACTAACCAAAGGCCGATATTAGGTGGTCTTCAAGAGAAGGTTCAGCTCATAGAATGGAGCCTCAAGTCAAGACACAACCGGCCTTGTGTGGACCAAGGCTCGGGTCAGACAAGGCTCCCCCCAAATAGACAAGGCTAAATTTTTTTTTCCTCATCCTTTGGGACGCACGTCAGTTGCTGAGATTGCTTGTTGTTCAATTGTTTTTGTTTTTGTTTTTCTCTCCCAATTTAACAGTTCTTAGGCAAAACATTCTCTTATTTATTACAACTAAACTTTTAATGCATCATTGCTCGTGGTTGGTTTGATTTAAAAATAAAAAATCATATCTCCTACGAGAATACTTTAACAATTCTCAAAATTCCATCCAAATAATTAAATATTATTTTTGAAGTTGGTAACACAAATTTGGTTCACTTCCTATCATTTCTATATCACTAAATTATTTTTTCATTGACATTTTTGGTCGTTTACAGTAATTAGCTCAAACTATTGCATCTGTTTTGAGTATCATACATCAAATATATCCGGCTATTAGTTAGTCACAACATTAAGTTGTTTGCTCAACTTAATGTTAAAGGTTAAATATCACGTGACAATTCAAATTATTTTTGTACAAGTAAATAAGAGTTAGTTTTATTATCAACAAAAAAAGACCTCAATAATAAAAGGCTATCAAACAGTTGTACTGTTTTAGGGTTGAGATAGAAATGAACTCCTTAAGAAAAAGTGACAAAAATTACAGCTTTCCATCCCATCAGCAGCTGACCAGCTATACGAGAGTGGAGCCATTTTTTCAAAGAGGCTGCCTAAGAAGTCCCACTGAAACCGTAGCCCAGCCATGTAGAGTGGCCTAGTTGGTTAATACTTATTTTAAACTCGGTATTTAACCATAAATATCATAATCGATAGACTTGTCTGTCTCGAAAGAGTGAGTAAGCAAAGCCAAATTATTAGATGTTTTGGAAAAATAAATTAGAATAATGATTTGAAATGCATTATAATTGAAATTGCGGTAGTTTAAATTGTCATGTCTAGTTGTTATCAGTCTTGAGGAGGGAGCTTCATCCCCAATCGATGATATTTGGATTGTTTTTTGTCCTGATTTATCAGCCCATGAACAGTTTTTTGAAATTAATTCTTTAACCCAACAACTAGTAATTCGTCATTACTCCGATCAAATCAATAAGAACAGCACACACATTTCACGAACGCAACATAGACAACGTTAATTAGAAGCAGCGATGGCAGAACCGCATCATGAATCTGCCTTGCCACTTTATTATCAAACCTCGACATAACAAACCTCACGAGTCACGACGATAAGGTGGATGGAAGTTATTAGTCATATTATTAATAGCTATCTTCTTCTTCTTGGCCTTCAATGGAGGTCAACTCGAGTCTATTTACAGGTGCATGGGTCGCATGAACAGCTTGCTCCGCATTTGCAGCCTCCATTTTCAGCTCCTGCAGCCATCTCGAACCTTTCGAATTGCCTGCAAAATAATTAATACCAGAAAAAAAAAAAAAATCAAGAAAAGTTAAGAAATTCTGACGTAATTGTGCTTCAGAGAATCATACTCTTTCTGAGGAGCAAATCCAAAAACAGGAGTCTTGGTTGGAGTGGTTTCTGAGAAGCTCAAATCAGGGTACATCCCGCATCTGTCGTGCAAAATCATGGAAAAGATGGACTCGTCAAATAAATGAAAATGAAAGAAGAAACTTATTGTGCTTCAATTGAGGTAAACACAATGCTCTATCTCTCTCTTTCTCTGAGAACATGCAAGTAGTAAACCAATGAAATTATTTATGAAAATAAAATAGGTAAAATAGGAGGTCAAAGACAGAAAATAAAAGAGCCCCTCCGACTCCAAATAATGCAGTTTTCCGAGAGAAACGAACAGAAATTTCAAGGGATTTTCTCTTATTTCTATCATGCATGTATGGAATAGCAAAGAGTTTTCCCACGAAAGCTAAGGAAAACGGATAATCAAACATAGATCAAACAAACCCAGAAAACAGAAGAAACCCCCCGTTCTGAAAACGACGCAGACTGTATAGAGAGAGAGAGTGAAGAAGAAGAGGAGTTATACCCTGTACAACCCTTCCCGCACTTGCAGGCAGCGCCACATCCACAGTTCCCTCCGCAGCAAGACATTTTCAGAGTATTATCGCCCAAAACGATGATTTGCCTTCAATTTCGATAATTGAAAGCTTTGATTCGAGACGAGCGATGAGAACGGTATATAAAGGAAGAGAAAGTCACCTCATGAATGATATCCACCGTCCACGTGTCGCGATCCTCATCCAATTATCCATGCGTATAAATCCTCTTTCTCCACGTATCTGTCTTTTTCATCCCTCAAAAATCTAAATCATGTTCCCTCTTCCATATTTTACTTATTTTTCTCTCTCATTTATCTTTATGTTTGTATTTTTGCGAGCAATAATTGACGAAAATTAAATAAATAATTTATAATATTGGATGATATTTAATTAATTAGATTTTTTTTACATTGAAATTCTAATTTGTAGATAGAAAATTATTTTTTTTTCGTATTTTCTATTTCGCTTAATTAAATTTTTTAGTTCCGCCAATAAAAAATTAATTTTTATTTTTCTTATTTTTTTCTCTTAATTAAAGTTTTTGAGTTCCTTCTTTTTATCATATTATAAAACATGCATGCCATGGCCAAACATGTCACTCCATCTATTATAATAAGGTTTAGATTTAAACCTCAATTTAATAAATGTTCATAGAGATCTCACTATCGCCATAAGGGAATTGGAGGATGACATTTTACCTAACCCGGACGTGGGACACATACGTTGTTGACAAATTTTACCATAAACTTCCAAAAATACACTAATAAAATTATTGCTTTCTTGAAAAAATGAAAATTAAATTAAAAAAAATGAGTAGTCTGTAGCCATCAACTACTACAATCTCTAAGTTGAATAAAAACAAATTATAGAACTTAATAATGTGTTTGGATTGGGAGAACCTACTCGAAAATTCTTACTTTTTCGTAGACGCTTCAGATGGTAAAATCTATCGAAGAAGAAATATAAAGAACGGTGAAGTTGTGTATCGATTTTTTGGTTGATTTTATTTCTATTTTTATCTTTGATCATTGATTAAAAAAAAAGATTATTATTAAGAAATAGAAAAAAAAGATTTTTTTTAAAAAAAGGATCATTTTTTATAATTCCTGATAGAGAAAAAGAGGGGGGTTCCGACTCTGGCACATGGGCTTCACTGTCCAAGTTCAACTTTACACAGAAAAGGCCCATCAAATGAAGACTCTACAGTAGGACATGGGCCCACTTTATACATTATGCCCATCCTTTTGGTGGGCCCTTTATCATCTTCATCCGTCCGTTGTGCCCGTCGAATCTCTTTTGATAATATAATATTTTGCTTTTTTTTTTTTTTGGAAAAAAAGAATTTAAAAATGCACCATTGCTTTCCCATTCTAAAGTGTTTTGATCTTTGACCTTACAGGATTGGCAATCTCTCCTTTCGTTGATCGGCTATAAATCAATTCTCCTAAATTAATCGATTAATCTTTCTCGTTTATTATACTCGTGGATGTCGATTCGGATTTGGAGCGTACATGGCTCCAGTGTTTTGTTCTTGTTTTGTATTGACCAAGCTGCTTTATTCGATGAATTTTATTCTTTGCGTCGTCGAGATTTTGTAATGCTTGATTCTCGTGCATTCATCTAGGCCAAGAACAGCCCTTTTCAGTTTATGATTTGGTTTATTATTTATGATAATTATTTTGAGAATTTAATTTTTGTGTATGGAACATATACAAAATTGATGTACAAGAAACTAGAACAAGGCTCAAGTCCAAATAGCTTCCTCAAGTAGGTCATCCAAAATTAAGTCTTGAAGCTCAACGCCAACAATCTCCACATCAAAAAGAAGGTCCAACCAGCCATTGCCCTTTTCTATGTCTCTACTCACAACATGGTCAACTGAGTGTTCAGGTTGAGATAGGAAGCTCAAATACCAGCTTATCAGGTCCCACACTTCCTTCAAGATATGGTGTCCCTTCAGCATCGATCGGTTAAAAGGGACTGATGATAGTGGCATCGAACGGTTGCGATGTGCTCGACAGTAAATCTCGACGAGTACTTCGTTGATCAGGTCGAACAAAAGCAAGTGATCACACTCGCCACCTTCTTCATTTCCAGCACAGTCAGGATCAAGGACCCAGCAGCCTTCAACTTGATCGAATATCGAGGGGTCTACTGGTTGATCCTTAGAATGCCATGTGTCAAGAAATAATCCATTTCCGCCAAGTCCAGAGAGTTCTAATACATCTCTCACGTAATTGTAATCTGCTCTATCTTTTTCTTCCACTTCCAGAAATTGATAGGATCCATTGTTTAACTCTACTTCTTTAATGGTGTCAGCAAAGTACCCTTGTTCTTGCTCAGAAATCATTCCTGTCTTTGATTCTAAATCTAAAACCGACGAAAAAATTTATTAGCTTTCATTCAAAATAAAAGTGGTTGATTTTTTAGCCTTCCCTAAGGAGCTAATGAAGTTAAAATGCCATAAAAGGAATGGAAACAGTTAAATAGAATTGCAAACCTTCTGAGAAGTCAGCTTCCGGCCCATCGATAGAACTTGCTTCATCCTCGATAGGAATGGTTTTGCCTGTAGTTTCAAAATTTGAAATTGATATTGATCTCTCTTCCTCCCCACTAGCTTCATCTACTTCATTGACTTTTCCCAAAATTTCTTGAGCATTACTTGGCTCAGCCATACTATTTATGACAATATCTCTGTCCTGCTCGCCTATATTTTTCATTATTGGAGAAGAAAAGGCGTCGATGGAGTCCTCTCTCTGATCGAAATACGATTTTAGATCAGGCATGGAATAAATCCTTCCCAGAGATTTGGAGGAAAATTCTGCTCCTTGAGGTATTAATTGTAGTCTTCCTGATTTATATTGTTTGCCCTCTTGGTTGAAACTCGTCTCATACAACTGGCAATATCTATCCAAAGACTCATTAAGAGACAATGTCCTGCCGATATAATGCTCAATTTCATGGCCACTTACAGGGCTACATTTAGCTTCTCCATTGGCTGACGAGTCCTTCGTTTTACTGCAAATTGGTTTCTTTAATGCCTTTGAATATCCATGACCATGAGGAATTTTGTGAAAAATAGCGTCCCTTGTAATTCGATGTCTCTCCTTCTTACCTGCCTTAATGACATGCTTTATTTTATTTCTCAGATCCTTGAAACGTCTGACTACCATCTGATTCTCACTATGATTCTTTATATAGAGAGATGAACTAGGAAAATATGAACCAGCACTTTCACTACTTAATAGGCTCGGCTTTGGATTCATTTCTCTTTTGTGCTCCTCCATTGATGGCATCACAGGTTTTTCAAGATCTTCTTCTTGTGCTCGATCTTCATTTTGCAATTTCCCTTCATCTGCCCCTTGAAGTCTGAGTTTCTCTTGGTTATCTTTAAGTTTGCTTGGCCCTGCAATGCTTTTACCTGCTAAATGAGAGGCAGGGAAAGTTTCAGATTTTATCAATCCCATTCTTCCACCAAGAGCCTTGTTTCTATTAAAATGGTTGACCAAAGGAGCGCCTGGATTTTGTAACATTGTTAGGAGTAAGAGTTTGTTTACATTGGTTGTATCAAAAACATCTTGAAACTCCTTCGAATGATGGTCCAAATCATCTCTTACAAGACCCTTCACATTGAGCAATCGCTGCCCCAACATATCTTTCGTTTGAATTTCCAACTTTTTTGAACCGAAATTTTGAACTCCAAGTACTTGCTTCCTATTCTCATAAACTTGGTTATGCTCCGGAGATTTGTGTTTTGAATCAGATTCTTCACTGGTTGCCACAGGTGAATTTTCATTGTTTTTATCAGGTGAAACCAAGGGGAGTTCATCACCTACTATCGATCCATTTAAAGGATCAAAAACTGAATTGTTCAAACGATGAAATGAGTCTGTCCGGCTCAGTGTTGATCTTGCCTGATTGGCTGATCTTTTCTGATGCTTACCTTTCCTTCTTGAAATCTCTTCCGTTATCCGTGATTTAATTCGAGCTTTGACAGAACTTTTTGTTGATACTGAGGACTTTGACCCTTCATCTTGCACCTGATTAAATATTTCCAGTTACTTCAATACTAATATTATCATCATATTGGAAAATCAAAATAAATTACTCCATGCCTCATTCTCAGCATCCTTCTGGTGTCTTAACTTATTAGAAGTGGAGGCTGCTAGACCATTTCCTGGATCATCTTCTCCTAGAAAAAGAAGAAAAAAGAATGAATAAAATAATTGCGTTGATTTTCTTCTTATCCCATTTCATTTTCTTAGTATGAAGATGGACTTTTGCGGTTTGATTATTCTAAGATCATATTGATGAGGTATGTGGAGCCTCATTATAAAGCTCTACGCATACATAAGGACTAAGTGAGAAACTTCTTGCATTTTAGATTGTTTCTAGTTTGCCCAATTTCTATAATCACTGGTAACAGAAAAATAGGCTATGAATAGTTTTACTTCAACCATAGTACACAGTCCGGGACATAATTCTTAGAACTCTAATGCTGAGAGTGAACAACTATAAATTAATGTATTCTTTTTGTTATAAGCAATTTTGCAATATTATTTTTACTACTCTCCATAGAAACAAACAGCATTTAATGTCTAGATTCAAGAAAAGTGAAAGAATTAACGTTTCTTACGGGAAGCATGGTCATCAACTCCGCGCCTTCCTCTGTGGACCAGAATTTTCATGATAGAATGCCAGTGCTGATACTTAATCAAATTTAGAAGATTCCAATTACATCTTGGATGACCACTTCCGAAAGAACCATCGGAATGCTCCTCCTTCAATTCCCTTCCCATTTTCAGAAATTTAGCCTTCCAGTTATTCTTTCAAAATTTCACCATGTAGTTTCGTTGAAGATTTTCCTGAAAAATAATAAAAATTGAACTTCTAAAAAGAAATTTTACTCCAATCGTGATTAATTTCGGAGAACGATTTTCTACATGGTCATCAAAGCCACAAATCAGAATTCTACAGTATTAGAAGACAAAAAAAAAAAAAAGATTCAATCTATCGTTAGATTGGGTGAGAAAGCTAATAATACCAGAAAAATGGCCAATGGAGTCCCGATGCTTGTGTAGTTTCCATAGCTAGGGAGCAAGTGACGGATAAGAATGGAGGAGGAAGGATGACGAAGCTTTTTCCTAAGACATTTGCGAAAACTAACGATTATTACAAAACACAAAACGCTAAACGCTGACTGGAAGAACTGAATGGCCATCGTTTACGGATGTTAATTTGCTTTCGACTGCTCCTGAAATTCCTCTCCCAACTCCTCTACCTCTCTCTCTCTCTCTCTCTCTACGCTTCTAACACGCATAAAGAAGCCGTTAGTCGTTTCAATGCAGCCCATTATGGGCTTAAATAGGCCCATTAGTAAAGCCCATTAGTTAAAGCTTAACAGGCCAGAACTTTCCCATGAACACAAATAACTATACGTACTAATTGCACAAATTATTATTTGACATGTCAGCGAACTTTTTAAAAGAATAAACGTAACAGTATTCTTGAAAAATTTACTATTAGCTTTCAAGATTAACTAGGGTAGGGTGCCAGGGGGAGACGAGAAATCACTAACAGAAATTCTCTGCGTACAAGTATGTAATCTTATATTATAACATAAAGTATATAAATGTGTAATTATCACTAACTTATAAAATTATATATTTAAAACTTGAAATGATGAGTTGATTAGTTGAATGTAAACAGTACAATGTTATGGCATTAGCTTTAGTCTCCAGTTAAGAGGCTGCCAATACTGGGAAGTGATTGGAAGAGAAGGAATGGAAAAAGACCAAACAAAAGAGATTCCCGGGAAAGTGACATCACCCCGAAAGTTAAGCTATTCTGTCTCCTTTTTTCTATTTATTATAACAGTTTTCCAAAAATGTTTTGCTTTTGCAAAAATAGCCTCTCTTTCTCGCCATTTGACAGTTTGGGAAAACGTAGTTTTCTCTTTATTGTATGATGCAAGTCAAACAAATGGTGCAGTTGAAATTTTCAAAGATTTTCCAAATTTGAAAAAACGGGGATTTGAAAATTCAAATAATAAATAATTCCATAATTAAAAAAATCACCCAAGCACGTTTTTTTATTAATTTACAATGGAAATGTTTTATTTGAAAATTAGATATCTTTTCGGGAGTTAATTTATTAATAATAATTGATCTTTGACTTTTTTAGTTGCAAATATAGTAAATAATATACAAATTTTGTTATTATTAGCCGTTACAAATAAACAAAAGTACAACTATGTAATAATTTAAGATCACGAACATCATCCTCATGTTATAGGTAACTCGTGAAATAAAAAATCAAACTTTTGAGTTAAAAATCTTAAAACGAGATTGTGATTAGTTATTTTGTCCAGTTTAAGATTTGAATTCTAATTGCCGATCATAATTTACTTAGTTTTCAAATGATTATTTTGAAGAGTCGGGTTTTTCATGTGATATAGAAATAAAGAAGACATTATTTGTATGGTCAAAAAGAAATAAAAGTTATATAATTTAAAAAAAAAAGGAAAAAAAGAAGTCTAGAAGAGGCATCCTGATCCGGCTCAACATCTCCAACTCATTGTCAACGCCCCTATAAATACAAATATAAGAAAGCACTAACCATTTTTAAAATAAAGCAGCAAACAACCAAGCCCACCTCACCCTCTTTAAGTCAACTCCACTCTCTCTCTCCCCCTCGCTCTCTCTCTCTCCTACCCTTCTTTTCCTCTCTCTCCCCTACCCCATTTTTGAGCTATAACCAACTTCACTCTGTTCTCTCTCTCTGAGTATATTATGCTTTGTGCAATCAAACTGGAAGAAATAAAGGAGAATATAATCTCTTTCTCTGACACTTGATGGGAAATCGTATCGGGAAAATTGGCCACTGTTTCGCCGGAGACGGAGATATTTCCAGGCGATATGAAGTCGGAGGCTCTGTGTTCTTACCGGACCCGCTAGACGAGGGTTATGGTCATTCTTTTTGCTACATACGGCCTGAACCTGAGCGGGTGTCGTCTTCCCACAAAGTTTTCTCCGAGGATGACATGCCTCCGATGACGACGTTCAGATCAATCTCGGGTGCCTCTGTTAGCGCCAACAACTCGACACCCCTTTCCACCTCCCTCGCCGATCTTTATCCCTACAGTACGACGTTCGATCGGGCAGCGGCTTTCGATTGTTCAAATTCCTTCGCTTCCATCCCTCTCCAGCCAGTTCCTCGCTATTCAATTTCCGGCAATTCCGTCGGAGTTCTGGGTTCGGGTCCGATTGAGAGAGTGTTTCTTTCGGGTCCTATGGAAAGAAGCTTTACTTCTGGGCCCCTCGATCGCGGGTTAAATTCAGGTTTGATTGCGAAGGGGCTCGATAAACTAGAAAGGAGCTTCTCTCATAATGGATTCGGAGCGAAACCCAGAGTAAAGAAGCGCAGTTTAATTCGGATTTTGAAGAGAGCTTTATCAAAAACAATATCTCGGGGCGGCCCAAAACCTCCAATCCTGCCGACGATTGAAATCGATTCAGCTAAAGAATCAGATTCATTCAAGGACAACGAAAATTTTGTTCCTCAAAATAGTACCAATATGAGAAGCCATGTGAGCTTAATGGACGACGACGAAGAGGGCGATTACTTAATGGGCAGTAAAACGCTTCAGTGGGCGCAAGGAAAAGCCGGCGAGGATCGAGTTCACGTCGTGATTTCTGAAGAGAACGGCTGGGTTTTTGTCGGAATTTATGACGGATTTAATGGACCAGATGCTCCTGATTATTTACTCGCTAATCTCTATACTTCAGTTCGAAAGGAACTCAAGAGATTGATCTGGAATGAAAAGAATGAATCCACTGCTACTTCATCGACATCGATGAATTCGTCAAATTCAAATTCAGCTGAAGAGAACTATACTCCCCAATCGAGTATTGGGAACCCGGATTCGGAAATCGATTCAAACAGGAAAACCAGCGGAATTACGAAGACGACTCAAATTAATGGAGTGGAGGAGAAATGCGAGGGGAATCCAAAATTTTGTAAGTGCGAATGGGAAAGGGAAAGATTAGAGCACGATACGCGATCAATGTGGGACGAATCATCCGCCATTGGTAAATCTGAAGTTCTGAATGCTCTGTCTCAGGCGTTGAGGAAGACGGAGGATGAGTATTTAGAGATTGCAGATAAGAAGGTAACGGTTCATCCAGAGCTAGCTTTAATGGGGTCATGTGTTTTAGTCATGTTGATGAAGGGAGAAGAAGTTTACGTGATGAACGTCGGAGATAGCCGAGCGGTTCTGGCTCAGCAATTAGAACCGGATTTCTTCGTCGGAAATCCTTACAGAGATTTCGAACGGATCAACGAGGGAACTCAACGATCGATCGAATCACTCGAATCGTGTGGCTTGACTTCGATTCAGCTCACAATGGATCACAGCACAGACGTTGAAGAAGTATCTTTCTGAAACAGTACATCTTTTTTTTTTTCCTCTGATCTGATAATGGAATTGAGGAAACTAAAAGGGAAATCAATGATTACAGGAAGTGAAGCGGATAAAGAAGGAACACCCGGATGATGCTTATGCAGTAATGAACGACAGAGTAAAAGGGTATTTGAAGATCACAAGAGCCTTCGGAGCCGGGTTTCTCAAACAGGTATATAAATTCAGAGATTAAAACCTTTAAACTTGGAAAACGATGATTTTCAGAGGATTATGATCTTAAAAATCTCCATTGAATCACTGAATTACTTTGGATTGTTTGATAAGATAATCAGACAGCCATTTGTTTGCATATCTGCTGTTATAAATGAGATGAAAAGGCCTGTAATTTTGATTTTTTTTTTTTTTTTTTCTGGGTGCAGCCAAAGTGGAACGATGCTCTTCTGGAGATGTTCAGAATAGACTACATCGGAAACTCCCCTTACCTAACCTGCAATCCATCGCTCTATCACTACAAACTGAAGCCAAGAGACAGATTCATAATCCTATCCTCCGATGGCCTCTTCCAATACTTCACCAACGAACAAGCCATCGCCGAGGTCGAGGCCTTCCTCACCGCATTTCCCGAAGGCGATCCCGCTCAGCACCTCATCGAAGCCGTCTTGTTCAGAGCAGCTCGAAAAGCCGGTTAGCCCCCACATCTAATCCTAATAAAAAAAAAAAACACCATTTTCATATTTTAAAATTAATCAAGTGGAGATAAAATGAAATTGCAGGTATGGACTTCCACGAACTGCTTGATATCCCGCAAGGCGAGAGGCGGAAATATCACGATGATGTTTCCGTCATCATCATATCTTTGGAGGGACGACTATGGCGGTCTCTACTGTAAATTTGAGATTACATAGAACGTAGAAACAAGTATAAATCAATGCAAGGTTGGCAAAATTTTTCATTCAATCATCTTTCTCTTCTTCTCTCTGTGTCACAGTAAAACTAGGCCACCAACAAAGCTGTCTAGTCCTCAAATTGCTTAATCGTTCCGCTAAACACCATTAATTGTTCATATAGCTTCCATATTACTCCTTAATTAAGAAATTTATTTCGCTAATTACTTTAATTCCAAAAGCTATTGTTCTTTCTTGGGTACGATTACAGATTATTAATTAATTAAAAAATTCCAATTTGCATTTTAGAAAGTAGGATAATAGCAGGTAATGACGAGGCAATGCACTAGGGAAATGATAATAATTGTTAATCGATTAATTTGTTGTTTGCTTCTGCGACTTTACGCATTCTTTAGCATATGGAGTTGAATATAAAGTTGTAGAGCAATAATAATAGCAACGACTGGTGGCACTTATTTTTATCTCTAACAAAAGCCATCTTTTTTTAGTTGATATGTTGCTTATAATTAAAAGAAGAACTCGCCCAATCCAATGGACTAAGTGACAAAAGGGACCTGACCCGAAACAGATGCAGATGGGGCTACTCACTCCACGAGATTTGAATTACAATATAAAATTAAATTTGAAAATAATTAATTCAGTTTGGTTTACAAGAAAGAAAGATGCATGGAACTTGAATATTATAGTGAGTTGATTGTGGTTTAGGTCCCTCTACTACCCTCGTGAGTAAGTAAAATAATTAAATAAAATAGTCAATGGAGAAGTGGGTTTGATCTATGAACTGTCCTAGTCTTGGAAGCCTTCTCTCTTGTTGGAGCAAGTTTGGCTGATTGCGATTGCATTGACAACTCATCGTGCTTCCCATGATTGTGGGAAGTTTCTTATTTGCGTTCTTTTTTTCTACTACACTCGTAGTTAATCTTGGGTAGGATTTAACTGACTTTGACATTGTTGTTTTATACGACTTATTTTTAGGTTTCGCGACCAATGATCCTTCACTCGCCCATGAATGAAGCTAAGTCCATGGCACTAGAATGATCAATCAAATGACGATGATTACAGTATCATAATTGATCAACTAGATGTGGGCAGTGAGAGGAGAAATCGATCGAGGTTGAAGAAAACACGATGTCCTGATAGAAAGATTTTAACTTCATTTTTGCAAACTTCGCAGTACATAGAACTTTGTGTTAGAGTTCGGTGTGACATGAATTCTAATTGGACCGAGTCGGACCAATATATCAATATTAAAATTTTATTTTATTTTATATATTGATACTTGAGTCGCCAAATTTCATTCTAATTTGATTTCAATATAGCGAATTTCTTTTATGCCAATTTTTAATTAATTCTCAACACTTTGTAAATCACGTGTAATACAACAATAAATGATATGTTGAAAGAACAAGTTCAAATGCACCAAACAAAAGAGTGTTCAACTAATTGCCGAGATTGGTCACGGCTTAATGATGACTCTTATTTTAGAGTCATTTTATACTAATTTTATATAAGAAAATTTATACGAATTGAGTGATTGCAATAACAAATTGATAAGGATTTACTATAAATGCTATGAATTGCTGCAGCATTGGTGTTTTAATTTAATTTAATATATTTAATGCTAATTTTCTCTTAAAGGCAGATTTGGTCTCTTTATTTTGAATTTCATATTTTCATAATTGAATGTTATTTTTATAGTGGGAATTTCGAATTCAATTGTTGAGATTTGTGAAGAGAAAGTGAAGGCAAGAATCAAGGTGAAGAAGAAAACAAAAATAGAAAGAGAAACAAATTGACACTTGCACGCAGAAGAAGACAATAGGAAGGAAAAATCAATGGAAACAATGAAACTTCATTGAAGCACGTGAAGCCAAGGAGAGAGAAAGATGGATTGCATACAAAATTAAGGGGATATTTTAGAGGAAGAGAAGTCTGACGTGGGCAATTTGCTTGGCAGTGAGAGAAACCACTTTGAAAAGCTGAAACAAAAGGAACAAATAAAGTTGAAGGAAATTAGATTGGAGAGAGAAGAGAAGATTACATGCACAATTAAAAGAGATATTTTTCTAAAGAAAAGGACTTTTGCTGCGTAACAAAATTGGCTTGCTGGAGAAGAAGCTCTGAATCTGAGAGAAACCAGAACGCCGGTCCTGAAGATCACAAGAGCCTTCGGAGCCGGGTTTCTCAAACATTTATATAATTAGAGATTAAAACCTTTTAACTTGGAAAACGATGAATTTTCAGATTTTTGAGCTTAAAAATCTCCATTGAATCACGAATTACTTTGGATTGTTTGATAAGATATCAGACAGCCATTTGTTTGCCTAGCTGCGGTTATAAATGCGATGACCAATGCCTGTAATTTTGATTTTTTTTTCTGGGTGCAGCCAACTGGACGATGCTCTTCTGGAGATGTTCAGAATAGACCTACATCGGAAACTCCCTTCCTAACCTGCAATCCATCGCTCTATCACTACACTGAAGCAAGAGACATATTCCTAATCCTATCCCTATGGCCCTATCCAATACTTCACCAACGAACAAGCCATCGCCGGGGGGGGGGGGGGGAGGTCGAGGCCTTCCTCCCGGCATTTCCCGAGGCGATCCCGCCTCAGCCCTCATCGACGCCGTCTTGTTCGAGCACTCGAAAAGCCGTTTAGCCCCCACATCTCTCCTAAATAAAAAAAAAAAACACCATTTTTCATATTTTAAAATTATCAAGTGGGGCCTGAATGAAAATTGCAAGTGTTTCTTGCTAGTTTTTATGCCTTCCACGAACTGCTTGAATTCCCGCAAGGCGAGAGGCGGAAATATCACGATGATGTTTTCCGTCATCATCATATCTTTGGAGGGACGACTATGCGGTCCTCTACTGTAAATTTTGAGATTACATAGAACTAGAAACAAGTATAACAATGCAAGGTTGGCAAAATTTTTCATTCAATCATCTTTCCCTTCTCTCTCTTTGTCGCAGTAACTAGGCCACCAACAAAGCTGTCTTCCGTTCCTAAATTGCTTTCGTTTCAGCTAAACACCATTAGTTGGTTCATATGCTTCCATATTACTCCCTTAATTAAGAAATTTATTTCGCTAATTACTTTCATTTCAAAAGCTATGTCGTTCTCGGATGATTATAGATCATTAATTAATTAAAAAATTCCATTTGCATTTAGAAAGTAGGTAAGCAGGTACTGACGTAGCAATGCACTAGGGCACGATAATATGTTACTCAATTAATTTTGTGTTGCTTCTGCACTTTACGCATTCTTTAGCACTATGGAGTTGAATATAATTTGTAGAGTCATAATAATAGCACCGACTGTGTGGCCACTTATTTTTATCCTCTAACAAAAGCCATCTTTTTTTTAGTTGAATATGTTGCTTATATTAAAGAAGAACTCGCCCAATCCAATGGACTAGTGACAAAAGGTACCTGACGCCGAAACGATTGCCGATGGGGCTCTCACTCCCGCGATTTGAATTAGAATTATAAAATTAAATTTGAAAATAATTAATTCAGTTTGGTTTACAAGAAAGAAAGATGCATGGAACTTGAATATTATAGTGAGTTGATTGTGGTTTAGGTCCCTCTACTACCTCGTGAGTAGTAAAATAATTACTAAAATAGTCAATGGATAAGTTTGTTTGATCTATGAACTGTCCTAGTCTTGGAAGCCTTCTCTCTTTGTTGGAACAAGTTTGGCTGATTGTGATTGCATTGACAACTCATCGTGCTTCCCATGATTGTGGGAAGTTTCTTATTTGCGTTCTTTTTTTCTACTACACTTGTAGTTAATTTTTGGGTAGGATTTAACTGACTTTGACGTTATTTTGTCCGACTTATTTTTAGGTTTCACGACCAATGATCCTTCTTCCGCCCATGAATGAAGCTTAAGCCCATGGCACTAGAATGATCAATCAAATGACGATGATTACAGTATCATAATTGATCAACTAGAGAAGAAATCGATCGAGGTTGAAGGAAACACGATGTCCCGATAGAAAGATTTCAACTTCATTTTTACAAACTTCACAGTACATAAAACTTTGTGTTAGAGTTCGGTATGACATGAATTCTAACTGGACCGGGTCGGACCAATATATTAATATTAAAATTTTATATATTTTTTATATATTGATATTTGAGTAGTCAAATTTCATTCTATTTTGATTTCAATATAGCAAATTTATTTTTTGCTCGTAATTTTTTATTAATTTTCAACACTTTGTAAATCACGTGTAATACGACAATAAATGATATATTGAAAAAAACAAGTTCAAATGCACCAAACAAAAGAGTGTTCAACTAATTGCCGAGATTGGTCACGGCTTAACATGCATTGACCATGCATGAACTTGGATTAACCGAAAGAGGTCGTTTAACGGGAAGAGAAAGATGCAATGAATGCCACCAACCTCCACAGTAATTGACAAACCAAATCAGAAATTGAGCAGTAATCAAGAAACTTCTAGTCAAATGACAACTTAAAGACTGAGAAATCAGATTGGCAAAATGACCTCGAACCTCAATCTGAAGAACCCAATTCCAAGAACCAGAACCGAAATCCTTCTGGACATGCTACTCCGGCGAACTCTCATCGTCAATTTTTTTCGAATTCCAGATAAAACCGAAATCAAAGATAAACATAAAGTGGGAAAGTAATGTCAGACGGAAATGGAGGTGCATAAATAAGATTCGTTCGCCTACCAGCTTCTCTGTCATTAGCATTGCGTGACAGCAAAATCTGGAACATGGGCCCTGGAGTTTTCACCATTCCCATCGGAAACAGAAGGAGAAGAAGAAAACGATGAAGGCGAAACCGGCGCCTGCGATTTGAACTGTCAATTACATATCATCCATTATTTGACAGGCTTAATTGGGCCTATCAAAGGCCGTTTTTGAGCTCATTTCAGATGACCCAACGAACATTCCAACTTGGTTTTAACACTCCAATTTACTTTTTGTTTTAGAAAGACAATACATAGGATTCTTAGTTAACAAATTAATGTGATAAGAGATCCGTTCATTAACATTAGAGCATAAAAAATTTCTAATAATTTTACTTAGTACTTGTTTTGTAGGTGATCAAGAGGAAAAGAACATTCAATGCTTCAATTTTAATAATGTGGCAAACAATTTAATTGGGAATTCAATATGGTGAAGCATAAATGGAGAATTAAACACAATTCAAAGGGATTGTTGAAATCTACATGGAATCTGACATTTGAAGACTATTTGACAATTTCTGATGTCTTATCAATCTCAAATAAAAAAATATTTTTCATTAATATGGTAGTTGACTTTTCAAAGTTTCCAGAACATGATGGCTTGTTAAAAATGGATATCATTTGCTATGTCAACCAGATCAATTATAGAGAGCGTTTGGACTTCCTTGGACGATTGGCTCGCGCCTACCCAATGGACGTGCTCATGCTAGGTTGGCGCACGTGCATCCACACTTTGTGCTCCTTGAGTCCAAAGTTACATCAACCATTATATTTGTTATTGATTCATCTCTTAAGGTCTTTTGATTAAGTCTTTTTTTAATTAAGTTATTTGTCTTGTAATTGGAATTTGAAATTATTTATGAATTCAAAGTCCAAGCCCAAATAAACTCATTGGCCAATCCTATACAAGGGGAATGCATTCGCTAAACTCTTCTATGCTTTAATTGGAGGAGAGGTGAAGATGGTCATGAAGAAGGAAAAAGACAAAAGTCTTATAAAAAATGAAGACAAATTTGTGGAAAGACCTTGGACGAATAAATGTTATTTTGACCAAATGAAATAATGCCTTGAAAACCATCATATTAACTCATTTTTCAAAGTTTTTATTTATTTTTTGTTGACTGAATTTTTGCTATAAAAGGGCTCAAGTCCCTCATTGTAAGAAATCAAATTTTAGAAATCAAAAATCGTGTTTTATTATTTTGTGAAGTGCTCTTTACGAATTGCTTCCACTTGAGTTTAATGAGTTATATCTAAGTGAGTGTTAGTGGGTTTGATGAGTTATATCCAAACTGTATTTTGATAAGTAATATCTAAACTAGTTTTCACTTGTTCTTGGTGAGTCATATCCAAGTGAGTGCGAGTAATCCCTCAACTAGCTTGTTCACTCAAGTTATTTCATCCATCATTCCATTCGCTATTTAGTAAGGGGCACTAAGTCCATCTTCCCCAAGAACAAGTCCGAGCACCTCACGAGTCTCTCTTGTTCTTTTTCACTCTTCCACCTACTTCCTTCCGCTAGTATTGGCAGTGCGTCACAACTTAATATGAACTAGCTAGTCAATGAATAAATGCTAAAGCATTAAGATAGTTGTAAAACTAAGGGTGGGCAAAACCATATCAAAATTGCGGTTTTTAACCAAACTGGACGGTTCAAGCCGGTTTTACCCACCAACATTTGCACATTTTCAAGAACCGTGCAATTCGTTCCCAGTTCGGTTCCGATTACACGGTTCAGTTTCTGAACCCACGATTTCGGGTCCATGAAACCGTGGGTCACAGTTTTGATTCCAGTTCTGGGATGAAACCAGACCATGGCCACCCTGGGAAAAACACACTAATGTACTTTGAGATGGAAGCATGCCTTGTAATTGCACGATTCATCAAGACATTCCAGCTCATAGTTTGTTCTTAACAGAGGGGCAGAAGTTGCCCTTAATCACTGCATATCAGCAAAGTAGAGTTGCTTCATTTATATAAAGTGTGAGTGACAGAAAAGAAGATAAACGAAATGAGAAGAAGATGGGGATCAGTTTATGGAAAGCATTAATATTCACGTAGTGTACGTGCTTGTTCTCTGTCTATTATGGCTAGAATGAGAATACCCATTACTTCTCTGCAAATTAATGCCTCTCAACAACTCTGTCGAGAGAGAGACGTTGATGATCTAAATTGTTGAAGAAAGTTTGATAGTTGTGTTCTCCAAGTGAGCTTTTTTTTAAACTCTGGGCTCGTGAACCATTAACAGAGAGATGGAGTGGACGACGAGGGTTTTTTGGTTTGTATTAAATTTGAAGGTAGAAAGTCGCATCCATTGGTGGCATTTGAGTTCACAGAGATCAGAAAAAGGACTGAATGGCATTAAAAGCAAGATTTTCAGTCTTAAATTTTCATTCCGTGGTAGGCTAGACAGAAACTGACATTGGCTGAGAGGGACTGAAGAGAGAGAAAGAGAGATGAATGGAGAGTAGAGAGAGAGAGAGGTTTTAATGTCTCTCTCAAGGCGGTAGATCCGAGGTGAGAAGCACGTAAAAGGTCCCTCTCATAAACACAAAAAACTCAGAGGAATTTACTACGACGGCCAGATTCATATAATATAAACATATTTCATCTTTCATTTCTAACGTTTCTTCTGCCTTCAGCTCTATTTCTCTCTCTCTCTCTCTCTCTCTTCTTCCTCAGTTTCAAAGGTATTTCTCACTTTTTCATTCAGATTCAGATGTCAATTTCAGCGGCATGTCTCCTCAAAGATGATGAACAGAAGATCAAATCTGACAAACAAATAAAACCCACGTCAGAAAATCCAGAAGATTCCCATCCGACAGCCATGTACGACGACGTTGCAGAATCTCATCAACGAATCACCGGGAAAATCCAGCAAGAAAATAACGCCGTTGATCGAGAACTAACATCATCGAAACAGTTTGAAGTTCAGTCTAAAGAAGAAGAAGAAGAAGTCGAGGTTGAGGACGACGATGGAGGATTCAGAACACCAACTTCTTTTGATTGTAAGATTCCCATCATTAAAAATTGCCCACCAGCTCCAAGAAAACCTAAAACCCTAATTCCACCTAAAAGAAATGATTCTACAAGAAGTATGCCAGTTTTTTTATCGGACGATGTGGCTGGATGGATGATTTCTTCGTCCATTTTACTGGAACTTCACCACAAGATCAAGAAGTCTCGAAAATTGAAAGCTGATTAATTCTTTACTCTCAAACTTCGTTGGATTCGTAGCAGCAAAACCCGAAATTCTTGAAGATACAGGTAATAATTCATCTCTCTCTCTCTCTCATGATGACATATATTTAGGAAAATTGTCCATCTTTCCAAACAGATAATGCGAACTGTTCATCTTTTCATTTTCTGTGACGGCTACAAATCACTTGAGAAATTTCAACATTGCTGACAGTCAAATTCATCACAGTTCTATAAATGTCCATTAGTGTCAATCATTAGAGATTGATTTTTTTTTAATTCGCTCAACGTTTTGCTCACTAATATATGTTTTACACCGATAACGGCTAAAAATCGACATTTTACTTAATGTCGAAAACGTAAGAGCACGAGGGTGACGAGTGTTTTGAAGTTAAATTCTAAAAAAGATAATACCCATTTTACATTAGTCCTAAAAACTTTTGATGAGGGAAAATTACTTGTTTAATTTTTATTTGTTAAAAATATTATTTAAACTTAATTAAAGGGTAAAAACTATTTTAACCTCTAAATTATGTATATGTTTTGAAAACACCTTTAAACTAACAACTCTAACAAATCTAACCTTCAGCTATCATAAACCTAACAATTTAACCCCTCGCGGCCTTCGATACCCCCCGTTCTGCATTTTTTACCTAGACCGGGGGGGCGATCTAAAATATGCCCCTCATTTTGTCGGAGGGTCATTGTAGGGGATGAAGGCCCCTAGTTTCACGTGCGGTGCACGTGGAAATAGAATGAGGTCGTTCTCCCAAGCCGACACCATGTTCTAGAGAACGACCCCACGTTTTCCAGTCCAATAATTGAGAACATTGGCCCGTTCTCCCGAACCAAATCGTACAAGTGTTATAAAATCACGAAACTTTTTTTATTATCTTTCCATTATGTGATGAACATATGGTAAAACTTTCAAATAAATTCAATATCATTTGGTATTTTTTTAAAATTAATTTATAAAGTGAAGAATGAACGGGGGTTCCCAGCCCCGGAACGGAGGAAAAAAATACCAAACGATATTCAATTTACTTGAAATTTTTAAAACATGTTCACCACATGATGGGAAAATAATTTGAAGAGTTTCGTTGTTTTCTAGCACTTGTACAATTTATTGTAATTTTAGATAATTATTTTATAAAATAGATGTATAATAATTATAATAAATCATACAAGTGTTAGAAAATGACGAAATATTACATATTATCTTCCCATGAAGTGGTGAACATGTGTTAAAAATTTCAAGTAAATTAAATATCGTTTGATATTTTTTTAAAATTAATTTATAAATTGAATAATGTGCAATTTAGTGAGATAAAATTGAAAAAATGGGCAGAGTTTCGTTTGTTTTATGACTTCTCCATAGCCACAATTTCTGCATATTCAAATTACAATTTATACCCAACAGCCAGATCCAGATAATTACAGTACAAACATAAAAGAAAGAGACATCAAATGAAATGAAATACAAAATACAGTATATCAAATGATAAGAAATACAAACTATAGTACATCAAATGATAATATATTACAAATGTAAAAAAAAGCACATAAAATGAAATATAAACTACACTACAAGTGGGTCATCGGTGGCAAAGGCCTCAATCCAACGTGTGACTCTTTCATTCAGCTATATGTTAGACAAGTTGACCTCCTCGACTCTGCTCACAAGAAAATCCTTCATCTGCTCCATCATGTCCCACCGCTGCTCCATCCTATCCCACCTCTGCTCAATAGTGTACTACAAACTAGCCTCCTGGTGGGACAATCGCGGCGTGGTGGCTTCTTCCATAGAAGCGTCTCGAGATGTGGAAGCCCTCTAATCTCTCTTGCACATCCAAGTTCCATCGACTTCGACTAGGCTCATCCGAGTCAGATGAAGTCTGTCAAATAAAACGACAGATCTCTGTGCTCTCCTCTACTCTCCACTAGGTAGCTGAATCCCAAATCACTCGACCATCCTCTGAATCAAGGTGCCCTATGGCGGGTTCTAGTTGCATGTCTGACCGATCTCATGCATATGACCTAAGATTAGGTAGCCAGGTTTGAACATACTTGTACTATATGCAGCTCACAAGATCTCTATGTCCATCCCGAGGTAGAATGATGTGGGTGATTATGTTGTTAATAACCCGAGCTTTGACGTTCAAGTCTTTCGATCTCAGTTTCACGAACCCTGCAATATCTGAATTGCAGTGAATTTGTCTCAGGAACTCTAGTCCCTCTGCCGATCTAAAGAAGTCACAGTCTCGGGAAACATGATAATATCTTTGTACCGCATATGTACGTCTTCAACCATTCAATCCTCCCGGTGGGGTTCAAGTTCGCATAAAATAAACGAACAATTTTGTCACAGCTCTCTCTTATCAGCCCGTGCACCTCGTGTAAGGAGATTTTATTAAACATCACTTTGATCTTCAAAGACTCTCAACCCTTAAAGTCGGCCACATTACCATGAATAATCGAGCGGATTGATATATCCTGCTCGAATCGCTCTTCACACGACTAATTTTGAAATTCATTCGACAAGTAACTAATTGGTGGTCCTGAACCTGGAGCATCTTATGACGACGATGCTCGGTATGTCGGTGCACCTTGTGACAACAGTGACCGGTTTGTCAGGCCACCTTGTGACGAACCTGCTTGTGACGGGACCTTTCATTTGAAGACCAATTTGGGAGCCATTTGAAAGGACTCGAATTTGGGATTTTTAGGCTCGAATTCTGTCACAGCTCTCTCCTATCAGCCCATGCACCTTGTGTAAGGAGATTCTGTTAAACATCACTTTGATCTCCAAAGACTCTCAACTCTTAAAGTTGGCCACATTACCATGAATAATCGAGCGGATTGATATATCTTGCTCGAATCGCTCTTCACACGACTAATTTTGAAATTCATTCGACAAGTAACTAATTAGTGGTCGCGACCCTTAACTCGGAGCACCTTATGACGACGATGCTCGGTATGTCGGGGCACCTTGTGACAACGGTGACCGGTTTGTCAGGCCACCTTGTGACGGACCTGCTTGTGACGGGGCCTTTCATTTAAAGACCAATTTGTGGGTCATTTGAAAGGACTCGGATTTGGGATTTTTAAGCTCGAATTTAGAGATTTTTAGGGTTCATATTTGTTGCATTTTTAGATAATAGTTGTAGTAAACCAACAAGGATAGAGAAATCAACAAGGCGGGGGAGTGAAATGGTCATATTTTGGGTTGAAATCGCGGTGACCAAGCGAAAAAAATTAGTTTTCTGAAAGTGGGGGGCCGATCTCTTATATACTATCGGAGATCGATCACCTATTTGGGGGGTGAAGACCTTGTTTTCAGCCCTAATTTTAAGAATGGGGGCCAGTGTGAGCGAACGACCCCCCGCTATTCCACAATTGGGGGCCGATTTAAGGAGTCGACCTCCGTTCTCAAGTGCAATTTTTTTAGAACGGAGCGTTGGCTCGGGAGAACAGCCCTCGTTCCAGTTCCACCTGTACCGCATGTGGAGGCCCCCACAACTATCCCCCGACAGAACGGGGGGCTATTTATTTTAGATTGGCCCCTTGTTGTAGGCAAAAAATGTAAAATGGGAAGTGATCGGGGGCCGTGATTAGTTAAATGTTGAATTTGTTAGGGTTGTTAGTTTAAGGGTGTTTTCAAACAAAATCCATAGTTTAGGGGTTACAATGGTTTTTACCCTATAATACGGTAATTTAATTTTATCAATGGGTAGTTGGATTCAATTAATAAGTTCTTCCTACTTAGTCACCCTAATTAATTCAAACTTTTTTCCCCATGTCAAAAAGATGAATTGTCTTGCTATAATTAGCAAAGAATTTATTATACACGATTTCAATTTTAA
Organism: Begonia masoniana; assembly: GCA_022432975.1. NCBI lineage: Eukaryota > Viridiplantae > Streptophyta > Magnoliopsida > Cucurbitales > Begoniaceae > Begonia > Begonia masoniana. The sequence continues at coordinate 6,393,277 of CM039505.1, read as the reverse complement.
GGCAACAATATTACATAAATTTTAATTTATTGACTTCAACTTGGAGTAAGCATCATTAGTTAACGACGACGATGCGATCATGATCAGTTTAATGTTGTATATCGATATTGATCGTATAATTTAACGAAGTTTATTAAAACTTTAGGAAAAAAACTTAATTAATGAAACCTTGTTATGCTATTTTAAACCAATACTAAAGTTTTGTATTTTAAACCGGTAAATCTCGGCTTGTGCTGCGAAGATGGGGTTTCGAGGTTAGTCATCTTTTGTTTGCCTCCATCCACCAGGAGCCATTCAAAGTGATTTCTGCAGCGGCGGCAACCACGGTGTAGATAGAGGTGCCTTGGTCTATTTAGCAACAGGAAAGGTTGTTGCTTCTAGGAATGCAACAGGTAGGATTCATTCATTCATGATTCATAGATCGTCACTTTGATACGATAGGACACGAAAAGTCTACGAATATCAAAGTTGAGGGCCAATCAAATTACGAATGATTTGTGAAAGATCATGCTTCATCAAAGTGAATGTTGAAATGAGTGTAGATTTCTCCCTACCGAAATCCATGGCAGATGATAAATGTGCAAGTCCTCTTGCGAGTGTAGAAGAGATCCAAAGGCGCCTCGTTCGACCTGCTTCGCTTACTCGCCTCCGCAGATCTCAACCGCCTCCGATCTGTACTTTCTCTTCGTACAATTTATCTATCGGATATGTTTTGAGCAGTTTTGTAGAATTCTGTTGTGTAATTTGAGAACTATTGTGCAGGAATATTAATCGAGGTTCCTATTCTTCCCAATCTGTCTCGACGTCGATAGAACTTCGGAGGAGACAGGAAGCAGAGGAGATAGAAACTTCGGATAATAAGCTGGAGGATTACTTGGATCCGAGTCTCCTCTCTGCGATATCTTCTAAAATTAATCGCGCAAGGAAAACCATGGAGAAGAAGGCGATAGACAGCGTTGAGGATTTCGAATGGGCGGTTGATCACTTGAAGGTACTCTCAGAATTCTCCGAAGCTGAAAAGAACCAAACTCGCCATGGAAACGACTCCATGGCTGCAATCGACGTCGATGAAGGGAACGAATCTCGCACAATGTTTGGAAGATTTGAGCAGATTGCCTTCAAGCTTTCAAAATCATGAAGAGAAGAAAAAAATGTCAATTAAACAATGCAGGAACTGAAACTCATACTAGAAAATCCTCCATTTTCATTAACCCACCGAGAATTCATAAGAGAAATTGAACTGTTCGTGTATACTTTCAGTGAATTTGACGACGGATTATAATAACGCATCTTCCTTTGATTTAGCTTTTCCATTTAAAAACTCTCAATTTATTAACCTAACAAATCAAATCTTAAACTATCAAAAACTTAACAAATCAACCACTCCCGGGAGGCCAGTCCAAGAGAACAAGGGAGCCGTTAGAACGGTCCTCCGTTTTCACTCACTTCCTTCTTCAAATTAATTTTATAAAAATACCAAACGACATTGGATTTATTTAAATATTTTACCACATCTTCATCACATTATGGAAAAATAAATGAAAATTTTCTTAATTTTATAATACTTGTACAATTTATTGTAATTTTAGTGAATTATTTTATAAAATATACGTAAAATAATTATAATAAATCATAAAAGTTTTAGAAAATCGCGAAAATTTTCAGATTACCTTCAAATGATGTGGTGAATATATGATAAAATTTTCAAGTATATCCAATATCGTTTGTTTTTTTTTTTAAATACCTCTGGCTTTCGTTCATTCTTCATTTTATAAATTAAATTTTAAAAAAATATAAAACAATATTGGATTTACTTTAAAGTTTTACCACATAGTTATCATATAATGCAAAAATCATCTACAAATTTTCATATTTTTTAATATTTGTACGTTTTATTGTAATTTTAATGAAGAATGAAAGATGAGTATTTAAAAAAAAATACCAAACAATATTGCATTTACTTGAAACTTTTATCACATATTTAGCACATCATGAGAATATAATCTAGAAATTTTTGTAATTTTCTAACACTTGTACAGAGAACGAGAGACCGTTGTGTTCTGGGAGAACGGTCCCCCGTTTTCTAGGATCGGTCTCTCGTCAAGAGTTGATTTGTTAGATTTTGGATAGTTTAAAATTTGATTTGTTAGAGTTAATACTTAAAAAATATAAAAAAATTATAATTTGAGGATGAAATTAGTTTTAACCCTTTCCTTTTAAATGGTTGTAATATTCTGGGTTCATTAAAGGGATAAGGATTAATTAGTTTAGTAATTAGGAAAGACAACACAGTTGAAAACCCAATACCATAATATAAGACTTGGGTTTCCCGCATTTTAAACAAAAAAAAAAAAAACAAAAAAAAAAAAACAAAAAAAAAAAAACAAAAAAAAAAAAAAAAAAAACAAAAAAAAAAAAAAAAAAAACAAAAAAAAAAAAAAAAACAAAAAAAAAAAAAAAAAACAAAAAAAAAAAAACAAAAAAAAAAAAAAACAAAAAAAAAAAAAAAAAAAAACAAAAAAAAAAAAAACAAAAAAAAAAAAAAAAAACAAAAAAAAAAAAAAAAAAAAACAAAAAAAAAAAAACAAAAAAAAAAAAAAACAAAAAAAAAAAAAACAAAAAAAAAAAAAAAAAAACAAAAAAAAAAAAAAAAAACAAAAAAAAAAAAAACAAAAAAAAAAAAAAAAACAAAAAAAAAAAAAAAAAAAACAAAAAAAAAAAAAAAAACAAAAAAAAAAAAACAAAAAAAAAAAAAACAAAAAAAAAAAAACAAAAAAAAAAAAAAAAAAAAAACAAAAAAAAAAAAACAAAAAAAAAAAAAAAACAAAAAAAAAAAAAGGAAACCCAATACCATAATATAAGACTTGGGTTTCCCGCATTTTATTCTCAATAACGACGTCGTTTGGCCTTCCTGGATTTTCAAATTCAAATCCTAGTCAGAGCGGAGTTCAGATTTTCAGATCGGCATCGGCCGTCCAATTCAATCTTTCACTGAAACCCTAATCCCTTTTTTCTTCGAAATATTTCTCTACCTTGTGCTTCTTTCTTCCTAAACCGCGAGCTCCATAACAATGGCTTCTTCGGTAACGTATTCCGTTGTTGACGACAAAGACCTCGATGATGCCGCCTTATGGGCTGTGATAGACTCAGCTGCCGCTTCTGCTTCCGTTTCTTCTTCTAAATCTCGCAAGACATTGGCCACAAGTCACCCTAATTTTCAATCCCCTACCTCTAGTGACTCTCCGCAACCTAAATTTCCAAAATATCCTGTAACACCACAGTCGGCCAAGACTGGAGTTAGATCTCCAGCCGGAGGGGAAGTGGCGCATGAGCCCTGGTTATTTCAGCCTCCGAGGAAGATCGCTAGGACTTGTCCATCTGAAATGAGTGAGAGTAGTCCTCTGGCGTTAGTCAAGTCTTCACCTCGAATGCCAATTGCGCCGATATATTCCTCTCCTGAAGCTTACATGTCTCCACAAATTATGGCTGGCTCAGAGTGCTATTCTGGGGGCTATCCGCGCCATGATGATGGGGAGAACATGAAGCATAGCTTATCAGGGAGGTTCCCTTCTGTTTCTCTATTTAAGGACTACCAAAATGCAGCTTTGGCGGTAAGAAAGTTTCATTGTGCAATGATCTAGATTTGTTAATTGTTTGCCTTTCCTCGTTGAATTTAATGTGCTGTGCAAAAACTTCTTCATATCTTCTTTCCTACTTCTTAGTCGAAAAAAAAAATACTTATTAATAGTTATAGTAAGCAAATTTCGTATCAATACTGAAATAAGCATTCAGTTCATGAATGTATGGGGAATGCTAATGAACTAGCATTTACACTAAGGAAATCATTACGTTCGCCTTTTACTCTTACTTGCAAACCTCATGCAAGAGTAGTGGATAGGGTCGCCATATATGTCCTACATTTTTTAACTTGATCACTGCAATGTTCTATCGGTGCTTGCTAGTACTAGGATGTCATTGTTCTTTAGAAATTCATTTGCTTGTCCTATTTTAGCTAAATCTTATTTGTGTTTTTGACTATTAAATGCACAGATTTTGGAGAAATCTGATTACACTGTGATCTCCGGCAACCTATTCATTAAAAAAACAGGTAATATGGCTCTAAATTTTTAATGCATGTCCCTAATGCTTTTCAGTAGTGATGATGAATCATTGATTGCTAGCAATATTGCTCCAAACTTCTGCAGGTTGGAGGAAGATATCATTTTACTTCAATCTCTCATTTGAAATAAAAGACAAGAGTATAGAATTTGATGAGAACCGTAATGTTGTCCGAGCTGAATTTATAGTTCGTGCACATATGCAGTACGTTTTATACTCTTGAAATTCTAATATTTTGAATCTAGATCAACTAGTTGTTATAGCTGACAGAAAGAAGTTTTCTTATAAGAATTTATTATCTTGTTTTTAGGGGTGGTAGGTTCTCGGATGGATGGGGATCCTGCGAAAGGCGAGAGAAAAGATTCATGAGGCCAAATCATGATGTTCCCAGTACAGCGGAGACAAGAGCGAAGAATAGGTCAAGTCAAGTAGGCTTTCTTCCTATTAGTTGATTCACTTTGATGTTTTCAACTTTTTAACCAAAGGATATTCTTATCGTTCTTAATTATTTTTCTAGTTTCTTCATTCAATGACATTGCTATGATTTATCACAGAATGTAAGCCACTTTCAAATCAAAATGCAGAAACCTAATAACATATAGAATATTTGATCAATGTTTGCAGAAGTTTTACCCCAGCTGTACTTGAGGCTTGCCATGTCAATACTTATTTTTCCACTTTGTTGTCTCATCTTACTCAGTTTGGTCAACTTTTTTTTACCTGTCCTTTTTATAATTAACTTGGTACGGCTGAAGCTGAGACTATACAAAGATGATATTCTAAGGAAATAGTTTTTTGTTATAATGTTTGGCGAGGGAATCAAACATTGAGGCTAGCTCTTAATGTTGAGTATTATAGTTTCGTGTAATCTCTTAATGACCTTTTCCTTTTCACTAAAATTGCCAAATTCGTATTTGGACACAAAATGCTAGAGCTAACTCCTATCTTGATTTTCGTTGATGTCATGCCTCCTCATGACGACAATCCTCAAAGATCTGCATGGCCACGTATGAAGTTCAAACACTAGTCACAACTAAAAGAATATTTATTCTTAGTTGCTTTATTTTCAAATCGGAATAATAGGTGGAGAGCGTTTACTCTCGCCTGGATATTTGGTGTAATTCAAATACTCTTATCCATTTACTTTTGTGAGAAAGGAGTTTTAAATCGACAAAGAAGCTGAAGATGAAGGCATGGAAGATTGCATTGCTAATTAGAATTCTATTTTATCTGCATTTCTTAGTGACTAATTAGCTGGGATAATGTAATTAGACATTCATAGTTGTCATGAACGATGAATCCTATTAAGTTGCATCATTTAAGTGAGTTGATCTTACGTGTTCTTTAAGATCGTAACAAATGACTCTCCAGTTACATCATTCAATTATTTGCTTGAAATTTCAATTGTTCGTATGTTTATCTGTATGTAATTTGATTTTTCTTTAAAATGTTTACAGGACCTCTTGGGAATTGGAGAATATCGACGTGATGCATGCCAAGCCCAAAGATGACAAAAAGAACAGAAACAACCATCTTCATCCTGGCAATTCATGAAGATGAGCTAACATGTAAGACACTACCTTCGAACTATTCACCTCCAAATTCTATAAAGCCTGTCAAAACATTCATGAAAGAATTTGAGAAAAATACCTAATGTTGTGAAGTAAAGTTACAGCCTTCTGCTATCTTACCGTGGTTTGGTTCCCTTGAGTAAAAGCTTACATCTACAGAACCTTTATTTCAATGTCTTGCTTTGGATGAGCATCTCCTACTAGTTGAAGAAGTTTTGGGGTATTAAACTACTGCTTAAAACCATTTGAATAAAAATGAAAACCAGAGACTCTGTTCCAAGACCTTGGTTTGGAAACGCATATTAATTAGTATGTTACCAACTGAATCTTGTAAGGTTTTGCTTCCTTAGGTGATTCCAGTTTTCAGGTTTCCATGTTTGCAAAAGAAAGAGAATTATGGATTACCCCACAGCGTATAAACTGTGATGATTGGCCCTGTGGGTATCCTGAATCTGACCAACTCATGAAACTTTAGCATAATACTGAAAGATTACGTTACTGAGAACATGGAGCCATCCTCTCTGCTTCATCGTCGGTCGAAGTAGACTAGGTTTAAGGATAATAAAGCCCGACTGTTTGAGCTTACTCAATTCCGAACCCAACTCCGATCTTATGCTTATGCTTGATAAGATTGATGTTACCTACAATTAGTTGGGTGATGTCAGCGCGGCCATACCTCCAAATCACTTGCCTATAATTAAAATTATCTAAGAAATGAGACATTTTTTTGGTGGGTTGAGAAATAATTTGATAATTTATACATTTTTAACATTCTCTTTCAAATATCGATCAATCTCTTCATTCACCATTACATGTATATATTTGTTTACTTTGTTGAGATTGAAATTGGAAGGAGTGATTCATGATAAAATTATCAACAACTTATAAAAGAAATAATTTATTTTTTGTTATGAAACACTTTATGGTAATTGACATTTACTCAAAGCAATGCTAGACTCAACCTTAGTTAATTGATGAGCTTGAAAGGTTATGCTTATGCTTATGCTTATGCTTATGCTTATGCTTATGCTTATGCTTATGCTTATGCTTATGCTTATGCTTATGCTTATGCTTATGCTTATGCTTATGCTTATGCTTATGCTTATGCTTATGCTTATGCTTATGCTTATGCTTATGCTTATGCTTATGCTTATGCTTATGCTTATGCTTATGCTTATGCTTATGCTTATGCTTATGCTTATGCTTATGCTTATGCTTATGCTTATGCTTATGCTTATGCTTATGCTTATGCTTATGCTTATGCTTATGCTTATGCTTATGCTTATGCTTATGCTTATGCTTATGCTTATGCTTATGCTTATGCTTATGCTTATGCTTATGCTTATGCTTATGCTTATGCTTATGCTTATGCTTATGCTTATGCTTATGCTTATGCTTATGCTTATGCTTATGCTTATGCTTATGCTTATGCTTATGCTTATGCTTATGCTTATGCTTATGCTTATGCTTATGCTTATGCTTATGCTTATGCGACCCCAACTCCGATCTTATGCTTATGCTTATGCTGCTCTTGTAACAATGACATTATAAATGGTTTTGTCAAGTCCATAAAAATAAATTTATCACCCCAATGGTATCATGCAAATATTACTCATGAAGAGGGTTACGATCGAATACTTTCCAGAACCAAGCACAACCAATTTGCCCAAATGTTCCTATGACCGATAAGCTATTAAAACTGCTACTACCTTCACCGAAATTCAACTTTCATGACGACCTTCTTGGTTTGGAGGTGCAATTGTCATATTAGCCATAGTCGATAAGATTGATGTTAGCTACAATTAGTTGGGTGATGTCAGCGCGGCCATACCTCCAAATCACTTGCCTATAATTAAATTATCTAAGAAATGAGACATTTTTTTTGGTGGGTTGAGAAATAATTTGATAATTTATACATTTTTAACATTCTCTTTCAAATATCGATCAATCTCTTCATTCACCATTACATGTATATATTTTGTTACTTTGTTGAGATTTGAAATTGGAAGGAGTGATTCATGATAAAATTATCAACAACTTATAAAAGAAATAATTTTATTTTTTGTTATGAAACACTTTATGGTAATTGACATTTACTCAAAGCAATGCTAGACTCAACCTTAGTTAATTGATGAGCTTGAAAGGTTATGGTCAGGAAAGAGTGTAGCGACCCTAACACTGTACCCTTATTTTCCTGTATTTTTTTTTTTTCCTTGTAAACCTTAAGTTAAATGTTGAAGCGGAAAATCATTTGAAAACCTTTTTAATAAAACGTATTTAAATAAAATTGTGTTAAGGAAAACAATTCCATAAAGAGGAAAACAATTAAAAGAAGATATATTTAAAACCTAAAAACAATCGGCCAGAGAACAAAAGGGCAGAAGGGACAATTGTCCCAAAACATGCAGGGTCGATCGAACGGCAGGTTCTCTGGAATTTCCATTCCAGAGAACCACCCTTCCCATTTTCTTCCTTCCCTGCACAAAACTTCACAACTCAAAACTTCTTCCCACACTTCAACATAAATCACTCCATAAACATGCAACATAACATCGCTCAAACCTCACCCATTTCACACTTCACCAATCCCTCAAAATAAACGACTTAAAAACGTATCTTTGAACGCGTTTAAAAACATAGTAAACTTTCATAAAAACGAACTACATGAATCTATTTAAAACCTAAACAATTCCTCCTGTTTAAAATAAAACTTCAAGCAGTCCTATATATTTTCAGTAAAAGACTTTCCAAAAGCAGTTTATAAAATAGGTTTCCAAAATATCAAAATATAACATATCCACTATCCAGATCCCAAACATCCTAATAGGTTCAACTACACAATTATCAAACTATGGTGTTCCCAAAACATACTTTTTACTTCCCCACGGGTCAACACGTCTCGACTGCGCCAGCACACTTCCGCAACCATTCTTCTTCAACCGCACTCATGCTTCATGAGGAGGAACGTCGTCCTCACCAGTCTCGAAATCACCTACACCATACAGACAACTATGAGCTAAAGACTCAGCAAGTTTCGTAAATGCAATGCGTGCTGTGCGTATGAGTTTTGTAAACCATGCAACATTTTCTTATCATTACGTCGCAGACAGAATATTACTGAGGTCTCAGCCTATTAGATGAAGAGGACACGTCCCGCAATTGGACAACCCTCTCCACCTAACCGGGGGGGTACACGCTTACATCAGTATACAGCCGTGCCTGAGCCCCACCTCGCGTGATCAGATAACAGATTACGTAGATTCATTTCGTTACAGGCGATGTGGTATTGTGATAGACCCCTTTTTGGCCTACACAATAGATCAATAGCCTCCTTTCAGGCCACATCTCTTTTCAGGAAAACATAGTGCGGAAATTCATTTCTATGCATAAACGAAAACCATGATGCATGAACAATTAAGTGCTTAAAGTAGACATACATCATACGTACCATCGAGATAATAAAAGCAAATAAAAACATATTCTATAAAAGAACTGATCCTAACTACCCAATCAAAACATTTAAACAACCAAGACTCCAATGATCCTCAACGCGACTTCGACGTACGGTGTAGGCCAATCGGCCAGAGTAAGTCACGAGAACTTACCTCGTGCGCGTTGAACTTCAAGCTCCGTCCACGAGCGTTGTTCACCTAAGCAATTCACAACAGTTATCGTTAAAACGCGTTTGAACCATTAACGTCCAAATTAACGAAATCCTTAACTAAGGAAATTTCTAAAATTCTAACTTAACTAATCAAGGCATTTAACAAACAATTAACGCTAGATACTTCGAAACCACCATTAACGAGTTTTTCCAAAAACCTGAAAATTCATAAATCCCTAACATTCGTCCTAAATCGGTTAACTTCGTCCAAAAACGCTCAAAAAGTCCTTTATTTCCACAAACACGGTAAACCTATAAATTTCAAACCCTAAATCACGTTTTTAACGAAACTCTAAACGGAACCCTAACCGTTAAACTTCGCGAAAACTGAAATATAACGCTCTACTACCATAGATTCTTACCTAGAGCGTTAATCGGAGGAGAAATCGTGAAGAACGGACGTCAACCGGAGGAAGAATCGGCGTCGGAAGTGGAGAACGCCGTGAGGGAGAAAAGGATCGCCAAGAGAGAGGGAGAAAATCACAGAGAAGGAAATCGTGAATGAGAGAGAAGAAAGGAAAAACTTATGATTTTAATTAAAATTTGACTTGGCAATTTACCATTTGCCCTTCCTTTGATTTTCTATTTGTTTTGTCCTTTGTTTCGTTAATTAGCGAACGATTCGTTTTCTCCAAATTTTCTTAATTCACCAATAAGTCCAACTTATCATCAGGGCTTTATTAAAATTGTCCGCAATTCAGACCTCGTTTACTATTTTTACCAAAATATCCTTTATATTACGAGAAACGTAATTCTCGTAAAATTTGCGTTACGACTCCTAAAATTCTCAAAATTTTCTTAAAATTCATATTAATTATTAGGATCATAATAACGATTTCTTTTCACGAAACCGACTTAATTTGACATAATTACAAAAATGCCATATAAAATTACAAAATTTCGTAAAGAATCGGGTGTTACAAAGAGGCTCTGCTGATGCAGGGTTCAGTGCAGATGCGAGGCTCTTGCGCCCATGTTTATGCATATATTCTCGGTAAGTTTTGGAACGAAATAACATACATGAAATTGGAGTTAATTTTAGTAGCTCCAGAATGCATAACAGTGAGCAATAGCATGATGGATAAAGAGACTAGCTTTAAGAACATATTACACAACCATAGCTTCCAAGTTTTAAGTTATCTGGAGACCCGAGTAAATACTTGAGATTTAAGACTTTTGGAGATTACAAACTCGTCAAGGAGAAAAAACCCAACTCAATATTATTAATAAAATAGAAAAATCAGAAATGCTAGGCCAAAACCCATCTCGATCCGTCCACATTCACCTCCAACGTGCAGAAAGGACGTAGCCTGGTAATAACCGACTGTTAGCCCATCCTTTTCACTGAGCCCACTGAGTTTGATTCAGCTCACTGACTCATCCACCAGCCGAAGCATCCCAACCCACCGCCCGACTAACTCAGCACAAAACCCAGCCCACTCAAGCACAGGACCCAATCCATTATAACTGGCCAGCAGACCAGCTCACTAGCCTAAGTCCACAGAGCTCAGCATGCGTATCTGACCAAAGCCTATCTGACCAAATATATAAGCCCAGAAAACTACCAGCTCGCTGTCTAGCCCCTTGACCCACTGACCAAACAAGCCGACAGCCCCATTGGCCCAAGCTAGGTTTCAGACCACTAGGATTGCCAGCTCATCAGAGTAAGCCATCGCCCCACTGACCCAGCTCAATGAATTAGTGAACCGCCCATTGACCCAGCCCACAATACCACCTCAAAGAGCCAGCGGAGCGCATCCAACTGACTCAGTTTTGGCCTCACTTCCCCACTGGATTAGTTCAGTATAATGTATATCCCAACCGGCCGACAAAACCGATGCAACCACCACTGGATCACGCGCAGCATACGAGCCCAACTTACTAGTCCATCCTTACCTAGATTCTTAGCTTTCTAACGCAGCCCAGAAGACAGTCCCATTGACCTTATCAAGCCAGCTGCCAGCCTACCCTATTGAACCAAATCACGGCGACGCTGCTCATTATGTATTGAATTTATAAATTAAATGGCTTTTCAACCGCTTCAGACCTGCCACGTAATTTATGAGAACTAATCAGTAGTCGTATATAGATACATTGAAAATTAAATAAGAAAGAAATAGAACACAGCACGTATGCTTTATTTGGCTTTGCTTTAGAAATCAATAAAACCAAACAACCATGACTTACCCAGCAAAGTACACCAGCAAACCTCCAAACGGACCCACCGACGAAACCTATTAAGTCCCATGACCCAGGCCAGCCAAAGACCTAGCCTAGCTCACAACCCACGCACCAGCCTAGCTAAGGACCGAGAACACCAGCGGTTTGCAGAGAAACCCAGCAGTCAACCACCTGGACAAGCCAAATGACAACGGCTGGTAGGTGAGCTGGGAGTGGGACTTGTGGGCTTGTGGGCTTGTGTACTGGGCTGATTCAGTCGGGCGTTAGGGTGTGGATGCCGGATGGTGCCTGGTGGGATTGTTTATGGGCTGATCAAGGTTTGGTCCTAGTCTTGGTCACGGGCTTAGTAGTAGGTTGGGATGGGCAGTTGGGCTAGTTTCAAAGTCAGTGAAATGGGCATAACCAGTGGATTGGGCATGTAAAGTAAGCTGGGCTGGCACAGTGCACTGTCTAGCTGGTCGTCTTGGTGAATGTGTTAGTGGCTTGGGCATTGGGGTGCTGAGCCGTGGATCAGTACCTGACCAAGATCTGTCGGGCTATGGTCGGGACCACTGTGGAGGGAAGGTGATTGAACCAGTGGGCTTTACTGGGCCAGTGAACCTGTTGGGCTTGTTCTTTGGGGTGGTAGGCTTGGCTCGGGAGGGGGCTTAGGGTGGGTCCAATGGGGCCTCTGGGCTTGATCAGTGGGTCTGTGTTGTGGTGTGGTAAATCGGGCAGTGAGGAGGTAGGCTTGGCCTTCAGAAGCCGCTGCTAGGAAAGAATCAATAGAATAGAAATGCATTCGAAACACAAAAATCTTATTTATTTAATTATTTTTAAGTTGGAATATATCATTTTAGTCAATAAATTATGCTTTCTGATAAAAGCCAAATATCACAAAGAGCCAATTTAACGGAGAATCTTAAAAAATATAAATAATTAAATTATCCTCAACACACTATCTTAATCTTTTGAAATTGTTGATAAGTTATAAAAAATGAGGACGGACCCCTTTTTCGTTAACTATTGATCTTACTAATCCACGATAACATCCACATGTGGACGAGGATGCATTTTTTTGAAAAAATTGATATGATGAGCTTGACAAAAACAATGAAGGCTTCGGCTTACTTCTACGACGATGAATGAGTGGTGGGCTTGAGCTTGACGTCAAAGGGGGCTGGTCGATTCTGTAAGCTGGAGCCGGCTCAGCAACTAATGGCTGCTTCATGGGCTAGACTCCGTTTGGACATTGGATGGGCTGTTTGGTGTGCTAGGCTGTCATTATGCTGTTGGTCTTCATGAGTGGGTAGATTTGGTAGTAGGCTTGATGTGCTGGGCGGGTTGAGTCGGCCTCTTTCGGGCTGGGTTTTGTCATTGCGCTGGGTTCAAACTCAAGTGGATTGGGCAATGTTTAGGGTGCTGGGTTGGATCAATTGGCTAGTGAGCTTGGTCGATGTGTTGGTGTGCTGCGCTTTGGGCGGACTGAAAAAAACCAAGCCCCCCAATTAAATGATGGGTGGCACAAATGTTTAATTTGACCCATACCTAACTGGGCTCAACTAGGGTTTATTGAAGCCCAAAAGACCTCGCCTTCGCTTACTGCTAAAACCCTAGAAACTGTACCACTTCTTCTCTCTACCCACTTCCATTTCCGAGTTTCCAACCAAATCCTTAGAACATGTCCGCCCTAGACGTCTCGCGGTCGGAAAAGAAGAAGAAGCATCGGTCCAAAGATGGAGAACCGCCGTTTTCACCGAAATCAGTAAATCATGTGAGTTCAGAGCCAGCGCAGGACTCCATTGATTTCATGATTAAGCCTCAGAGCTTCACTCCTACCGTTGATACTTCTCAATGGCCGATACTTCTGAAGAATTACGATCGCCTCAACGTCCGCACCGGACATTACACTCCTCTTCCTTCGGGTTATTCTCCTCTCAAACGCCCTCTCGTAGAGTATATTAGGTACGGTATTCTTAATCTCGATAAGCCTGCAAACCCCTCTTCGCACGAGGTTGTTGCCTGGATTAAACGTATACTTAGGGTCGAGAAAACTGGTCATAGTGGTACTCTGGACCCTAAAGTCACTGGAAACTTGATTGTGTGCATCGACAGAGCCACTAGGCTAGTAAAATCTCAGCAAGGTGCTGGAAAAGAATATGTTTGTGTTGCTCGTCTGCATTCTTCTGTGCCGGATGTGGCCAAGGTGGCTAGGGCTCTTGAAACGCTTACTGGGGCTGTGTTTCAGAGGCCTCCGTTGATTTCTGCTGTGAAAAGGCAGCTTAGGATTAGGACTATTTATGAAAGTAAGCTTCTTGAGTACGATGCAGATAAGCATTTGGTCATTTTTTGGATTTCGTGTGAGGCAGGAACTTATGTGAGGACGCTTTGTGTTCATTTGGGTCTAATTCTAGGCGTTGGAGGGCATATGCAGGAGCTAAGGAGAGTTAGGTCTGGAATTATGGGAGAGAAAGACAACATGGTCACAATGCATGATGTGATAGATGCTCAATGGGTATACGATAATTTCAGAGATGAGAGTTATTTGCGGAGGATAATTATGCCTCTGGAAGTGCTCTTGACAAGTTATAAAAGATTGGTTGTGAAGGATTCTGCTGTGAATGCCATTTGTTATGGAGCGAAGTTGATGATTCCTGGGCTGTTGAGGTTTGAAAATGATATTGAGGCTGGGGAGGAAGTTGTTCTAATGACAACTAAGGGTGAGGCAATTGCCTTAGGGATCGCAGAGATGACGACGGCTGTGATGGCTACTTGTGATCATGGCATTGTGGCGAAGATTAAAAGGGTAGTGATGGATCGTGATACTTACCCAAGGAAGTGGGGTTTAGGGTCCACGAGCTTCTCTCAAGAAGAAACTGGTTGCAGAAGGGAAACTGACTAAGCATGGAAAGCCAAATGAGAATACTCCCCAAGAATGGATGAGAAATTTGGTTTTACCTCCAGGTGGGGATTCTATTGTTGCAAGCCTTGCTGCTGCTTCTGAACCAGCTCAAGTGGAGGAAATTGTTGTAGTGAAGAAAGAAAAAGGAAAAAAAGATGAGAGGGATGAAGGTGGGGTGGGGCACAAACGCACTGCAGAAGAAGATGCTGAAATCGTTCCTTCTAAGAAGCAAAAAGTTGATGAAGTGGAGAAGAAAGAGAAAAAGAAGAAGAAAAAGGATAGGGAGAATGTTATTGAAGATACAAACGAGGAAAAAGCAGATGCAGTGAAGACGAAAGAGCACAAAGAATATGGCGGATCTGATTCCCTTGATGCAGAGAGGTTGGAGAAGAAGAAGAAAAAGAAGAAAGAGAAGGAAGCTGAAAATGATGGCACCACAGAAACTGAGAAGTCAGAGAAAAAGAAAAGCAAAAACAAGGAAAGTGATGATGTTGTAGGAATTGCTAATGGTGACGAAGCTGATAGAAGTGAGAAGAAAAAGAAGAAGAAGAAGAAGAAAGACGGTGAAGAATAATTGGTAAAATGATTAAGATTGTAGTCTTTCCATCGAAGGAAGAAAGCAGGGATAGTGATGTTGTATTTCCTGACCAATAAACCTATGCCCGACCGCACATTCACTTGCCCCTGCAGTGAGTAGCCATTCGCATATTTTCTCTTTTAAGAAGCTCAATTGCAGGCTGTTCTCTCTTTCCCTGTATTTTCATCCCTTTCAGACTTCAGATGTTATTCTTGTTTTCTGAGCTCGAGGTTTGTTCAATGTTTAGCACTAGTTGAAGGTTACTTCTAGTTCTAGTACTTTGCTAAAGACCTCCAATCTACCTTGTCTATTATGTTATTGCTACGAACGGGCTTCATAAACTCGATTGATTCGATCAGTTAGGAAGTCAGTCTGGTAAAATGGGTTGTTGAGGAGATCACAAGTAGTTCATTATTCCATTGCTTGCTTCATTTTTTTGGTATTAACATAATGTTATATTTTGAAGGGGCTTATATGATTTTGAGGGAACTAGGGTCAGGTTTGCCTAAGAATCCAATACAAGCCTTGGTTTTTTCTCAGGCATTAATGTATTAATCTCATCAACAAAGTTTATGTACATTTGGAACTTTGATTTGGAATTTCTGGACGTTATAAGACCAGAGTTTTATTCGCAGGTCAGCAGTTGAGAACTTTGATTTGTGGGTGAGATTGATCATCTGTCATTAACAATGGCCAGAGTGAAAACTCAGTGAACTGGTAATCTCTTGTTTTAACTCGTCCTTACGTTTTACACGTAGAAGACAAATGAGCTGGTGGGCTGGCTTTGCTTAGAGTGGTTCAAGCTAGGCTCAGCCCAACCCAGATTTAAGTAAACTGGCGTTAGCTTGAGCCTAAACCATGGTCAAACTGAGCCGACCTAGTAACAGTCCGGTTGGAAAAGCAGGTCACTGATAGCTGGTTTTAAATTTCAAATTGCACGTGTTCTACATTGTTAGTGATGAAAATATTAAATGAAAGAAAAAATAATTAAGTTATTGCTTATTTTATTTTTTAAAAATGTTATTTCTTCTACCCAAAAAAACGTGTTGATTTTATAAGTTTAATACAATCTATAACAAATACATTAAAATTTTAGTTTAATTGAATAAATATTATTAAAATTTTATATAACAAATAATAATTGTAATTATTCATAAAATTTTAAGATAAATTAAGAATCGACCATGAGCTATAATTGTTTGGAATATTACTAATCGCTTTATCGTGATAAAAGCCATATTTTGACTATGGAATTAGAAAATTAGAAATTATAAAACATTTAATTTGGATTGAGACAGAAAAATGAAGTACTAATGGGATTAAAAAATTAAGCATTATGGAAGATGATTGAGTGTGCATTTAAAAGCCAAAAAAAAGGGTGATTAATAATGGATGTAAAAGATGCAGAGAACTTGTTATACAAGTAAAAATGATTGAAAGAAACCCCACTTTCCATTTTGTTTAATATTTCAAAGGATTAATCTAAATACTTATTTTTTTTTAATTGATGATTAAGATACTTTGATTAATAATTGATTATTAAGAACTTGTTAGACCCCTCCAGAAGATGCTCCATTATTACGCAGTGGAGTGGTAGGCAACTAGAGATGTTAAATGAGTCGAGTTTGGGAAGATCATATTCATCGAGCCTAACGAGTCTGGCGGGCCTAACAAGTTGATCTCAAAAAATTCTCAACGCGAGCTGGCTCACGTACCATGTGTCGAGACGGTCCAACGAGCTTAGCGAGCCAAGTATACATAAATAAAATTATTTTATATAAATATATTATATATTTTTTAAAAGTTTTAGTTATTAAAACTATAATAAATATTTATTATTGTAATGTTAAAATATGATAGTTAGTCGTCTAAAATAAAATTATTTAATTAATATAAAAATGACATGTAATTATAGAAATATCATTTGAGACATATATAAAAAATATATATTCATTATAAATTTGACATTTGTATCATTACAAATTAGATACATCCTAACTAGATTGATACTCATCTTATTGTCAATAATGTACAAAATATCAAAAAAAAAAAAACATATTTCAAAATTCAAATTACAATACTTCTAAATTTAAATAAAAAACTAGTCTTCAACGTCTAAATTTTTAAAGTCTTCTAATGTTTCGTCATCTCATTGTTGATTTCTCGTTATGGTGTTATTCCAATCATTCATGCAAATGAGTGTCTCCACGAGGTCGAGTGCAAGTTTTCATCGGCGTTCATCGTACACATGTCCAACTACACTAAAAGCATATTTGGATGCTACGGTAAAGACCGGAGGTGTTAGTAGATTACGTGTTATTATAGAAAGAATATGATATATAGTAGAAAATATTTTCTATCAATCTAAAATATCAAAATTCTCATCGCGAGAAAATTGATATCAAGTGTCAAAATAAATATGTAGTTCACGTTGCATACAACTAAAATAAACATTCGTATCTAATTGATTCCAAATATCATGAATATCAATTTGTGGAGTTACAATAGCTCCACCACCACTACTAGAACTAGAATGTGAATAAAATACGTGAATAATTAATATTAGAATATTTAGATTCATAAAAAAAATATAAACTAGTAATTCCATGTGTTATTTGATCGCTAGAAATTAAAAAAGTAATATGTAAATTAGTAGAAATTCTATTAATCATGAGACACATTATTCTTAATTTATATCTATGATCAATTATGTATGCACAACAAAAAATAGGAAGAATGTTAAGCTAATATTTTTTATATTTTATTTTTATTTTATTAAATATACCTCTAAATTCATCTATTTGTCGATATTGTGCAAAATTACCCGTTAAATTTACAAAAATTGAGAGAATAAGATGAGAAATGAGGTAATAAACATTCATTTGTAGCATTATAAAATAGTTTTAAAAAATCAAGAAATGCATTAGTTACATCACAACTAAATTTATCAATATTAATACTTTATATTTTCTTATTAATAAAAGCACAAATAACCTGCCAATATGGCCTAATATTTTTCAACATTAAATAAGTTGAATTCTACTAATTATCTACATTGGTTTTTAATTTTCTTAGTTTAAGTTGGACAACTTTACAAAAATTTTATATTCTTGTTGTCTTGAATTATATTCAATTATATAACAAATTGTGAATATAATTAATTCAATATGAAGCGAAATATATGTCATATCATCTTTAACAATTAAATTTAAAATATGACATATACATCTCATATGAAAAAAAAAGAATCGTTAGTAGTATCTAGTTGAAAATAATTTTTAAAATGAGAAATAGCAACTTAGTCACTAGGATTATAAAGAATTATGCTAAATATTCCATATTTAATGGAATATTGTTACAATATATCTATAAATAGTAATACAAGTATAAATATATTCACAATAACGAAATCCTAAAATTATTTTATTTAATTGTCAAGAATCATCAATAAAATGAGAAGTTACAACAACATAGTCTATAACATCATGTGCACTCTATAAATCAGAGGTAATACAAATAGACATTGAAGGGGCACTTGAAAAAAATGAAATTAGTTCATTTTTCATATAATTAAATATTTTAATAATATCATTTCTAGTTGTACTTCTAGGAACACGTTTAAAATTAGGAGTAACATACTCTTTCATAAATTTTCAAATTCATCACTATCGATAAACGGTAAATGCAACTCGCATTATGTTATCAATTTTGTTATTCATTCTCTCATTTTATTTTGTGAGTATAAAAAAATGTAATTATCATTAATATCATTTATAGTTGTACTTCTAGGAACACGTTTAAAATTAGGAGTAACATACTCTTTCATAAATTTTCAAATTCATCACTATCGATAAACGGTAAATGCAACTCGCATTATGTTACCAATTTTGTTATTCATTCTTGTTGACTTATAGAGTGTTTAAGTCATAATTTGTTTTTGATGATGTATTTGTGATTAAATATTCAATTTGATTATGTGTACTTAAAGAGAATTATAAATATGAGTCTATTTGGAAATACCCTTGAAAAGGGTATTTTAGTTGTTTAATAAATTAGTTTGAGTATATAGGGCTGAATAGTCAAACAGGGCTGAAATACAATCTCGTCTGCCGATCACTACACGACAAAGAAATGAAAGCTTCTGCCGATTGCTAAAAGACAGAAGAAGAAGTCATTTAGAGAGTGCTTTTGCCGATGACGTGTCAAGATACTCATGCCGATGGTATCTTAATGTTCTTCTGCCGATGACGTTCAACCTTGCAAATGCCGATCACAAGACGACAAGCTTCAAGTCTCATCATGCCGATGACGTGGCCAGCGCTTACATGTTCTATCATGCCGATGGCATTTTAAAGAAACTCGTGCCGATGGCGTTTAAAGAAACTCGTGCCGATGGCGTTTAAAGAAACCCGTGCCGATGATATGATGACATGTCAAGTTGCATATGCCGATAGCATTTGAAGCTACTCTTGCCGATGCTGTTCAAGGATACTTATGCTGATTGCATTACCAAGTTGCTTCCACCGATGACGTGGCATTGATTTAAACTGTTTTTGCCGATGCATTTCCGCCAGAAATCAAAGCCAGCCGCGAAGCTACAGTGACGTCGTTTTCAAGCTTTAACTTCAGAACATTAATGGCGACGACGAACAGAAATCTAGTTGCAACGGCTATCCACGATTGTACGACTTCAGCTCCAACGGTAACAATGTTTCTATTTTCAGATAGAGAGCATTGAAGTCTTGCAGATCTGAAGACAGAGTATAAAAGCCGAAGTTAGAGCTCGAAGACTAACCTTTTTTTTTTTTGCAATTTTGAATATTCGAGCCCTAACGTGAAAAACATTCATACTCTGTATTTTGCTCTACACCTCTAGCTCTTAACTTGAGATTCAGAACTTGTGAGAGTGTAGACTGTTTGTATTATTTACAACTCAACATTTGTAAAGGCAGTGGATTGACGCCCGTGAAAGTTCAATCCAGAATTGTAAAGGCAGTTGATCGGAGCCCGGAATCCCGATCTGTTTTCTCGTGAGGAGAAGGTTAAGAATCTTCAAGGGGGTGCCTTGGAGCGTGGACGTAGGCAAGGTTTAGCCGAACCACGTTAAAATCCTAGTGTTAAATTTCTCTCTCTCTCTCTCTCTATTTTTTGTGTTTGTTTGTTGTTCATATTCAAACTAAAATTACAAGAGAAATTTGCTAGACTATACAATTAAGTTTTTAATAAGTCTAATTCACCCCCCTCTTAGACAAATCTCGATCCTACAATTGGTATCAGATCTAGGTTTACTATTGTCTAAGTTGTATTTGAATACTCTGTGTGTTATCTACTATGGCATTCAATACAAACACATCTCACGTAGAGGGTCAATCTGTTTCCAGGCCACCATTTTTTGATGGCAATGATTATGTGTACTGGAAAGCGAGAATGAGAATCTTTGTTCAAGCTATGGATTATGAGATGTGGGGCATAATCGAAAACGGCCCTTTCAAGGCCACGAAAACTGCTGATGGGAAAATTATCCCTAAGGACTCTACTGAATTGTCTGAGTCCGACAAGAGAAATCTGAGCCTTAATGCCAAGGCAATCAATACCCTGTATTGTGCTCTAAACAGAGATGAGTTCAATAGAGTACAAGGATGTGATAGTGCTCAGGAAATCTGGCATTTATTAGAAGTAACACATGAGGGAACAAACCAAGTTAAAGAGAGCAAATTAAGCATGTTTGTTCATGAATATGAATTGTTCTCCATGGAAAAGGATGAATCCATTTCCTCTATGTTTACTAGATTCACTAACATTACTAATGGGTTAAAAGCTCTTGGTAAGATATATACAGGTGAAGAACTAGTCAGGAAAATCTTGAGGTGCCTACCACGAGTTTGGCAACCCAAAGTGACAGCCATTCAAGAAGCTCGAGATCTGAAGGTTCTTAAGCTTGAAGAGCTCGTTGGCTCTCTCATGACTCACGAGATAACAATGAGAGCCAATGAGAAGGAAGATCTCAAGGAGAAAGAGATCAGTAAGAAAAAGGATATTGCCCTCAAAGCCTCATCAAGTAAGCAAGAGGACTCAGAAGAAGAGGAAGATGACGATGAGGATATTGCTCTCATCACCAGGAGGTTTAGTAAATTTCTCCAGAGAAAAAGAATGCAGGGAAGGAGATTTCTGAAGGTTGAAAAGTCACAAAAGGAAAAGGAAATCACCTGTTTTGGATGCGGCAAGCCTGGCCATATAAAGGCAGAGTGTCCACAGGCAAAGAAGTATCCCAAAAAGTTCAAGAAGAAGGCCATGAAGGCAACTTGGGATGAAAGTGAAGGCGACACCTCTTCTTCAGAAGATGAGGAGGTAGCTAACCTCTGCTTCATGGCTCACGAAGATAAGGTTAGCTCTTTATCTCCTTGTACGTTAAGTGACAGTGAAACTGATGATGATGATGATGGAAACATGGTAGATGCTTTTAATGATCTAGTAAAACAATTCAGCATGTTAAAAACTAAGTACATTGCATTGAAAAAGGAAAATGCATGTTTTATTGAGAAGCACGCAAATGAACATATTCAGCATGAAAAAGAAGTGTCTGAACTGAAAAAGAAAAATGAATTCTTAAACTGGTTTGTTCAGAGATTGACTCTTAGTAGTAATAAACTGAAGATGTTGATAAATGATCAAAGAATGACCTTTGATAGAGCAGGCATTGGATATAGTGGGGATAACAAAAAGAGAGAATATAAGACCTTTTTTGTTAAATCTGTTGTTTGTCATGCGTGCAATGAGGTAGGACATAAATCATATGTATGTCCATTCAAAACAGGAAAAAGTAAGCCTGATTGTAAACTTCAATGGGTTCCTAAGGGAACCAGACTTAACTCTAGGACCCAAAAGGTTTGGGTACCAAAGAAGACAACTTGATCTTCTGTTTTGCAGGTTGAAGGTTCTCCTGAAAGAAATCAATGGTACCTCGACAGTGGATGTTCGAGGCATATGACAGGAGACTCAACCAAGTTTGCAGTTGTCAACAAAAAGAAAGGGAGTGTAACTTTTGGTGGAAATCAAAAAGGGAAAATTGTTGGCATCGGCAACATAGGTAACAGCATTAATCCTATTATTGAAAATGTTTTATTAGTTGATGGATTAAAGCATAACTTACTGAGTATTAGCCAGTTATGTGATAAAGGTTATAAAGTGATTTTTGAGTCAAATTCTTGCTTGATTAAAGATGCTTCAAATGACAAAATTCAGTTTTCTGGCTATAGGAAAGAAAATATTTACATTATTGATTTGGATGATATTGTTATTTCTGATGAAAAATGCTTTACTGTGAATGCCTCTAATGACTGTTGGACTTGGTATAGGAGATTAGGTCACGTAGGAATGGATACCTTAGCTAAGATTACTAAGGATAATTTAGTTAGAGGGATTCCGAAGATATCCTTCGAAAAGGATAAGGTCTGTGAGGCTTGTCAAATGGGCAAGCAGATCAAATCTTCTTTTAAATCTAAGAGTGAAATATCTACCTCTAAGCCTCTCCAACTCCTTCACATGGACCTCTTCGGTCCTTCTAATATAGCAAGCTTAGGAGGAAAATTCTATGCTTTTGTCATTGTAGATGACTTCTCTAGGTTTTCTTGGGTGTTCTTTTTAAAGTCTAAGGATGAGACTTTTGACACCTTCTCTAGTTTTAGGAAAAGAGTTCAAAATGAGAAGGAGCTCACCATTATTGCTATTCGTAGTGATCATGGTGGAGAATTTGAAAATGAAAGATTTGAACTCCTGTGTCTCAAACATGGAATTGAGCACAACTTTTCATCTCCTAGAACCCCTCAGCAAAATGGTGTTGTTGAGAGGAAAAATAGATCTCTCCAAGAACTTGCCCGAACCATGCTAAATGAGAATTCCCTTCCCAAATACTTCTGGGCTGAAGCTGTTGCTACAGCTTGCTATGTTCTTAATAGAGTCTCCATAAGGCCGATTCTAGAGAAAACTCCATATGAACTCTGAAGTGGAAAAACTCCTTCTGTTAAGTATTTTAGAGCCTTTGGCAGTAAATGCTTCATCCTTAACACTAAGGATAACTTAGGGAAATTTGATTCCAAATCCGATCTTGGAATCTTTCTTGGTTATTCCTTGTCCAGTAAAGCATATAGAGTTTTCAATAAGAGAACTCTAGTTGTAGAGGAATCAGTTCATGTAAACTTTGATGAGAATCCTCAACCAATAATCAATGTGGATGAGGATGATACTTTGGACAAACATCTGGATTCTCTTTCCTTAGAAAAACCTACTGATTCCATTCAAGTAGAAAAACCCTTAGAACCCTCTTCTACTTCTCTTGAAATAGTTCCTGTCAAAGCTGAATCTGCAGATCTTCCTAGAGATTGGAAATATATTAGAAATCATTCAATAGAGGAAATTTTAGGTGATCCTTCTTTAGGAGTTAAGACTAGATCCTCTCTTAGGAATCTCTGTGCCAATGTGGCTTTTATCTCACAAATAGAGCCTAAGAAATTTGAGGAGGCCGAGAGTGATGAAAATTGGATTATGGCCATGCAAGAAGAGTTAAATCAATTCGAAAGGAGCAAGGTATGGGAACTTGTTCCACGGCCTAAGGATCATCCCATTATTGGAACTAAATGGGTTTACAAGAATAAACTAGATGAGAATGGGATTGTCATTAGAAATAAGGCTAGACTGGTAGCTAAGGGATACTCTCAAGAAGAGGGTATTGATTTTGAGGAATCTTTTGCCCCTGTTGCTAGACTAGAGTCTATCAGGATGCTCTTAGCTTTTGCTTGCCACAAAAACTTCACACTCTTTCAAATGGATGTAAAAAGTGCATTCTTAAATGGCTTTATAACAGAAGAAGTTTATGTTGATCAACCTTTAGGTTTTGAAGCTTTCGATAAACCCGAGCATGTCTATAAGTTAAGGAAAGCTCTTTATGGTCTAAAGCAGGCTCCTAGAGCATGGTATGACAGATTGAAGAATTTTCTTGAGGAAAGAAATTTCAAAAAGGGAAATTCTGATTCAACTCTGTTTACCAGGCAAAAGGACAAGGATATTCTGTTGGTTCAAATTTATGTCGATGACATTATTTTTGGGTCAACAAATGTCAATATGTGTAGTGAGTTTTCTTCCCTCATGCAAAGTGAATTTGAAATGAGTATGATGGGGGAGTTAAAGTTTTTCTTAGGTTTCCAGATTAATCAATCTTTTGATGGAATCTTTTTCTGTCAAGAAAAGTATATTAAAGAACTTCTTAAGAGATTTGGTTTAGAAAATGTCAAATCTTCCAAAACTCCCATGAGTACCACAACAAAATTGGATAAAGATGAAAAAGGCATTAATGTTGATATTAAGAAATATCGTGGTATGATTGGTTCTCTGCTATATCTGACTGCAAGTAGGCCAGATATACTCTTTAGCGTTTGTCTCTGTGCTAGATTTCAAGCTGCCCCTAAGGAGTCTCACTTATCTGCTGTTAAACGGATTTTTAAATATCTAAGTGGGACAGTTGACTTAGGACTCTGGTATCCGAAAGGTACCTCATTTGATCTAATAGGATATTCTGATTCTGACTATGCTGATAGTCTTATTGATAGAAAAAGCACTAGTGGCACATGTCAGTTCTTAGGAGAGTCTCTTGTTTCTTGGTATTCTAAGAAACAGAATTCTGTTGCATTGTCAACTGCTGAGAGTGAATATATTGCTGCAGGCAGTTGTTGTGCACAAATGCTTTGGATGAAACAGACTTTGGAAGATTTCAATCTGTTTTATGATAGGATTCCTATTCGGTGTGATAACACTAGTGCCATTAATATTTCTAAAAATCCTATTCAGCACTCTAGAACCAAGCACATAGATGTCAGATATCATTTCATTAGAGATCATGTTCAAAAAGGTGATATCATTTTAGAGTTTGTTAATTCCGTAGATCAACTTGCAGACATCTTCACCAAGCCTTTAGATGAAAAGACTTTCAATAATATTAGGATAAGACTAGGTCTCATTCGGGTTGAGAAAAACTAAGATTATTTCTTTGCTGAAAAATTTCTAAATATTGGAGTGTTTTTCTCTTCTGTGTTGGCATCGGCAGATGCTATGTTTTTCAATAGGCATCGGAAGATGCATATCTATAGGAAGGCATCGGAAGATGTTTTTCTTCTTTCTGCCGACACGTGTAATCCATCGGAAATTTTTTTTTTCTTAATCTGCCGACACGTATGTCTTCCTTGTCTGGCGTGTGTTATTTCGTTTAAATTCATTCTTCTTCGCCGATACACTTCACTTTTCGCGCTCTTTCTGTAAACCCCTGCCCTACCTAATCCTCTCTGTCGAATCTTCTTCTAGCAATGGAATTTCAAGGTCAATCATCTCGCGCAGTTTCCACACCGGCCCAGAAGAAGACCAAAGCTTCTACTCATCCTTCCCGAGAGATTCCTCTGGGAACGGAATGGCCATCGTTCTTCTTTCTTACACAAGCGGCTGAGGTAAAATACCGCAATACCTATCAGCACAAATCTTTGATTCTTAGTAAGGGCATTCATTTTGAAAAGCTTGCTGGAATGGGTTTTATCGAACCCTTGACGGATCTAGGGTTAATAGGTCTTTTTGAAACCGAATCGTTCTTCTATCCAGAAGCAATTAGGATGTTCTATGCTAACATGAGTTTTACCTCTGACTTCTCTTCCATTAAGAGTTATGTTTACAACAAACGCATAGAGATTACTCCTCAGACCATAAATACTCTACTGGGGGCTCCTCATTTGGACAATTGCCCCTACACTTATGTGACAGGCCCTGAGCTGCCTTTCTTTGGAACATCTGATGGATTACAGTTTCTAAGGGAAATAGCTTTGGATCCTAATTCTTCCCCTGATCAGTTAAAAGGTAAGCATTTGACACCTAGAGCCAGAGTATTCCGACATATGGTCGATTTCAATATTGTTCCCAATGGGGGACATTATGATGAAGTGAGCTCAATTGAGTTATTTGTTCTGTTTGCTCTGTATTTCAAGACCCCTTTCAATATTGGTTATATTGTTGTTAGACGGATGATTTTGGCTGTATCATCCAAGGCTACATCCTTACCGTATAACCTGCTACTTATGCGGTTATTTATCAAGCTGGAAGTTGCTTTTCCTGAGGAGGTTGAGCCTGTGATTCTTCAGCCTTCCAACTTTTATTCCGACATTTCTCTCAACAGGTTGGGATTCAATAGAAATGTCAAGGATAAACCTGTTGTGGACAAGGCTAAGAAAAAGGTTTCTCGAGCTGCTCCTGTCAAACGTGGGAAACGAAAGTTAATTCTTCCAGAGGAATCTGCTACTGAAGGTGGAAATGAGTCTGGCCTTCCAGATTTTGCTCTTTCCCCTTCTCAATCTCAGGACTCTGATCCCCAGCCCCCTCCTTTAAAACGTAAGCGCAAGACTGCCCCTTCTTCAAGTATCATTATCTCAGAGGCAACCTCTGCTCCTTCCTCTCAACCACCTCCAATTCCACCTGCCCCTTTGCAGCTCTCTCTGCCTGCACTCCCAACCTCTCCTCCAGTCTCAGAACCTCAATCACCTCCACCTTCTCTTATATTGCCTTCTCAGTCTGTTTTTCCTTCCATCTCTCCGCTGATGCAAGCCATTTCTTCAATCTTCAGCCATGGCCCTCCACCAGCTCTACCATCAGCACCACCATCTCCAATTCGACTGCCCTCACTTGTTCCCCAGTCTCCCACCAAACCGGCTACGGCTCCTTCATCACCAGTCCAACTTCTTTCTCCACCGGCTATACCTTCACCACCTTCATCTCCAATCCCGACTACTCCCCTCAGTACTCCTCCTTCTACTCCTCCACCTCCACCTCAATCTCCAATCAGATTGCCTTCACCAGCTCCTCCATCCCCTCCACTCCTTACTGCTCTGCCATCCATACCAACCACTCCTCTAACCTATCAGAGGAGATTCTCACTGAATGAGACTCGGTATTCTGAGCTGAAAGCCTCTATTGACCGCATTGAGTATGCTCTCAGTACCATGGAAAGTCGGATTGAACAGTCTCTGGATGCCAAACTTGTAAAGAATCACAAAGACTTGTCCACTTACTTAGATACTGGTCTTGGTTTGGTGACTCAAAAAGTGGATGTTGATCGGCGCATGATTGTCAGGGAAATTGAGAAACTCCAATCCTCCATTGCTGCCTTGACACCTGAACCTGAACCTGAACCCGACCTGCACTCAAGTTCTGGTCCTTGCTATGAAGATTTGTTTCTTCCCTTCTCCCGGCCTGCAGTTGTTGAAGATGTGCGTCTCATGCCCCTAGATCTTCATGAGGCTGAGCTCAAGTTCACTCTTCCTACATCTTCCTCAGCTCCTGAATCTTCCTCTCCTCCAGCCTGTCCAATGGAAGCTTCTCCTCCACCAAGTATGGATGTGTGCTCTGGTCCTTCTGTAGAGTCTCCTCCTTGCTTGGCCGTGGAAGTATCCCGGGAGCCTTCTCCATCTCCTGATCCCTGTCTGGCAATGGTGGTCTATCAATCGCCTCTTCCTAGAGATCATGCTTTCCTTCAAGCTCTGGTGGATGGATTTTTCAATCCCCACCGTGACGTGCCCTCTTATGTTCAGAGAGCTTTTTGGAATCGTCATTTAGATCGCTTCAGATAGTGATTTTTTTATTTTGCTGTTCTTTTCAATGACTATCTTTAGTTTACCACATATACTCTAATGTTGAATGCACTATTTTTTGATAATGTCAATGGGGGAGAAGACTATATTTGATTGAGTCTATTCCTTGGATATACACTGTACACTGTGATTTTGGAATTGATATGAATGGTTATTCTAATCAAATGCATATACTATGGGGGAGTAGCTAGAACTATGGGGGAGTATCAAAACCAATCAAATTCATTTTGTCATCATCAAAAAGGGGGAGATTGTTGACTTATAGAGTGTTTAAGTCATAATTTGTTTTTGATGATGTATTTGTGATTAAATATTCAATTTGATTATGTGTACTTAAAGAGAATTATAAATATGAGTCTATTTGGAAATACCCTTGAAAAGGATATTTTAGTTGTTTAATAAATTGGTTTGAGTATATAGGGCTGAATAGTCAAACAGGGCTGAAATACAATCTCGTCTGCCGATCACTACACGACAAAGAAATGAAAGCTTCTGCCGATTGCTAAAAGACAGAAGAAGAAGTCATTTAGAGAGTGCTTTTGCCGATGACGTGTCAAGATACTCATGCCGATGGTATCTTAATGTTCTTCTGCCGATGACGTTCAACCTTGCAAATGCCGATCACAAGACGACAAGCTTCAAGTCTCATCATGCCGATGACGTGGCCAGCGCTTACATGTTCTATCATGCCGATGGCATTTTAAAGAAACTCGTGCCGATGGCGTTTAAAGAAACTCGTGCCGATGGCGTTTAAAGAAACCTGTGCCGATGATATGATGACATGTCAAGTTGCATATGCCGATAGCATTTGAAGCTACTCTTGCCGATGCTGTTCAAGGATACTTATGCCGATTGCATTACCAAGTTGCTTCCACCGATGACGTGGCATTGATTTAAACTGTTTCTGCCGATGCATTTCCGCCAGAAATCAAAGCCAGCCGCGAAGCTACAGTGACGTCGTTTTCAAGCTTTAACTTCAGAATATTAATGGCGACGACGAACAGAAATCTAGTTGCAACGGCTATCCACGATTGTACACTTCAGCTCCAACGTAACAATGTTTCTATTTTCAGATAGAGAGCATTGAAGTCTTGCAGATCTATAAAAGCCGAAGTTAGAGCTCGAAGACTAACCTTTTTTTTTTTTTGCAATTTTGAATATCCGAGCCCTAACGTGAAAAACATTCATACTCTGTATTTTGCTCTACACCTCTAGCTCTTAACTTGAGATTCAGAACTTGTGAGAGTGTAGACTGTTTGTATTATTTACAACTCAACATTTGTAAAGGCAGTGGATTGACGCCCGTGAAAGTTCAATCCAGAATTGTAAAGGCAGTTGATCGGAGCCCGGAATCCCGATCTGTTTTCTCGTGAGGAGAAGGTTAAGAATCTTCAAGGGGGTGCCTTGGAGCGTGGACGTAGGCTTTAAAGAAACTCGTGCCGATGGCGTTTAAAGAAACTCGTGCCGATGGCGTTTAAAGAAACTCGTGCCGATGGCGTTTAAAGAAACTCGTGCCGATGGCGTTTAAAGAAACTCGTGCCGATGGCGTTTAAAGAAACTCGTGCCGATGGCGTTTAAAGAAACTCGTGCCGATGGCGTTTAAAGAAACTCGTGCCGATGGCGTTTAAAGAAACTCGTGCCGATGGCGTTTAAAGAAACTCGTGCCGATGGCGTTTAAAGAAACTCGTGCCGATGGCGTTTAAAGAAACTCGTGCCGATGGCGTTTAAAGAAACTCGTGCCGATGGCGTTTAAAGAAACTCGTGCCGATGGCGTTTAAAGAAACTCGTGCCGATGGCGTTTAAAGAAACTCGTGCCGATGGCGTTTAAAGAAACTCGTGCCGATGGCGTTTAAAGAAACTCGTGCCGATGGCGTTTAAAGAAACTCGTGCCGATGGCGTTTAAAGAAACTCGTGCCGATGGCGTTTAAAGAAACTCGTGCCGATGGCGTTTAAAGAAACTCGTGCCGATGGCGTTTAAAGAAACTCGTGCCGATGGCGTTTAAAGAAACTCGTGCCGATGGCGTTTAAAGAAACTCGTGCCGATGGCGTTTAAAGAAACTCGTGCCGATGGCGTTTAAAGAAACTCGTGCCGATGGCGTTTAAAGAAACTCGTGCCGATGGCGTTTAAAGAAACTCGTGCCGATGGCGTTTAAAGAAACTCGTGCCGATGGCGTTTAAAGAAACTCGTGCCGATGGCGTTTAAAGAAACTCGTGCCGATGGCGTTTAAAGAAACTCGTGCCGATGGCGTTTAAAGAAACTCGTGCCGATGGCGTTTAAAGAAACTCGTGCCGATGGCGTTTAAAGAAACTCGTGCCGATGGCGTTTAAAGAAACTCGTGCCGATGGCGTTTAAAGAAACTCGTGCCGATGGCGTTTAAAGAAACTCGTGCCGATGGCGTTTAAAGAAACTCGTGCCGATGGCGTTAAGAAACCTGTGCCGATGATATGATGCATGTCAAGTTGCATATGCCGATTAGCATTTGAAGTACTCTTGCCGATGCTGTTCAAGGATACTTATGCCGATTGCATTACCAAGTTGCTTCCACCGATGACGTGGCATTGATTTAAACTGTTTCTGCCGATGCATTTCCCAATAAGGCCAGCCGCGAAGCTACAGTGACGTCGTTTTCAAGCTTTAACTTCAG
The DNA here is from genome assembly GCA_022432975.1 of Begonia masoniana. Lineage (NCBI taxonomy): Eukaryota > Viridiplantae > Streptophyta > Magnoliopsida > Cucurbitales > Begoniaceae > Begonia > Begonia masoniana. The sequence goes on along the minus strand of CM039505.1, from coordinate 6,362,965 downwards.
AATATTAATGGCGACGACGAACAGAAATCTAGTTGCAACGGCTATCCACGATTGTACGACTTCAGCTCCAACGGTAACAATGTTTCTATTTTCAGATAGAGAGCATTGAAGTCTTGCAGATCTGAAGACAGAGTATAAAAGCCGAAGTTAGAGCTCGAAGACTAACCTTTTTTTTTTTTTGCAATTTTGAATATCCGAGCCCTAACGTGAAAAACATTCATACTCTGTATTTTGCTCTACACCTCTAGCTCTTAACTTGAGATTCAGAACTTGTGAGAGTGTAGACTGTTTGTATTATTTACAACTCAACATTTGTAAAGGCAGTGGATTGACGCCCGTGAAAGTTCAATCCAGAATTGTAAAGGCAGTTGATCGGAGCCCGGAATCCCGATCTGTTTTCTCGTGAGGAGAAGGTTAAGAATCTTCAAGGGGGTGCCTTGGAGCGTGGACGTAGGCAAGGTTTAGCCGAACCACGTTAAAATCCTGGTGTTAAATTTCTCTCTCTCTCTCTCTCTATTTTTTGTGTTTGTTTGCTGTTCATATTCAAACTAAAATTACAAGAGAAATTTGCTAGACTATACAATTAAGTTTTTAATAAGTCTAATTCACCCCCCTCTTAGACAAATCTCGATCCTACAATTCTCTCATTTTATTTTGTGAGTATAAAAAAATGTAAGTACCATTAATATTCAATAATATTTGAGCAAGATCTCTTATTTGCTTGTTTAAATAACATTTTTTATAATGCCTACCGAGTGTGCTAGTTGAATTATAAAAAATATATGCATAATTTTTAATACAATAGTTGCATTGAGTTTTAAATTCTATTTTTTGACCAATTTTAATTTCTCTCATTACAAAATATTTCCATACTTCAGACGTTTTATTCCTTTTTTTAGGTGAATAAGTGAATGTTTGTGCAGATGATTGTCATATTGAAAATGCAGGGTTTAATTCTTTATTTTTCTCAATATCATTATCAATATTCAATATTATAATAATGTGGATCTATAATTATTAAAAATAAATTTTAAATAATAAATTGATAACACAAATCCAATTGATTAACAATAGTTTGTTGGTGGTGTGAATTTGTGATCACCTCCACGTATACGAAACCTAAAAAAATTCACACAATAAATGTTAAATCATACACCTAAAATTAACAACAATATAAAAATTCATTAAATAAATAAATTGTAATATATAACTTGTTGAATGAATAGAAAAAAATGTGAAAATAGATAAGAACAAGAGAGATCGATTGAACACTAAAGTTTAAAAGTAGGAGAATTTTGTGAGATTGAAAGAAAGTTTGACAAAAAAAATTGAAAAGAGAAAAGTATATTTATGGCGACGGGGGCACGGTATGTTGACCGTTGCTCGGCGAGCCGGCCCGCACAAGAAAGTGGGTCACGGGCTCGCTGGGCCGTCCCGTCGCCCAGGCCCGCACACCCGTTTCTTTGAGTTCTCTTATAAGTATAACTTATCATTAACTGAATATTTAGAATATCCTAATACTTATCAGATCTAAAAGTTCAGTGATAGTAATTCTTTTATTTTTTTAATATTTATGTTTTTATTGTTTGGATATTTTAATTTGGGTTTGCTGATTTGAGTAGCTATTTAATTTTCAAACACGTGGAAATTTTTGTTTGAAAAACTAATGCAAATCCAACCAGTCTTTGACCCAGATTGGATTTGAAAGGAGAAAGAACGAGGAAACAGAGAATTAGACGAAGAAAAGAACAGATTTGTGTTCTTCAGAACTTGGAAGTCAAAGCAAAAAAAATGGAAATGAATGCAGTCAACGAGTATTCTTAGACGTTGATTATAAGTTGGTAGGGTGTAGTTTCCTAAGCTGTCCTATTCAGTATTTCCTACTGCACTTACTCCAATTCATACAAAGCTCAATAATGGCTGCCGCTGCTCCAACAGCACAAAACACAATGCAAAAATAAGATAAACTTTGTGTAAACTGAAAATAAATTTTAAGAGAAATATAAACCTGATAATTCCAGATTCAACTTTTAAGTTAGTCGAATTTTTCCTTTTGTCGCACGAGTTTGTTGAACAATGTTAGAGTGTAGATCGAAACTTACAGAAAAATCAGAAAATTTGGCTGAAACGAAGACAGATACTTGTTATTTACTCGTTTGCATCTCTGCGTCTGCGGTGTTGGAATTCAATATTATTACGACTCTTGACGCTGCGAAGTTTCCCAAAAAGGTGTTGCTTTTGAGACGACTGTGCTAGTTATCTGAACTTTTTTGTGGAAAATTATCAACTCAAGACTGAAAGTTTGAATTTTTCGTGCGAAGTTGAGAGAGAGAGAGAGAGAGAGTACGGACGTAAAATCCCCGTCGCCGTTAGGAAACGGCGCATCAACGTTTGGATTGGATGTTATCTGGGGAAGGTTTTGGCTGTTCATCAATGGCCCTCTTTATAATGAGACGTAAAACCCGATTGTGCTTCTTCCTCTTCTCTTACCCGCTCTCTTTTTATCTCTCACAAATTTGTTTTCCACGGAAAACCCAACCCAAAAAATTAAAAATTTGTGGAAGTTAGAGAGATGGTTGTCTATGATTCGATGGAGATGAGCATAATCTTCGTCTATGGAGGTCCCTCTTCTTCTCGATTCTCCGATGCTTATCCCAAAAGGTACTCTCTTTAAAGATCCACTTCGATTTTTCCTTCTTCCTGGTTCATTGGGGGTTTTTTTCTCTTTCTTGGTAGCTATTTACATCTCTGTTTGACTTTTTTCTGTTGTTGGAGAAAAGGGTTGCCATTAGAGATGGTTAAGATGGATTTAATGGATTGGATTCGATTTTTCCCGTCTGTGTTTGGAGGGTCCTGGAGATTTTAAAGCTGGAGTTAGATATAGTTTTAAACTTCAAAAACTAGGATATACGAGATTTTCGTTTGCCCCTTATCTTCGTTTTTTGAACTTCAAGTTTTTTTTTTTTTTTTTTTTTTCATTTTTACGAGATTAAAGGTATTGAATCCTGTTGAATTTTCTTGATTTTGAATATGGGTATGTGAGGATTTTGTTATCTGATTGATAAATCTAGGGTTCTGATGGAGGGGAGATATAGCGGGGATTGATATCATCGAGGTGTTTATAAGGTTATTTTCCTGAATTGTTTTTCGAAATGGCAATATTCAACCCGCCTGCAACCAAATCCACGACCGACGAGATGATCTGAAATGGGAGATTCTCTTCTCACTGCCCTTTCAATGGAGAATCATCACCCTTCCACGCTTTTGTCCATGGATTCCAGTGCTTCATCACACGATGAATTGGATTTAGAAATGAATCGACAAATTATACTTTCTCGGCCACCCGATATCAACTTGCCGCTCTCTGCAGAGCGCAGCCCACCTCAGCAGCCATGGAGCTCTGACCCCTGTGACATTTTAGACGTAGGCCTTGGCTCGCAAGTATACGAGACAGAGACTTTTCTAACTGTCCCTAAAGTCGGTAGGAAATGCGCAAAGAGAGTTGATACCATTTGGGGGGCATGGTTTTTCTTCAGCTATTACTTCAAGCCTGCATTGAATGAGAAATCAAAAACAAAGAACTCGAGGGAGATCAATGGAGTCTCCGGGTTTGATAAGTCCGATCTGAATCTCGATGTTTTTATCGTTCAGCATGACATGGAGAATATGTACATGTGGGTTTTCAAGGAGAGGCCCGAGAATGCTTTGGGTAAAATGCAGCTTAGGAGTTACATGAACGGTCATTCTCGACAAGGCGAGCCTTCCTTTCCATTTAGCGTTGCGAAGGGCTTCGTTCGTTCTCACAAAATGCAAAGGAAACATTATAGAGGTCTGTCCAATCCCCAATGCGTCCATGGGATTGAAATTGTTTCAACGCCTAATCTAACAGGCCTTGACGAAGAAGAAAAGAAGAGGTGGATGGAACTCACCGGTCGGAACTTGAATTTCACCATACCGTCCGAAGCAGGGGACTTTGGTTCGTGGAGGAACCTTCCAAGCACGGAATTCGAACTCGAGAGGCCCCCACTTGTCAAAACTGCTTCGAATTCCCAGTCGAAGAAATTGCTCAATGGGTCTGGCCTTAACTTGTCAACTCAACCGTCAAACCATGGAAACTGCGATGCTATGGATTTATCGCCCGTGAGCAGCAAAAGGAGGAAGGATTTCTTCTCTCACAATAGCGATGATGATTGTTACTTGGCTGTCAATCCTCCCCTTGATCGAATTTCTGATATCGAAGTCCACTCAATCGACCCCCACTGGCTGAACGACTTCAGCGGGGTAATGAAAAACGTTTACGGACCCGTAACGGCTGCGAAGACAATATACGAAGACGAAGAAGGCTATCTAATCATCATCAGCTTACCTTTTGTGGATCTTCAGAGGGTTAAAGTGTCCTGGAGAAACACACTCACCCATGGTGTGATAAAAGTATCTTGCCTAAGCACATCTTGCATGCCCTTCATAAAGCGGCGCGACAGAACATTCAAGCTCACGGATCCGTCTTCCGAGCACTGTCCTCCCGGTGAATTTGTGAGGGAAATCCCCCTGGGCACTAGAATTCCGGAAGATGCTAATATAGAAGCCTATTACGATGGCCCTGGATCTGTTCTTGAAATTATGGTTCCTAAACTTCGTGCTGGTCCGGAAGAACATGAAGTCCGTGTTTGCCTTCGCCCGCACTTTGGAGGGAGTGATCTTATGTTAACTTGAGACGGGCATCGTTATTTATGTGATGTCTTTTAAGGTTTGTCGATTTCCATGGCAAGTACTAACACGTACCATGCATTAATGTAATGGGGCACATTTGGGTTTGCAATTTTTGGCTCTATGGATGGTTCGATTTTTTGATGTAACCATTTTGAAAAATTGAACCTTTATATGATTTCAAGCATTTATTCGTGAATTTTAATTATTGTTCTTTTACTTATGTGAGATTCAGATGGTTCTTCTTTACTATCTCTTTTATTTCGTCCACTCCAATTTCTTCTACTTTTGCCTTGTATTAACTCTTTGACATTATTTGATTGTGTTAACCTCTTAAAGTGGATCTACAAAATTTTTTGTGGTGGACTATGTTGAAGCACTAGTACTCCACTCTTAGACAGCTCAGATCAATTAGGTTTTCAACCCAAAAGACAAATAGGTCTAATTGGAATGGTAGATGCAAATCTCATTGAATAATTTAAATTCACAGAGACTATGAAGTGGTCGTATACCCACAAAATTTGAAATTGGGCAAGATTCGTGTATTCAAGACCAAAATAGAAAGGCATATGAAAGTTCAGAACTTGGATAGTAACTCACTTTCCAAGAAATTAAAAATAAAATCAAAATAAGGGTTGGGTTTGAATGAAAATCAATCAAAATCCCTACAAACCCAAGCAGTATCCCAAAAGAAGCCCAAAACTAGAGAAGTCCAACATTAATAAAAGCAGTAAAAATAGCAATGGATGAATGCTAGAAACTGGAGGTTTAATCAACTTCCTCAATCTTGGGTCCAGCACCGCTTCCACCTGCAGGAGGACCATCATCCATACCAGCTCCTCCCATGTCACCACCCGCACCCTGATACATTTTTGCAATTATGGGGTTGCAGACGCTCTCCAATTCCTTCATCTTGTCGTCAAACTCATCTGCTTCTGCAAGTTGATTGCTGTCGAGCCAGTGGATGGCCTGCTCAATGGCATCCTCGATCTTCTTCTTGTCTTCTGGAGAGAGTTTGGCGCCAATCTTCTCATCCTTCACCGTGTTTCTCATGTTGTACGCATAGTTCTCCAAAGCATTCTTGGATTCCACCTTCTTCTTGTGCTCCTCATCTTCTGACTTGTACTTTTCTGCTTCCTGCACCATCTTCTCAATGTCCTCCTTTGAAAGCCTTCCCTTGTCATTAGTAATGGTGATCTTGTTCTTTTGACCAGTGGTCTTGTCCTCGGCGGACACATTCAAGATACCATTGGCGTCAATGTCAAAGCACACTGTGATTTGGGGTACACCTCTTGGGGCAGGGGGAATGCCAGACAACTCAAACTTACCAAGCAAGTTGTTGTCACGAGTTCTTGTTCTTTCACCTTCGTACACTTGGATCAACACACCAGGCTGGTTATCTGAGTAGGTTGAGAAAACTTGCTCTTTCTTTGTGGGAATAGTTGTGTTCCTTGGGATTAGAACGGTCATGACACCTCCAGCAGTTTCCAAACCCTGGGAGAGTGGGGTGACATCCAATAGAAGGAGATCCTGAACCTTCTCATTTCCCTCACCACTCAAAATAGCAGCTTGAACAGCTGCACCATATGCAACAGCTTCATCGGGATTGATGCTCTTGCAGAGTTCCTTGCCATTGAAGAAATCCTGCAGAAGCTGTTGAACCTTGGGAATTCTTGTAGAACCACCAACAAGAACAACATCATGGACAGTGCTCTTGTCCATCTTTGCGTCCCTCAAACATTTCTCAACAGGTTCCATACACTTCCTAAAAAGATCCATGTTCAACTCCTCAAACCTGGCACGGGTAATGGTAGAGTAGAAATCAATTCCTTCGTACAAGGAGTCAATTTCAATGGTTGTCTGAGCAGTGGAAGATAGGGTCCTCTTAGCTCTCTCACATGATGTCCTCAATCTCCTAAGAGCTCTAGGGTTGCCACTAATGTCCTTCTTGTTCTTCCTCTTGAACTCTTGCACGAAGTGGTTAACCATTCTATTATCAAAATCTTCACCACCAAGATGGGTGTCACCAGCAGTGGCCTTCACCTCGAAGATACCCTCTTCAATGGTAAGAAGGGACACATCAAAAGTACCACCCCCAAGATCGAAGATCAAGACATTCTTCTCACCAACGCTTGTTGCCTTCTTGTCAAGACCATAAGCAATAGCAGCTGCTGTGGGCTCATTGATAATTCGCATGACATTGAGACCAGCAATGACACCAGCATCCTTGGTAGCCTGACGCTGAGAGTCATTAAAGTAAGCAGGGACAGTGACCACGGCATTCTTGATAGTAGAACCAAGGTAAGCCTCTGCAATCTCACGCATTTTAATGAGGACCATAGAAGAGATTTCTTCAGCAGCAAATTGCTTCTCTTCACCTTTGTAGTTGACTACAATCAAGGGCTTATCACCAGGCCCTGGTATGACCTTGAATGGCCACAACTTCACGTCACTTTGGACTGGGGCATCACTAAATCTTCTACCAATCAACCTCTTTGCATCTGAATAGTTGAAATAAAATCAATTCAAAACATGTGCGCATTGAAATTAACTTGCCAAAATCATGCAGAAATTATGAGATGGATAAAAATATCGTGATAGAACAGGCAAATTGGGTAGTTTTACGACACTTCCATCACGTTAAACAATCCGAAACATTCTCATCAAATTACTAGTTATGGATATCAGCATTACAACCAAATCTTTAAATAAAATTTCTTGACATGATCAGGAAGTCATAAAAAGGAAGTGCAATGCATGTTAATAATTGGTCATTGATGAAATTTTTTACAGTAACAAGAAAAAATGTGTATTATCCAGATGACATCCAAACTACAAGAGAAAGGCGCCAGTTCCAGAAGAACACATAACGTAAATCAAACAAATAAAATGAAAGATAATTAAGCGTCTAACTTATGATATCATAACAACATTGTATATCAATATAAGATCAGCAAAACCAGAGGACGAATAATATGAATATAAGCTAGTTCTTAATCCTTAAAAGAGCATTACAAAATATCAGATATATTTATATAACCGAACACGGAGTAAGATCCTACAACCAGATCTAACAAATCCATTACAGCAGTAAACACGGATCTACATGAGATCTAAACACGAAGTTAATGAATCCAATAAAATCTTACCAAAGACGGTGTTGATGGGGTTCATTGCCACCTGATTCTTGGCCGCATCACCGATCAGACGCTCGGAATCTGTGAAACCAACATAGGAGGGCGTTGTCCTGTTACCCTGGTCGTTGGCAATGATTTCGACGCGATCATGCTGCCACACACCAACGCAAGAGTAAGTGGTTCCTAGATCGATTCCGATGGCCGGACCTTCTCCCTTACCGGCCATTTCTTAGCGAGCTTGAAAAGAATTACAGAAATCAATGAGAAAGAAAACAGTGTTAGAGGCCGAAAAAACTAGGGCTTCTGGTATAATGAGTAGCAAGGATGATGAGATGAATATATAATGCGAGCTTAGAATTCCAGAATGTTCGAACGGTAGACTTTTCCAGCCGTCTGATTCTAAAAGATCGGACGGTTATATATTCGTTTCGTGTTCAAAGTCATACACGGCGTCGACTTCTCGACAGGCCAAATGCTTGGTGGGCTTTCGCACTGAGCGACCTGTCACTTTTTTGCTGGTTCCACCTCACGTTTTTCAATTATAATAAAAGAAATAAAATTATATATTATTATACGCAATCAAAAATTATATTAATTATATTAATCATTATTTAATACGTGAATATGTTAAAAGAGTAAATTTTTTTTTTAATATTATAAATAATTTATTTATTATATTAATTATATGTTAATTAAATCAATTATTATTTGACACGTCAAAAATAATAAGAAGTTAAACCTAAGTGTTTAAAATTGATCTTGTAAATAATACAAAATTATTCTCATAATTTGAAAAAAAAAAATGAAAAGAAAAGTAAAACTGCTGTTAAATTGAGTTGTGCTTTTTTTGTTTTGCAAGCCCAAGTCAGGACGACTTAAGCTTCGTTGGTATGATTTGGGCCCACTTAAATCTTTGAAATTCTTGCTCTTCTGTTTTGTTATGATCTTAAAACCATAATTTAATTTAGTGATAGGTGCTTCATAAATCTACTTTTAATACTGCATCGAGGCTCGCGGATGCACCGAGACAACGAGGAAAAAGCTCCACGCTCTGAAGTAAAAACTTCTATTCCAAATATTTCATCAAAAGTCTTTTACAACATTTGAAGAAGAGGTATGTATATATACCCTTCAACCATAAAAAAAAGTTTGCAGAAGGAAGAAATTAAAATTATAACCATTATCGGCATACTGGAAAAAATAGCAGTTGGCGTCCACATTGGCACTATTCACGTGCGGCTCGCCAAGCAATCATGCGTGCGCCCAGCTCCTTTGATGCACGCCCAACTCCCATTTGATGCACATCCTACTTCCTTCGATCATGTTATCCCGTGTGCTCAAAATCTGTTTTTCTATGAAACTCGAGCTCTCCACGATTACATGATTTAAAGATAAATTGCAACATTTTGCCACAAAAATAAACAACAAATAAAAGTCAATGTTTGGTACAAAGTTTTGATTACGGGAAAACAAATTTCCTCTTTAATAATTCCAATCCAAACTTAAAGAAAGCATTTACTTACAAAACTCACAAACCAATTAGATGAAAATTAGTTATAATACATATCTTGGTTCGTGCTCGACGGATATGGCTCGTAGGCACATCAGACTCTATAATCAAATTGAATTAACTCAACTTACGAGCAAAGATCCTTCTTTCCCCAAATTCTCTCCTTCTCCAAAATTTCTCTTCTAATCATAAATCGTCTTTTATATTTTAGTTCATATTATGACACCATGTTAAAGCAGTGCTTTTAATCATAATTATTTATTCTTTATCAAATTCAATGATTCATGCTCTCAAAAATTAAGAGCTCCCTAAGGAATCTCCCTCAAGGAACAAACTAAAGGGGAGCTTAGACAAAAAAAAAAAAAAAAAAAAAAAAAACAGAGTGCTAGATTGGAGATTGAACGTGTAATTCCAAAAAATATGTCACAGGATCCAAGTAAACTTCCACCTCAAATTCTTCACTTTTGTTAGACTAACAAGTATTAATTAAAAGGGCTGTCGTATTCTTCTCATTCGCATCTTTTTTCATGCTACTTTAGATTTTCACTGTCTATAATCAAACATTGAAATATGAGAAAGTTTTTACAAAAAGAAGATTCACAATTCAAACACTGTACTAACAAAACATCTTTACTGAATTCAAGCAAGTGTTCACTTTCATCTTGACGATTGTTTGAAAAATGATGAACGAGGTAGTTTCAAGAATAATATATTGTGAGGAAGTAAGTTTGTTAGGGAGTGAGCTGTAGGTAGTAAAGAGAGAAAAAATGCATTATAAATAAGATGATTATTGTGGATGATTATTATTGTTGATAAGTGAAATGTTAGTGTTAGTCTTGGGGGTTTTTTGAGACGAGCATTGTTGCTTAGTCTTGTAATTAGATTAGTGTGTTTGTTCGATTTCCTTTACCGTTTATTTTCTGTAGCGAAATTCATGTTCATCAACGTTGGAATAGGAAAACAAAGGAGGTGGAGAAAGAAGTCGTTCAGCTGTTGAAAATGGAAACACGAAATGAAAACAAGCCGAACCGACGGTTCAGTTTGGTTTAGGTGTGCATGGTCGGTTTATTTAGACGAAGTACAGTTGGGCCAAATACAACTGAATCAATGCACAAGCAAGGATTTTGTCTGTTTCTAATTCTATCTCCTTCCCTTCCGCTTGCAAAAAGAATACTTTCCAACCTCTGATAAATATCTATATATATATACAGTCACTGTAAGCTTCCATGGTTGAAACGTCTCAGATTCCAAATCCCTATCGAACTTCAAAAGCTTACATCCTCTTCGAACCCCTGGACTCCTTACAGATCCAATGGTGGAGCGTTGTGTCTGTTTTACTGAAATTATTGAGTAAAATGCGAGGTACAGTGTCATGTAATTTCTTCCTCCGGCTTCAGATCGGGATCTTTTACTTTTAATTTATGTTTTTTAGGAGATTAATTGGGTAAAGTTTGAGAAAGATTCCTAGGGATTTCTTTGGAGAAGTCTAGTGGGGATTTTTGGAGGCGATGTCTGCTGGAGTTTGCGGTAAGCGGGTGGGATTCGAAGAACTCTTCGGATCTACTTCTCCGACGGCCTGTTCTTCCGCTAAGAGGACCAGGTGTTCTATCGGATCGCCGATTCAATCCGACTTTGGATCTGGATCAGAGGATTCTTTTTCATTTTTGCTCCAAATGTTTCCTTCCTTGGATGCTGAGGTTTGTTTCTTTTTCTATTCCAATATTTTGCTTGTGAAATTGCATTTGTTAATGTCATCTTAGATTGTTGAATAGGGTTATCGTGTTTGGATTATGTTATGAATAACCAGATTTCACTTTTTCTTGCCTTATCTTTCTTGTCCAATTGATGGTTCCTCAATCCTAACCATATGTTTGATATAGATTCATTCAAATTGTGATGAAATGTAGATATTCCCTAGTTGACTGGCGCTCTGGCAAGAGTGCTTCGTTTTGGCAGGTTTCTAAGTCTCTCTTGATGGATAGATTGTATAAAAGATTACTCATAAACTGACAGGTAAAGACCGGTGTAAAGCCTTCTAAATGTTAATTTTTGGTTCCCCTTTTTTTGTGTGTTTAGCTGGTGGAAACCATTTTAAAAAATCACAACAACAAAATCGAAGATGCAACCCAAGCTCTGCGCATGCTTTCCTTTGATGATGCTAATGCAAGAAATAATGTACAAAGTTTCAATCCCCCGACAACCAGTTATTGCTCTGTTGCTCCTAATGAGAATGAGGCTACAAGTAAGCCGTTCATTGTGCTTAATAATTTCTAGTCTGTTTTGAATTAGGCTGACCTGTCTATGTAATCTCCAAGGAACCATTGAGGATGTCTTTACGAATTAAAATCTTTTCTTATTTTGTACGAATCTCTTTATCTATTGACCAGGCAGTGAAATGTCACACAAGAGATTTGAAGAAGCGACGAACATTGATGCCATCTTAGATAGTGAAGATGGCTTGAAATGGGTGGATATATTTGTGCAAGAGATGATGAATGCAACCAATCTCGAGGATGCTAGATTACGTGCTGCAAGGATTTTGGAAGCCTTTGAACAGAGTATAACTACGCATACTAGGGTAACAGAGGAGGTAGTGAACTATTTACTTTCCTCCCTCGTATTGTACTTCCATCCACTTGGTCTCCTGTGATAACAAAAGTAAAGAAGTTCATTCATAGTACCCTTATTCCGATGTTGCAGTTAAGGAATGCTTCTCTCAAGGAGCACTTGCAAAGCTTAATAAATGACAACCAAATTTTGAAAAAAGCAGTTGCCATACAACACGAGCGCAATTTGGAGCAGGAAGAGAAGGCAAGGGAAGTTCAACAGTTAAAGAGCATGTTGAGCCAGTATCAAGAGCAAGTTCGAAATTTAGAGGTAACTTTTTTTTATTTATTTGCATGAACTTTGGTGAGCGCAAAATTGAAATCTGTTTAATGTTTCATAAATTTTCGAGTATCAATTTCGATTGAATGACTTTTGTTGTTTGTTCTCGAATGAATCTCGTGTTCCTAACCAAACCAACTTTGTCTATCAGTGGCATTTGGAAGTTTGATTACGTTAGATTGGAACTGCCTTGATGCTGCACATTTTCATTGCCATTAATGCTTGGTTATCTTTTTAGAAAATGACAATTTCAATTATTATTTTCAAATGCAGCTAAGCAACTATTCACTAAATCTCCATCTGCAGAGGGCACAAGAAAGCAGCTCTATTCCTGGCCAATTTCACCCCGACATATTTTAAGGTTATTTATTATTCTGTATATTATATGTCTCCATATGAATTACCTTTTACATGTAAGGCACATGAGAGATCTTGACCCATTTTAAGGTTTTCAAAACTTGGTCGACATTAATGCCATGTCAGAGTTCCACTTCGAGTCGTTTGTTTGTAGGGTTTCCACCACTATTAGGCTAATCTTATAAATAACATTATTGCTGCTTATACTATGGTTTTATTAGAAATTGTTGCAATTTTACCTCTACCAAACGATATTACTAGTTTGTTGCAAGGTTTATTTGTCCAATGTTATCCGTTTGAGGACTCAACGAACCAAACAAGTTCACTAATTGTACTTTATAAGTGATGAAGAAAAGGAAATCCAACAACACTCCCAAGATTCTATAACATCCAACCAGTCTAATATGAACAACGGAACATTATCGATGACAACAGAACTACATTAAATCAAAACAATCATTGAGAAACATTTTCGATGAAGGATCTAGTTGTTACCATGAACAAAGATTATAGGCAACGGCAGAAGGGACAAAAAGGAACATTTAACAGATCTAGTTTAGCCACTCCGGTCAAATGTTTTCAAGTAGATACCATGCAGTTAAAAGAACACATGGAAAAGCTTGAAGGATTCATTTGTGAAAGCTATTTATTACGTTTCGAGGTTGAAAATTTTGAAGGATATCAGCGAACATATGATCTAATCAGTACTCATGACACGAACCGAATTAAAAATCAGAAATTTAATACTGCATTGCCCTAATCTTGTCATAATTAGAATCGTTGTCGCAACTTGTTCAAATTAACAATCAGTTTATCGATCATATTCACAATTACCCCGTTTATGGCGAAACCCACCAGTAAAGGCCAGTTCCGATTCCGTTATCGCCTGAAGAAAATCGGCCACGGACCGAACTTCCTCGTTTTTAGATGACTCTCTCGCTCTTGTCATTTTCGAAAAGGCCAGTGATATCTATTAGGTAAAATTAATAATTAAAGGTGAGTTCAACAAGTAAGGTGTCGTGGTGTAGTTGGTTATCACGTCAGTCTAACACACTGAAGGTCTCCGGTTCGAGTCCGGGCGACGCCATCTTCAATTACGGTTTTCTTTTGTGCCATTTAAGAAAAGCCTTTTCTCATATGCGATGAACGCCTACTTTTTTGACCTTTCTCTCTATCCATTGGGTGAATTTTAAACCATTCATAATCATTTATCAATTAATGCGAATTAATAGACTTTCACTCGTAAAATAAAAATAATAATAAATTTGGAACCGTTGTCAAAAATTTATAATTAAATAAATATATAAATTGTTCATCATTTTATTTTTATCTGCAATTACATAATTTGAGTCAATTTTAAAAAGGTAGTAAGTACTTCGACTAGGAGTGAAAAAAATTAGGTAATAGAACTTTCGATATGCACGTACTACTTTATAAGGTTGCATAAAAAGTGAGCAACCAAACTATTGATTGTCAATTTTGAATCAAGAAAACTAACAAAAACTGAACCAAATTGAGACGTCAAAGTAGCCTTAAAAGGCCAAATAAAAAACATAACTCACCTAAACGTCCAATCTGAACTAGAAAATCCGATAACTCAAACTCATCACCTTCCAAGTAGGAATTCATCCGTTGAATAGTCGAGCAAAAATAATATAAAACTGAACCGATCCTGAATAAGCTACTTAATTCACGATGATAAAAATAAAAAAAATAAACGTCTTTGAATTTAAAAAAAAAAAAAAAAAAAAAAAAAAAAAAAAAAAAAAAAAATTAGGTAATAGAACTTTCGATATGCACGTACTACTTTATAAGGTTGCATAAAAAGTGAGCAACCAAACTATTGATTGTCAATTTTGAATCAAGAAAACTAACAAAAACTGAACCAAATTGAGACGTCAAAGTAGCCTTAAAAGGCCAAATAAAAAAAATAACTCACCTAAACGTCCAATCTGAACTAGAAATCCGATAACTCAAACTCATCACCTTCCAAGTAGGAATTCATCCGTTGAATAGTCGAGCAAAAATAATATAAAACTGAACCGATCCTGAATAAGCTACTTAATTCACGATGATAAAATAAAAAAAATAACTCACCTAAACGTCCAATCTGAACTAGAAATCCGATAACTCAAACTCATCACCTTCCAAGTAGGAATTCATCCGTTGAATAGTCGAGCAAAAATAATATAAAAATAAAAAATAAACGTCTTTGAATTTAAAAAAAAAAAATTAGTAATTGTTTTATCCCAAATGCAGACGACGTCTTAATAAATGAATCAACTCTTACAATGGGTAAGTTAACATCCAAATGATAAAATGATGTCGATCACGAGTTTAATTAAATAGATAAATAAATGAAATGACGAGATGGTTAAAAATATAAATTAAAATATTTATAATTTTTATCTTAATTATTAAATCAATCGAACCCAAATAGGTTAGAAGCTAAGATTAGATCATAGACTAGTTAAGATCACGAGAACGAAAGAATGGAAGGTGAGCTTAAAAAAATGGTGACCAGTAGTAGTCATTGAGAGTCGTTGTCTTCCCACAGACCAAGAGCCCTAACCACGCAAGCTGGTCCACCAACCACCAACGCCGCAAATATCGGAGGAACTAAAAGCCAATCCTCGACTTTCTGAACAGGGTGTCCGGCGAGCACACGATCTCCATGGGAACGTCCGCTAGAACCCTCACAAGTCCCTCCTGCCTGCACTCTTTCGAGAACGACGACGACGGGGTAATAGCCGTCACGAAAGCAACCTCCGGCGAGAATGATGCGACGGCCACCGTCAGCGTCAGAATCCCAGTTCAAGACACGGCATACATTAGCAGCGGCCGTCGAGAGATTAAGCGAGAGACAAAGGAAGTAAAGAGGAAGTGAACCATTTGATTTCGCTCACTAGAAACAAAAAAAAGGGCTTTGCAGAGATGAGGGAGAGATAATGGACAGAGGCAAAGACATAGACAGAAGAAGAAACCTAATCTGAAACAGTACCGGCAAAGAGGAGGTTAGGTGGGGGAGACGAGAAAATAACAACGTTATGGATAATCCATGCTTTTAAGGATGAGCAAGACCAATATTGTCGTTGACTTTTACACCAAACTTTGGCCTTGACCACTGTTCTTCTATGTTTTGTATTGATCTCGAGAGAGTTTCAGTTGGCCAACTCCTAATCTTTGGTTACCCACTAGTAATTCATGTTACACCAAATATGCCTCGACCTAAGTCGGCTTAGTCAAGACCTTTTGCGGTCCAATTTCATGAGCCTAACTCGACTTGACTTGTGGATTCTTTTAAGTTGTCTATTTTTCAATTATGTATAATAAAATAAAAATAAAAATACTACCATTTTGAGTATTCACTTAATTTGCTAGCTAGGGACTTTCGCAGTTTGGTTCGCCTTTTTTTGGTCATTTCATGATAATTTAGGTAGTTTTGATTGCTTTTTAACTACATAATGAGTTTGAGTTTGCCTTGTATTTACTTTAAAAAATAGTTTTACATAGAAGTGAAGTGGCTTGAATGTAAAAGGCCTAATGCCAAGACTGAATTGCATCTTTCAGTAGATTAGGATGTGCACATGATTTGTCGTCTCTATCTTCTTCCATTTCATTTGTTCAACTATATCAGAAGTTTATGAATTTTGAGAAATTCATGGGGGTAAATTTTTAGCTCGGTAGTCATTCAGACTTAAAACTTAGAATTGTCTTATTCCACTTTTTTGTTTTTTTATGCTTGGTTTGTCTAGCTCGTTTACTAAACAAGTTTAGTTAAGCTCAGTTCGACTCTTTGATTTGGTAAGGTAGACTTTTTAGGCTTAGCTCTACAAATCTATCTTCACCCTACTAAGGTACTAAGTTTGCCCCCATCACCCTCACATGGACTATTAGGGTTCATTGAAAATAAACTTAATTATATAATTGTGTCTTTTAAGTATCGTACAGTTTTAAAAAATTATTTAGAAAGTTCTATTCATGTATGTGTGGGTACATTAGTACATGTACTTAATAGATTCATTGTGTATTAGTACATGTATGTAATTAATTAGATGGTTCATGCATGATGTTAGACATGTATCTATGATTTTGTGGTCTCCCTCCTCATTATTTTTTATTCTCTAAAGTCTATCTTCCTCGTTCCAACAAATTATTATCAGAATATATTTTGTTTTATATTTTTCAAGACAAGTTTTGTTTGACTTAAAAATAGACAAAAAGAAGGAAATTTAAAACATTAATCTAAACTTTCGAAGTAGATCTGGTGTTTATCTGCAATGACCGTTGAAAATATCACAACTCGTCGTGAATGTAAAAAACAAAAAGAAAGCATCATGAGCAAACAACTGGGATGTTTCCTTTCCCCTTTTAGTGGGAAGCATAACTCAATTACAGGTAAGCAACTAATGATGGAAGAAGACTTGACATCTACGTGATAAGCTGTGTCCAGACATCAACATCAACATCAACATCACGTGCCACCAAATTGTACGTTAAAAAACACTTGAGAAATTATCTAAATCATCTCATAAAACAATGTGATGTCGTGTAAGATGTCAAAGTTGGAGGGTTTCAAATTCCCACTGCTAAAATAAGATGATAGCAGTATGTAATATATATCGTAAAACACAATTGATCTATATATATCAAAGTAATTAAAGCTTAGAAATTGCCAAGGAGCTTCTTCAGATCATGCACTTAGATAGAAAAAGGAGGTAGGATCACAAAAGAAGTATGATACCTTATGTTCATTAGGCAACACTCTGTCTAATATAGGATCCTTTCACGATGCTATCTACTAGAGATGATTAGCTTTCTGTAATTTGCACTAATCCAAAAGAACACGGTATAAGTAATCTTTCATAAATGATTCTAATCAGAACAAATAAGCAAAGAAGCCAGTAGCTGAGAGTCACTACAAAGTGCCACAACGTTTTCTTTCTAATTACCAAATAAATTTTCAATCGCCAAATAAGTAAAATATTGCAATTAGCAGCTAAATCTCCGAGAATACAAATTCATATTGCAGCGTATAATACCATCTGGCCGTAAGAAGCCAATCAACACACATATCTATTTGGATAAAACAAATCACATAATATACTAGAAACCACCATACTTATTCAGGATGAATAGAAGACTCTGAAGCAAAATAATCCCACCATAAGTCAAGTTCACCATCCCACAAACTATAAACATTTCACTCAAGATGAAAGTCCTATTAGAGTTTAATTGGCACGGCTTTTGAAAACATCAAGACCCATCTCAGTGGGATCAGTTGCTTGCAGCTCTACTTGAATTCCGTCCAACTCCCTCTTAAACCTGTCTTTGGAGCTTGCATATATCATCTTGCTTCTCACCCTTGACGTATCAGGAGACCTTCACATCACACAAGGAAAAAATAATAATACTAAACAGCAGGGTTTGAAGCATGGCCAGAAAGAATGGAAATAGTATTACCATGCGATGAAGAAAATCCTACTCTTAGGGACATTTTCGGGAGTAAGATACTCAAAATCATAGACAGCATAGCGGCATTCATTTGCAGGAAGGCATGCAGTAAAATCCTCATAACTTTGTGCTGGCTCACCAACCTTCTCGACCATAACTTCCTTTTGCTTTTCCTCAATCTTGTAAACAATGAAACGATAGGTTCTCTTTGCTTTAAGCTCTAGAAACTTTAACTTGCATTCATCATTCACAGCCATTCCTGATGCTGCGTTGGCCTGGTAACACGCAAAACAAGCCCAAATCCCTCAACCAAGTCCAACTTTTCTTTTAACAAAAATAACTCGCAAACTCAAAATCTTACATATAAATTGAATTGTCTGACCTTGACGAAATATATGTTTAGAAAGATCTAGAACTCTAGTGTCCACTTGAATGAACAATAAGAATAAAGTTCTAAAGTCAATCTATAATTTCCTGAATATAACCAATCAACTACTTCTGGTCCATCAGACGTAGAATCAAATTTGCGTTTAAAGTAAAGAAATCAGCTTCAACATCACATCTATTAGATATAAATTTTATGTAATTAACAATAGGGATCCACGCATGTTACTAGTGTTTTCGTTAATAAAGTAAAGAAAACTATAAATTGATCCAGCCGCCACTTCCGAAGCTGGAAAAGATATGATCACGAAAAGATATTCAGAAACGAACTTAATAAAAATCTGATCCCAAACGTGAATCCCAACAGATCCGCACAAATAAAATTATGTTTAAAAATTTTGAGTTTCCCAGACCTAGCCAGAGCTAAATTTTAACAATCCGAAACAACACGCTACTCCAATTTATTTTTGTGGACATATAAATTTGACTTCACACAAAAAGA
Source organism: Begonia masoniana (assembly GCA_022432975.1). Taxonomy (NCBI): domain Eukaryota; kingdom Viridiplantae; phylum Streptophyta; class Magnoliopsida; order Cucurbitales; family Begoniaceae; genus Begonia; species Begonia masoniana. The sequence continues at coordinate 6,344,028 of CM039505.1, read as the reverse complement.
AATCCATGAATCTGATCTGCAAGCGACCAAAGACTGCTTATAAGTTATAAATCTATATAGATTCCAGCAAATCCACCCAAAACAACATCAGTAATTAAATAAGTAGACCAAACTCCAAAATTGGGGGGAAAAAGACAACAGCGATGATAAAATTCCGCTTGGCTTCTGGAAAACAAGAAACTGTGAGCATCGGGAACCTGAAGTAAGGTTAGACCATTTCTACTAGAAGATTCCTAAAAATGCTTCCAGATTTCGACCAGATAAACCGGAAAAATCAAAACTGGATTTGAGAACAGAAAGTAAATCAAGTAGGAGGCTCGCCATTTCTTAGCCGGTGGTAGTAGGAGGAAGTCGATCGGCGAAGAAAGAGGAAAAAAGAGAGCGAAGAGAATCTACTACTCCGATGGCGAGGACGCCGGGTCTGGGTAAAGGCTGTTACCCAGAGCCTTATATTGTGTAGTTGAGTATTTGTATCGTGATAATCATTATGTACGAGAAGTTCGTATAATGAAATTTTTACTCCAATCATAAAGATCCACGTGTCAGGAGATTTGTACGGTGTCGTATTAATTCGTCAAAATGGCAAAAAGGCGTGAGGAGTGCTGAGAAATACTCCCTTTCGCAAGATGTTTCGATAAACTCTTTATGGGTGGAGGCCCAAATATAATAAATGACCCAAAACAGATTCGCCCTATAACAAAACTCGACGAGTTCGAATCGAGTTGTTATCTTGGTGATCGATAATATCTGATTTGGTGTAATCGTTCGTTCAAGTTGGTCAGACCGAATTGTTAAAGATAAAGCATTATAAAAAATGGTTGAATCGAGCGAAAGCAATATAAAAAGACCTGGTGCAAGTCTTCAAGAGAATCGAACAACTGAATGTACATGTTTTACAACTGTTTGACTCAACAATCTTTAACTTGAGCAACATTTGACTGGCCAAATTGAAGCTGTCGTTCCAGCCCGATAGGTACCAAGTTGATTAAATTCAATCTGATCCAATTCTAGCTATGTTGTATGCCTCAACATTGACTAGCCAGGTCAAAACTTGCCAGCCAATGGGTAGCAAGTTGAATAAATGTAATCTCATCTGCTAAAAAGCTCTTAAGACTTGAGAGGATGATCCCTCGCACTGTAGAACTTGATAGTTTATTTAGTAGACGCCATTGAAATTATAATCAGGACAAATGATCAACGCCAAAACAAACACAATTGCGTTCATACAAGAAGTAGAAAACTACTGTACAAACATCATAGATGAACACATATGGCTACCAATTCCTCAAAGTTTTTCAATCATTAGAATGCTTTATTTATCAACATTACCTGAGGATCTTGTCAAATGAAGATGTAAGAACAGCTCCATATGCTCAAATCCTTTAGCAACTGACTAATGCAGTTCTACTACCATTGTAGGTGTCTGAGCTACCTACGTTACACTTTTTGAATTCATCAAAAGACACTGGTTTATCACACTTTCCTGAGTTTCCACCAACTTTTTCGATCTGTGTTTTGTTTTCACCACCTTTCCGTCGATTGTTGTTGTTCTGTGTTTGAGCTTTCTTTCCATTCTTCTTCTTCTTCTTGGGCTTTTTGTTTTGTTTCTTGCTATTCACTGTATGTGACAATGATGTCTGTGGCGGATCGTATACATCCGAGGCCCATTTTACTGACTGATTCTGTAATATTTTACCCTGTTCTGCTCGGCTACCTTTCATAGCAGACACCAGCTTCATGGGAATCTGGGGTTTGAAACAAGAGGTAAACAAATGTGCTCCTAGAAACTAAAGATAACATTGATCCGATTAACATGGAACAAGTACAGCAGGCTATCCAATCATCAAATTAAATTCCCATATGAAATAATAAAAGTATCAAAAGGAGTTCCATTTGCATAATTTCTTCTGTAACAGCTGTAAAAAAATTAATGCTAACAGGCAAAGACAATGATTTTGGATAGCTTTGATGAACGGATTGCGGAGTTGATTTAGGTAACTCTTCCTCATCGAATAGAAATTTAGTAGGCAACACATTATCAGGGCATGGAAAGGAAGTATCTTCCGCAGAACATTTCTTAGATAACTTTCTTTGATGCAGCTGAAGGTCCTTTTTCATATTTCTATCATCCACTTCATCCATTAGATACCGATCAGATATGCACTCTGATGATTAATGTCAATTCAGACCAGACAATTACATAGCTTAGCCACAAGTAACTAAGCAATTTCCTTGAGCAGAAAACCGTGAACTAAGGTAAAAAGATGCTTGATTCATTTAAATTACAAATAAAAAATGGAATATGGAAGTATCATTGAACTGTAAAGGTCAATGAATCGAAGTTTCTATCTTATAAAGAGGTTGAGCAAATTAAATTGCATAACATTTCCGTACATAATTTGTTTTCAATCATCTATACTGCCACAATGTGATATAATGACGAAATATTATGCATTTTCGGAAGCATAAAAAAAAATAACTGAAGGAACTCGCACTTAAAGTTATTAGCGGCATAGATCTGACAAATGATATGCTAAATTAAAGCTAATCTGAAAATGAATAAACAACTTAAGCAATGTAGATTGAAACAAAACCTCCAAAGCACGTAGTCAGACTGAATCAGGAACTGAACATTCGACGAACTCCGCCTCCTTGTCAATATCACAAAACTGGAAGGATCCGGAAAGATAATTCTACGTACAAACAGAAAATGGAAAAATCCAAAGGTTAACTGAGAATATCATGATCTTCACAATATCGAGACGTTCAAGACAATGCGATGGCGAGGGAGTGAAGAAAATATATCACCAGAAAGGAGAAGATAGATGAGCACGAAATGCCTTTATAATTGCTCTTGGAAACCTTATACCTTTTGGTCAAGCGCAAGCTAGAAATGATCAAGGACCACAACAGAATCCAAATCGCGTCCACATTCAACCTACTGATTCAAAGCGAGTTGAAGAAGAGGAAGAGCATCTGTTAAACTCGGAGCTCAAATTAGGTCGATCCATGTAATTTAAAGGTAAAGTCTAAACTTACCCAAAAAGTGCTAATAAAATAAAGTAAACAACTCATTACCCGTATGGATATCGGTTCATATGTAAACCAATTACCCGTATGGATAAATGAGTTGTTTGTTTAATTTCGAGTATATATTATCTGTTGGACAAAGCGTGGTGCGATTCCAATGCACGCGAGTTGTTGGAAGAAATTCTCAGCCCGAAACTTCCTCTGTAAGCCCGATATTGTTAGACTCGTGCGAAACGTCGCCGTTTCAGATACTTGCCTCAGCTCGATAGTCTTGCAATGGAGGACGTGAGGAACAAGAAATATATGGAGGAAGATGGGGGTGATCAAATTGTGAAGACAGCAGTTCAAACATCAAACTTCGCAAAGTCATTATCTAAAAGTGCTGCAGTTGCTGTTTTGGACAAGATTATGACCTCATAGCAAAACTCAATAAATACATTATTATCAAATGTCAATTGTTTAATTATATCCCCCATATTGACCGTTGCTCTTGGAGTCAAAATTTGGTTTGTTTGTGAATGCAGCTGTTGGTTGGGCTACATGTACTCCTGCCATACTTAAGCGTGCTGCATTCAATTGCTCTAGGCGACTTTCATAGGTCATCAATGTTGATAATAACTCTCCCCAGGAAATTGACTTTCTTCTTGTTATCTGGACAGCTATTGGTGTGTACTCTTCATCAAGACCAGCAAGTACTTGGGTGATAACATATGTACTTTCAATTGATTTTCCTGGTAGGGCCAGGTTGTCTGCAATTGACCTGACCGAGTTGAGATATTCTTCAATTTTCATTGAGCCTTTTTTAACTTTTTGCAATTCTCCCGTTAGAAAATAATACGAGAATTGTTTGATGCCTTCCCAAAGATCCTTTGAGGTTGAGAAACCCATTAGACGGCTCGTGGTTGAATTGAATTATACAACTAGCCTAACAAAAGCTGGTCTTTTGACGTCCATGCATCATATTCTGGGTTTGGCTCTTTCTGCATTGTTGATGTTCCTGAAATAATAGTTGCAGAAGTGCTGATTGCAGAGACTACGAACTGTGCTGGACAAGGAAACGAGACATGTTCTGCTACAAGGGATGCTTAAAGATGGTTTGTATCAATTGAATTTTTCAAATGGAGTGAGCAAATCTTACTCATTTCCTAGTTACTCAAAGTCATCCGTCATCGAAAGAAGTAATTTTCCTGTTTTGTTTGAGTCTAGCATTTCAATTTAAAAAAAAAAATGAGGTTTGACATAGGAGATTCGGCCATCCCTCTAACAAAATTTTATCTGAAATTTTGAAATCTTGTAATCAGTCCATGATTTTAAATGAAAATTATTTTTGTAATGCTTGTCAATATGGAAAGTCTCATTCATTACTTTTTCCTCCTTCTACATATCATGCACAATCAACACTATGAGTTAATTCATTCAGATTTATGGGGATCAACACCTTTAACTTTATGAAGTTTTTAGGTTTTATATTCATTTCTTGGATGATTACAGTAGACACACTTGGATTTATGCTTTAAAAATCAAAAGCAAAGCTATTGAAAGGTTCAGTCGTTTTCAAAAATTAGTTGAAAACAGATTTGATGCAAAAGTAAAAATTGTTCAATCAAATTGGGTCCGCGAGTATAGAACTTTTACAAAAATTTTAGAAAATTGTGGAGTTGAATTTCGACATCTTTTTCCTCATATATCTTCTCAAAATGGTAGAACTGAGAGAAAGCATAGACACATAGTAGAAATTGATCTCACTTTATTAAGACAAGCTAAAATACCTCTTAAATATTGGTGGTATGCTTTCTAGACCTCAGTTTATCTTATAAATAGGATACCTTCACCTGTTATTAAACTTAAATCACCTTTTGAAGTTATTTTTAGACAAAAACCTAATTACAAATTTCTTAAAGTATTGTGCATTTTTCCTTGAAGACTTTCTTACCAAGCAAATGAGTCATTTTGAAGACCATGTCTTCATAAATTGTTTACCTCAATCTGTGTGGTCCTTTTTTCCTTCCATAGAGTCAACAGAAAGAACAATTAATACAAACAATTAACAAGAATTTTCTAGTGCAGGGTTTGTTCCCGCTGAGTCTATAGACTTTCAACAAACAGATGATAACTCCTTAAGTCAACAACATTTCAATGCTGATTCCACATAGGATTTAATCTAGTCAGAAACATTGGTTCAAGTTGCTACAAATGACACTTCCAACTAGATGAATCAAAATAGTCAATCTTCATCACAACACTCTTTAGACTCTAATCTTAGTGATGAGCAAAACAACAGAAAGAATTATGCAGAAACTCATAGCATGATCACTAGAGGTAAAGCTAGAATTTTCAAACCTAAAAGCCCACATTCACAATACAACATATTCTTCAATTTCTAAGCTTAGCACAGTTAAACAAGCTATTGAAGATGAAAACTGGAGAAAAGCCATGCATGAAGAATTGGTAGCTCTTGCAAAAAATGATACATGGATATTGCTACCTTCATTTCCATATATGAATATTGTGAGTAACAAATGAGTATTCCGTCTCAAGTGCAATGTTGATGGTTCTATACAAAAATACAAAACTTGTCTTGTGGCAAAAGGGTATCTTCAAACTCTTGGAGTCGATGTTCATGTGTTCGAAATAAAGTTCTGAATAGAGAACTTGAAGTTCGGTTTGTTCCCTCTTACTATCAAGTAGCTGATTTGCTCACAAAACCTCACACACATTCTCAATTTCTTTTTCTTTGGGACAAACTCGGTGTCAGATAGGTACCCTCGAGTTTGTGGTACCCTCGAGTTTGTGGGGGGATGTAAAGACAGCAGTTCAAACAACCTCAACTTCTCGAGTCATTATCTAAAAGTGCTGCAGTTGCTATTTTGGATGAGATTATGCTGCCTCTGTTTTAGGTAGGGGTAGGCACGGGACGGTTTCAGGATTTCAATTTCGAAATTGAAACCGGTCCTGGTTCGGTTCTGGTTCCTCCCATCAAATTTCTTATTTTTTTAATTCCTCTACTGTAGTTCTTCTCTCCCAAATTTCGCTGTTGGATTACTAAGAGACCTGAAGTTAAGTTGCACATAACAAAACTAATTAATCAATTAATCATCTCTCCCAAATTTCGCTACAGTGCAGCACATCGGCAGAGGAGAGGCAACAAATTAATCGCAACAAAAATTATCAACCAACAGTGATACAATTAATCAATTATCAACCAATAGTGAGCACTGAGCATGAAAAATTACACATACAGTGAGGGTGAGGCGAGGCAGCGACCAGCGAGCGAGGTAGCGACCACTACCAGTGATGAGCCAAGCCCCAAAAAGAGTTAGCTCAAAACCCATAAAAAACTAAAAGTGCTCAGGTGATAGTGTGCTCTCAGATTTATGCAAAAATGAGAATGAAGATGAGGTTGAAATGAAATACAATAAAAAGATGAAATGTAGAGGAGTGTGTGAGGAAGAAAAGTTGTGAAAATGGCAACGTGAAAAGATGAACGAAAATGGATGAAAAATAATGGTGAAGCATAGCTCCTTGGAGACCCCTAAAGCTATCTTATGTTTTGCTTTGAGGTAAATGTATTTTTCCAAAGGAAACACCAACCACCTTGGAGAAGGTTTACCTTCTTCAACCTATATGCTCTACAAAGAGAGAAGAAGAAGAAGGGTAAGAGATATTCAAGCACCTTTAGGCTTGAATATCAATGGAGATCTCACTCCTTCACGGTTTTGGCACAAACCGTGGACTCCAAGAGCAATGCTCAAAAGAAAAACACAATTATATTCAAATTTGGCAAAATGTTTTTAGCCATTACAAAGAGTAGGCTATATATAGAGACCTAGGCTAGATTAGGGTTTCCATAAGTAAGATGTAATGAGAGCCATGAATGACCAAATCAAGGGAGGGCCGAGATGATGCAAAGTGTCTCCCTCCATATGCTCCAAATGCTAACTTTCAATGGGTCAAGTCCAAATGCTCCAACTGCTCCAAATGCCAACTCCCAATGGGCCAAGTCCAAATGCTCTAAGTGCTCCAAATGTCAACTCCCAACGGGCCAAGGCATGAGCCAAGTGATGGTCATGTGATAAATCTACAATGGGCTAAGTGGTGGTCATGTGATAGCTCCACAATGGGTCAAGTGGTGGTCACCCCAATCAAGCTACCATACATGACTAAGTCTAAATGATGATAAAAGCCTAACTAATGGCCCAAAGTTTGCCAAATAAAAGAAAAAAAGAAAAAAGACTAAGTTGCATAGAGTTGTCCCCTGGAAGAAAAATTCCGGCTTCCGATTCTTCAACTGGTGCTCTAATGATTTCTTCAATAAATCCTGAGCTCTCCATGCGGAGAGGGGGAGAGTGATCTGTGTCCATCAAGTAAGCTTTCCATGTGCATTCATCCTATAGATTCATACCTGCAAAAGAGAACACGTAATGAGTAGAGAGAATAAATAAAGTTTAGGCCATTATCGGATTTTTATGTGATTAGGCCCCTGGGCATGTCAACCAGCGAGCACCGATCGTCGACCGTCGAGCGAGGCAGCGAGCACCGAGCGTCAACTGTCGAGCGAGGCAGCTACTAGCGTTGAGCGAGGCAGCGTCGCAACGAGACAGAGACTGAAGGTCGAAGGAAAATCCGAGCGAGGAGCGAGACTGAAATCTGAAGCCTGAAGGAAAATTTCCTTCAATATTAAGCCCAAAGACCGAGGATCGGACCGAAACTGGTGGGAATCTCGGCCTGAGGATCGAAACCGGACTGAGGAGCAAAGATTTAGGACTGAAACCGGCGGTCTGGTTTGGTTCTCGATCCTCGGCCCGGTTCGGTTCTAACTACTCGTGTTTACCCATAACTACCCATGTTTGATGTCATATTTTCTACATTATTTTGTTTTACAAAACTTATATGAAGTTGTGAAAACTTAAGAAATGCAAACATTGAAGTTTCAAGAGAATTGGGTAGTATTCTCTATTTTTCTAATTCAAAGCCATGGTTTTGTTCATTACACGGCGTTTTGATGAAGATACAATCATGGGTCTTGAAGAATCTCTAAAAATCGTGAGTCCTTTTCGAAATCCATATGCAGAAATGAAGCTTGTTCTTCATGAAAACTAAGAATTTATCAATTCACTGATGTGGGTGTTAGAGAAAGAGTTTGATAAAATTCATGCAATTAAAGTACTGAGATTAGCGGTTGAAATGGCGAGTAAGAACTTATTAGAGCAATTAAAGCCAGAGTTCTTAAAATATGCATAGTAAATCTCTTGAGAGAGATTTTCCATCCCAACCCTTTCTCCCTCTTGTTTTTCCACAAATATGGACGAGGGAGAGATGGGGGATGGAAGGAGAAAAGAGAAGCGATGAAAAATGGTCAGATTTGATGTTAATCAAATTAAACAAAGTTCGACTAGTATAACGTGACAAACTACAAAGTGTCAATTGATCAAATTAAAAATTTAAGATATTAATTAAAAAAATCTTTATATTACGTGATTTATTTTTATAATTACTTTTAAAAATAATTAATTTTTGGGTTTTTTTTAAAAAAAACCTGAAGTAAGGGTTGGTGGTAAAAAAATCCTTAAAAAATACTATTCATCGAGTAAAACCTCGAAGTATTGAAAACATTCAATTTCAACCTCGCAGGGGGGTCAGGAGGCCGTCCTCCGTTACCGAGTACGACCGGTCCAGTTGGCTCGGCCGTACTGAAATCGTTTTGCAAATCTTTTGCAAAATATGGAGGCCGAGTACGGCTGGTAGGAGGACAAGCCGTCCTCCTATGGGCAAAACCTGTGACAAAAGTCACGGGTTTTGTCCTTTAGTGCCGAGTACGGCCGGTCCATTGACCAGCCATCCTCCTATGGGCAAAACCTGTGACAAAAGTCACGGGTTTTGTCCTTTAGTGCCGAGTACGGCCGGTCCAAATGGATCGGCCGTACTCGGAGGGCAAAAACCCTTGACTTTTGTCACGGGCCGCGTCCTCTAGTGGTGCGAGTACGGCTGGTCCATTCGGACTGACCGTACTCGCACCGTAAAAATCATGGGTTTTGTTTGTTTGTGGGGCGAGTACGACTGGTCCATTTGGACCGGCCATATTCGCACCGTAAAAAACTGTGAGTAAAATCACGGGTTTTGTTTGTTTGTGGGGCGAGTACAGCTGGTCTATTTGGGTCAACCGCACTCACACCGTAAAAATCCGTGACTGATCGAGTACGGCCGGTCCAGTTGGACGGGCCGTACTCGACTCCCCTATTTAAATCCCCACCCGGCGTTTGAAAAAAACACACCTCTCTCCCCACCCCTCTCAATTATCTCGAAGCTCTCTCTCTCAAATCTCCCTCTCTCATTCATTCCTATTTCGACTTCTTATTTCGACGATATTCTTCCGTATTTATCTACAAGTACGAAAGTTTTTTTTAATTATTTTAATTTGTATTTGGGTTTATTTATTTAAATATTTCTAATAATATTTTCTCGATTGCCGACGACTATTTTCTTGCCCCGACGACTATTTATAATACTATTTTCTTCGATTTTATCATTTACCATATATTTATATATTATACTGTAAATAATTGGATTGCATCTATTTTTTTTAATGAAGATTTTATTAGCGATGAAGATGGATTCCGACTCAAGTAGATCGATTGATTTACATGCGCGATCAACTAGTGATGCCGAAATGGATTGGGATTTGGACAACACGCCTGCATGTGGTGATTTACGACCATTCGATAACCCACTAGAAAATGAAGAAATATATGTCTATTCGACCTCCAAAACGCTGGACGATGAGCTTCAGACACCGGTCGGCTCAGATGACGACGAGGTAGAAAGCATACCGATAAGAGAACAAATCTCACTAGAATTTTATAAGGGTAGACAATATGGTTCTTTGCAGGAACTGAAACACGAGATAGACAAATATTCCATAGAAAATGGTTATGGTATTACATACATTAAATGTAAAAGAAGTCGACTGACGACTGAATGTGGAGATGGATGTGAGTGGCGACTGCATGCTTCGTTGATGCAAAATGAGAGAACGTTTCAAATAAAGAGCTTGATCGACTCTCACTGCTGTTCGAGGTAAGTTGAAAATCGACGCGCTTCAGCAAAATGGCTGGCGAACCATTACCCGGACAGATTCAAAAGTCACCCTACCTGGGACATCTCATCTATTATGGAGACAGTGAGAAATGACTTCACCGTCGACATTTCACCCAGTCTTGCCACAAGAGTAAGAAGCATAGCTCGAACCCTCAATAAGGGAAGTACGACGAACAGTACGGGCAACTGTGGTCGTACGCAGCTGAAATATTCAGATCAAATCCGGGCAGCACAGTGAAAATTGATGGAAACCCAGTGGGCCGTAATCAGTTGGGATTCCAAAGATTCTATATGTGCATGGCTGCTTGCAAGACTCGATTGCTGGAGTGAGGGAGACCCGTTATTTGCTTGGATGGTTGCTATCTAAAGGGCTCGTGTCTCGGTCAATTACTCACGGCCGTCAGCATCGATGGAAACGATGGAATCTACCATGTTGTTGTTGCCAACGTCGAGTCTGAGTGTGCAGACTCATGGACATGGTTTTTGCATATATTAAAGCAAGACCTCAACACTCAGCATGGCCACAGTTGGACACTTATTTCATATCGACAAAAGTTATTATGCATTTCTATATGTTATTTCAAAATTTTGTGGCTTTGGGGGTTTAATATTGTTTTATTAACGTCATTGTTCGTGCAAATATCAGGGGTTACAGAGAACTATTCGAGATCAATTCTCATATGCTGAACACCGCTTATGCCTCCGGCATATGTATGCGAATTTCAAAAACCACTTTCGGGACAAAGCATACAGAGATGCGATGTGGAATGCGGCCAGAGCACCCACTGAGGCCCATTTCGAGCATGAAATGCAGAAACTACACCAGCTATGTCCGGAAGCCCATGAATGGCTTCGAGCAGAAGAGCCAAAATATTGGGCTACTTATGTCTTCTCTTCGAATCCCAAGGGCGATCTGGGATTGAATAATTTATGCGAGTCATTCAATACACTTCTTTTGCCAGTCCGTGACAAACCGATCCTGACCATGTTCGAGATGATCCGAACGCGCTTGATGACTCGCATCGTAAAGAAATATGAGAAGCTGGTCGATTCAAACGACATCCTGTGTCCCAAGATAAGGACAAATCTTGATAAGCTAAAGAGTGCATCTGGAAATTGACATGCAACATTTGCGGGAGCTACACGATTTCAAGTGTGCAATGGATACGATCAATTCGAGGTGGACATGACTTTGGGTGTGTGCAACTGCACTAGGTGGGAGCGTACAGGAATTTCATGTGTCCATTTCATTCCTTGCATGTACTTGATGAGAGTCGCGCTTGAAGACTACGTGCATGCATGCTATTACACGGGAAGATACCTGCAGATGTACTCACACTATATTCGTCCCATCAGTTGCCAAATAATGTGGCCGATCGTACGAGATATGAACGAAATCCTCCCGCCAAAAAGACAGCGTCAACCTGCTAGGTCAAAGAAGACAAGAGTGTGAGATGCTGAAGAGCCGTCAAGCTCGAGAATCAGCAAGAGGAACTCAACCATGCGTTGTGGTATATGTCGGCAGCAGAGGCATAATACTCGCACTTATCCTAACCGGGGATCAACTTCAGGCGCTGCTTCGCATGCACATTCATGGGCTTTAACACATTTGATGGGACACAGGAATCTTCGACACGCGACCGTAGCAGGAATTTGTAAATTTTTTTTAATATACCATGTAGTTATTTTTTTTATTCATTCTTTAATTATTCATTTATTCTATAAGTATTAATTCTTTTAAATAAGGGCTTCTTTTTAATTTATTCAAGTATTTAAATTATTTATTTCTAAAATGTTACTGAAATTGTGTATTTACGAAATTGTAAAACATATAAAATTTCATATTTAATTATAATTAAAGTACATCAAATTTATATACAACAACTAAGCAGACTACGCAGGAGGGGCATCACCGTCAGAGTCCGTGGCGTTGTTCGCCATCCAAGTCTGGAACCTCTCGTTTATCTCTTTATAAGACTGATCGAGATAATGCAGTGTCTACGCCACCTCTCTCTGAGAAGCGCTCACCTCATGTTGTCCTGCGATGAGTTACTGGATCTCTCGTTGCTAGCTTTGTTGTGATTCCACCACTTGCTGCAGATGCTGATGGTGTGTCTGCTGCGTCTCATACATCTGCTGCTGTTGCTGGTACAGTTGCTGGTGGTGTGTTTGTTGCAGCTCATATATCTGCTGCTGTTGCTAGTACTGTTGCTGGTGCATATCATACAACTGCTGTTGATGCGTCTGTTGCATCTGATATAGCTGTTGCAGATACTTCCTCGTATCACAGCCGCTTCTCTCATCCTCTTGGGGAACGTTTGGCAGCGATGTAGTCTCATCCATCGGCACTGCCCGAGAGGTGGATGCCCGAGAGGTGAATGCCCTCTGATTTCTCTGCAGCACCCACTCGCCATCGACTTCGACGAGGCCATCCGTATCAACTGGGTCGTGTAAAATATGTAAGTAGATCTATGGAGGATTATTTGCTCTCCAAGCGGTATGTGAATCCCAGCTCACACGACGAGCTTCAGAATCAATGCCCCGTATGAGAGATTAGTCGTGGGTGCCCTCTCGATCTCACGCATGTGACTTAAAATCAAGAAACCAAGGTCAAAAGGCTTCCTGTTGCACAACTTCTCTATGACATAGAGGTTCATGCAGCTCACGTGATTTCGATGACCCTCTCGCGGCAGAAGGGTGTGGGCGAGCAAGTTTCGGAGAACCCGACCTCTAACATTCAACTCGTTCGCTCTTGGCTTCACAAACACCCAAATGGTCGGATTGCAGTGAATTTTACCTAGGAATTCTACTCCATCGGGCAATATAAAAAAAGAGCAGTCTCGGGAAGCATGATAATATCGCTCCTGTGATGATCCGAATGTGCACGTATGGTACGATGGCTGCACGAACCGGAACCCGGATGGCAGTACATCCGCGCGGGCGAATCTGAAGGTGACAGGTCGTAAAAAGGGGGTCGTCACAATCCCACATCGCTTGGGGAAGTATGTGGAAATGAAACATATGTAAATAGACCCCCCCAACATAGTAAGACGAGTTTTGGAGCACGATTGACAACGGATCCCATAAGAACTCTGAAGTTAAAAGTGCTTCGGCGAGAGCAATTCTAGGTTGGGTGACCTTCTGGGAAGTTCTCGCCAAACAAAGCCGTGAGGGGAGGATATTGGGCTACGGCCCAATCCCCAGAGCGGACAATATATTGCTGGAAAAATGGGTCGTTACAGATCCGCCCCTTCTATGTTAAACCCCAAGACTTCGTTCACTTGCTCTGGCCGTATCAAAAATTCAAATCCAAAAATGTACATCCTCAAACAAGTTAAAACTCCCTCTGTCCCGGCCGCTCTCAGGTTGACGTAAAACAATCGAACTATTTTATTGCACGTCTCGCCTGTCAATGCATTGATCTCATTTAGGCTGATATTTTCAAACATCTATTTGATGCCCGATGACTCCCAACCGCTAAATTCTACATACATGCAAAAGTTCATTGAGCGTTTTCGCATATCTTGCTCAAACTTTCTTTGGCAATCTTGGGGTAAAAATTCCATGGTAAGATCCTGTCAAGTTCACGTAAAAATAAAATTTAGTTTTTAAAGTTAAACCGTGTAGAGTACGCTAAACGAGAAAAAAATTATCGGTAATTGAAAAAAAAATATTACAAATATTTATTATTTAAATAAATAAACATTAGAAATATTTAAAAGTATTAAAAAAGTATTAGAATTATTCGAAATTATTTAAATAAATAATCATAAATTAAAATATTTATACTTTGACATTTGTAATATAAATAATAAAAATGTTGATATAAATAATAAAAATATAATGCATATACTTTGACATTTGTGATATAAATAATAAAAATATTGATATAAACAATAAAAATATAATGCATATATGTTACGTACCTTGAAGTGGAGAGAAATATTAGTGGAATTGAAAATGAAAGAGGAGAGATGTGATTTCAAAACCACAAGGAAGGGGGGGGGGGGGGGGGGGGGTGGGGGTGGGATAAAGAGGGCGAGTACGGCCGGTCCAGATGGACCGACTGTACTCTACACTCACGGGTTCTGTCTGCTAGAGGACGGATCCGTGACCCTGGTCACGAGTTTTACGGTGGAAAGGACGTGGCCCGTGACAAAAGTCACGGGTTTTTGCCCTCCGAGTACGGCCGGTCCATTTGGACTGGCAGTACTCGGCACTAAAGGACAAAACCCGTGACTTTTGTCACGGGTTTCGCCCATAGGAGGACGGCTGGTCCTCCTACCAGCTGGACCAGCCGTACTCGGCCTCCATATTTTGTAAAATATTTGCAAAACGAGTCCAGTACGGCTGGTCAAGTTGGACCGACTGTACTCTACACTCACGGGTTCTGTCTGCTAGAGGACGGATCCGTGACCCTGGTCACGAGTTTTACGGTGGAAAGGACGTGGCCCGTGACAAAAGTCACGGGTTTTTGCCCTCCGAGTACGGCCGGTCCATTTGGACTGGCAGTACTCGGCACTAAAGGACAAAACCCGTGACTTTTGTCACGGGTTTCGCCCATAGGAGGACGGCTGGTCCTCCTACCAGCTGGACCAGCCGTACTCGGCCTCCATATTTTGTAAAATATTTGCAAAACGAGTCCAGTACGGCTGGTCAAGTTGGACCGGCCGTACTCGGTAACGGAGGATAGCCTCCTGACCCCCTATGCGAGGCTGAAATTGAATGTTTTCAATACTTTGAGGTTTTACTCGAGGAATAGTATTTTTTAAGGATTTTTTTACCACCAACTCTTACTTCGGGATTTTTTTTATAAAAAGCCTTAATTTTTTTCTTCGATTAAATAAAAGAAATAATAATTATTAAAATAAACCTTAAAATATAAAATAATTTTTAAATTAATATCTTGTACTTTTCATTTGGTAAATTAACGCATAAACTGTACAACGAAAACCCTGCTGCTGTCAAGTGCCCCGTTAAATCAAACACTCTTCCATCTGTATCAACGAAAAGACAGGTTGTCTTCTTCAAATCAGAGATGCAGATGGGCAAGAACAACTGAGAATTTGGTCAAAATCACCAACATCGAGAGGGGCCTTGGCTTGAACGAGAAATTCTTTGACTCGATAGCTTCGCTGCTAAAACAATCAAAGATGTTCAATGTTTGCAGTGGGCATTAAGCATTCCCCCCTACTGCAACAATCGCTCCCTACTTCTACTCCTTGCGAGAAATGTTTTTTTATTTTTGAAATTCTGTTTAGATTGCTCCCAAAAAGGGCTAGTGTTTTCAATTTCGTCGTCGTATTCACTTGATATTAGATGATAAGTTCCAAGAACGCAGAGAAGCGAGGGAAAAGTTGAAATCGGGGGTGAATATTGATAAAAAAAAAAAGAGTAAAGAGAAGAAAAATAAAAATCTAGTGCGATGTTTGCGTGAAAGCTCCGGCGACGGTGATTTGTTTTGCAGACTCAGCGACTTTGTGGGCGAAATGCTATATTGTATTGAATTTCATGCTGCCTACAAACTTGCGAGCAAGCACTAGAAGTTGATGAAACCTCTGTCGATTGTGCTGACTCGGACAGACAACATCCATGGCACCGCATTAGAGCACCTCCAACGGAGGTGCTATCTAAAGCTGCTTGTCAGAGCACTCTGACAAGCAATAGAAACTGTTACGCCCCATTTCTCATGATGCATAAAAACATGGGCCAAGGGCCCAAGGAAGGAGGAGCGCGACATCCTCCTTAGGCGTGCTAAAATATTCTAAGTGTTGATGGGCACTTGAAGCACGCGAGCTGGATCACTTGGAGTGGGGTAGTCCAAATCTGGGCGCTGGGCCGAGCGCTGGGTGCTGGGCCGATGGGGCAGGCCCACGCGAGAAGGTAGAATGACATTTATGTTAGTGCTTCATTTATGTTAGTACTCACATTCATGTTAGTGCTCTCATTCATGTTAGTGCTCTCATTTATGTTAGTGCTTATTTATGTTAGTGCTTGCACTTATGAAGATTCATGTACATGGCCTTGGCCATTTGTGTATAAATAGGCCATGAGCAACCAAGCCAAGACATCAACTTCGAGTTTGAGTGTCTTGAGCATTGTGGTGTGCCTTGGAGAGAAATTGTTTCCTAGTTCTTGTTTTCGGAAATCAAGGAGGGTTGGGAGAGTTTTCCCGTAAACATTTTGTCTCTTTTATATTCCGCATTATTGAAAGGAGGGGCTGGCCTAGTCGAGGACTTGGCGCCATCACTCGGTGAAAATTCCGGCAAGAATTTAACCGTGTGACAACTTGGTATCAGAGCGTGGTTTCGTTGGGAACAAACCGACCACAAATAGATGGATTCTCTTTCGCAAGGAACCTTGGAGGCTATTCTTGCGAGGCTCGAAGTGTTGGAGAGCCTAATGGGCGTTTCAATGGTGACATCGGAGGACAAGCCATTGATCGTGGGTCACCGAACGATGAGATTGGAGTTGGATGAATTCCAAGCATCGGTGGGGGCGGATATTCTTGCTATCGAGCAACGCATGGAGGGCTCTATCGAGAGGATAGACAAAGGGTTGGCTCGGATAGGCAAGGAGGCGGTTGGTGGTTCAAGTCGGAGGTTGGGAACCTCGGCCACACAATATAAGGTTCCGGAGCCAAAACCTTATAATGGAGACCGCAATGCAAAGGAGGTTGAGAACTTTCTTTGGGACATGGAGCAGTACTTCATGGTGGCCGGGATTGAAGAGGAGAATCAAGTCATGATCACGAGCATGTACTTGGTGGGCGATGCCAAGTTATGGTGGCGGCAAATCCAACACATGGAGCCACGAATTGACACTTTCGAGCTTTTCAAAAGAGAGTTGAAAGATCGGTTCTTACCTCTTAATTCGGAATGGACGGCTAAGGAAGCTTTGAGGGGGCTTAAACAAACGGGTTCGGTGCGCGAATATGTAAGGGAATTTAGCTCTATTCTACTTGATATTCGGGAGATGCACGAGAGTGACAAGTTATTTAACTTTGTGGCGGGTCTTCAACCATGGGCTCAAGTGGAGTTGAGGCGGCATGGGGTAAAGGACGTTCAATCGGCCATTTCTATAGCCGAGAGTTTGGTGGACTACAAAGCCATGTCCTCATCCGAGAAGAAAGGGAAGGAGGACAAACATTTGGGTAAGGCACATGGTGAGAGCAAAGAGAAGGGGAAAACATCTCAAGGTGCTTTCAAGTCGGTGGGAGGTGATCAATCACAACCGAGGAAGACTTCGGGGTGCTTCATTTGTGGAGGATCTCACTTTGCAAGAGAGTGCCCAAGCAAAGGCAAGGTGTCCACATTGCGGGTTAGAGGAGAGGACTCCGACGGAGAGGAGGTGCCTCGAGCTAACTCCATACAACTTGTCAAGACCATTTCTAGTGGTGATGAAGAGGTGTATCGGGTGAATTCACTTCAACTACTAGACACCGTTGTGGAGCAACAAAAGGGGGCGGGTGGTCCCCTTGCAAGGAAGTGATGAGGAGACTTTCGGGTTCCGTAAAGGCCTTCGGAATCCATGGTGCATTTGACCGAGCCAAGGTGGGCGAAGTGGATGCAAAGGGGAGGCAAAAGTGGTCGCTAAGCAACTCAAACGGACATGAGGAAGGCAAGGACTACGGCATTTGACGAGTTTTGTCAAAGGTATCATCATCAACAAAAGCTAGCCGAGGAGGGTTTGTTGAAGCTTTTGGGCGTGGGAGCCGAGTGATGGGAGGGCGCGGGTCTTTGGAGGAAAGCCAATTACCGTGCATAGATGTGGAACATCCAAAATCAAGTGGGTGCTACAATTGTTTGAAGACAACTTGAAGTGGGCCTATGGAAGCTACGTGGGAGGACGTGGGTCTATGGCATTTCAAGAGGTGGGCCTAGTTGGGGGTTGACGAGGACGTCAACCTGATAAGTGGGGGAGATTGTTACGCCCCATTTCTCATGATGCATAAAAACATGGGCCAAGGGCCCAACGACATCCTCCTTAGGCGTGCTAAAATATTCTAAGTGTTGATGGGCACTTGAAGCACACGAGCTGGATCACTTGGAGTGGGGTAGTCCAAATCTGGGCGCTGGGTGCTGGGCCGATGGGGCAGGCCCACGCGAGAAGGTAGAATGACATTTATGTTAGTGCTTCATTTATGTTAGTACTCACATTCATGTTAGTGCTCTCATTCATGTTAGTGCTCTCATTTATGTTAGTGCTTATTTATGTTAGTGCTTGCACTTATGAAGATTCATGTACATGGCCTTGGCCATTTGTGTATAAATAGGCCATGAGCAACCAAGCCAAGACATCAACTTCGAGTTTGAGTGTCTTGAGCATTGTGGTGTGCCTTGGAGAGAAATTGTTTCCTAGTTCTTGTTTTCGGAAATCAAGGAGGGTTGGGAGAGTTTTCCCGTAAACATTTTGTCTCTTTTATATTCCGCATTATTGAAAGGAGGGGCTGGCCTAGTCGAGGACTTGGCGCCATCACTCGGTGAAAATTCCGGCAAGAATTTAACCGTGTGACAGAAACCATCGTTGCTCTCCTCATTGGAGAGCAACGATGGTTGCTCAAGGGTTGCTTTCCCTTCAGCAACACTAGGTATTTTTTAATAAATTTTATTTATTTATTTATCTATTTTAATTAAATTAAATATTATATTTGTGGGTCATATTTTTATACCGTTGCTCAACGGCTACAAATTATAAAAAAATTATTATTTTCTATATTCTTATCTTTTCTATCTATAAATATAAATATTGTTGTCCAAAATCATATTTTCTTCTTATTTTTCCTTCACAATTTCCTACATTTTATTCACAATTTCCTTCTTATTTTTCCTCAAATTCATATACAAATAGATTCTCATAACTCTTCAAATTTCAATCACTCAAATTATCAGAATCCATTTTTTCAATTTTTTCAAAGTTCTTCAAATATCTCTCACCTAATACCTCAAAATCCATTTAATCCATTATCTCAAAATTCTCAAATTTCACATTTTCAATATCATCAAGTACCGTCAAACTTTCAAAATTATCCATTTCCACCGTTTCAAAACCCAAATTTGAGTTCCTTTGAAACGTCCTAGTATTCGCCATTTGTCCCGTTTGCAAATTCACTATAATTTGGTTCACCTCCCTCACACGGAACACCATCCACCTCTGCTTTTGAATCCCGACCTGGACGCAGTGGAGACGAGTTACAGAATGCGCTCAAATTGTTGAAGAGAATAAACCTCAAAAATCCAAACAAAAAATGAGGTGGAGTAAGCAGCAAATCTACTTCTGATAAGCGGATGGCTCAACACATCTAAAGATTCTGTGGTTGGCATTGACCAAACAGCAGCACGCTTTTGGGACCGCATTGCTAATTATTTCAACGAAAATCGCGAAGATGGGCCTAGCAGAACAGGAAATCAATGCAAGGACCATTAGAGCAAGATAAATCATAAGGTACTACTTTTCAATGGTTGTTACCAACGAGTTCAACGAGCATTCCATATTGGATGGTCCGATGACCAAATTATGTAGCATGCCCACCAACTGTATAAATCTGAAAATAGTGGCTCTCATTTTATGTTTCACTACTGTTGGAAGATGTTAAAGGATGAGCCGAAATGGAATACTTCATATCAGCAAGAGGGTTTTAAGAGAACAAAAGTTTCTGAATTAGGGGCATACACTTTGTCATCTAATCCAGAGAAGAGTGACAATGAAGTACATGAAGTGCGGCCAATTGGCCAAAAAGCACCCAAAAGAAAGGGAAAAGAAAAGGAAAAAAAAAAAAAAAAAAAAATGTGAGTCTGCTGAGTATTTGGAAACTCAATCTCGAAAAACAGCCGCATTGGAGAAATTAGTGGATATTGTAGCTAAAAAGGCAGAAGATAAGAGAATAACAAAGTACATGGACTATCTCATTATGGATACGTTGTATATGACTGATCAACAAAAAAAAGATCAGAAAAGATTTTGTGATCATATTAGGACTAACATCTTGAAATTTTAATGTCTTTTTTTTTCGCAAGTTATATAATTTATTTTCCGCAAGTTATGTAATTTTTTTCTGCAAGTTATGTAATTTTTTTTCCGCAAATAAGTGTTATATACAATTAATATTAATTTTGGTTGCTTCCCAAACTATAATATTTGCTTCTTTTGTAAATATAAACTATAATATATATTTAATTTAATGATATTATGATTATATATATGTAAGAAAATTAATATTAAAATTAATATAAAATTATTTTATAAGCAACAGACTAGGTTGTTATTATTGGAGTGTAAAGTTGATTGAAATTGCTTAAAGAATAAAATAGAAGAAAAAAAATATAATTTATTTAAATAATAATATAAATATTATTATTTTATTTGATAGCAACTCCAACGCTAGCAGAAGAGAAGAGGTGGAAGTGCGGAAACAGAGGACGAAGATAATATTTCTTGCCACTTGTTCGATTTGACGGAGCACGGTGTTTGTTAATAACCACTTGAATTTTAACTTGTGAATTAAGAAAATTAAACCAAATAAAGTCAACTCAAACAGAGTTAAAAAATCTAAAACAAAATTGAAAAAGAACAAACTGATCAAAACTGAAAAATTCGATTTAAGTTTTGGTCATAAAAAAGTTTAAGATTTAAGTTATAAACAAATATCAAATTCGAAGTTCTTTTTATTAAAAAAAATCAATATTTTAGTTGAGCCGTTCTGCAAAATTCAAATTTTAATTTGTATTTTACCTTTATTTTATATTAACTTTTCTGTCATCCTATTGGCTGATTTTATATCCCATGGATTCCCAGCGTAGTAATTGATGACCGTCGATTGTAATGAAATCTAACGGTGTACATTCTTCGATCGGAGGCAAGGTTCTCTCAGTGCTATCCGGTCCTCTGCAAGTCCGATATAAGTATCACCACTGAATTGATGCTTCAGCTACAACAGTTCAGTTCTGATTTAGGGTTCAACTTCTTTTAATTTTCAGATTCTTTGTTGTGAGAAATGGAAACCGGAGGAAAGTTGAAGAAGGGTGCCGGAGGAAGGAAGGGAGGAGGCGGTCTGAAGAAGAAACCCGTTTCCCGTTCCATCAAAGCTGGTCTGCAATTTCCCGTTGGAAGAATTGGCAGGTACTTGAAGAAAGGCCGATATTCTCAGCGAGTCGGAACTGGCGCTCCGGTTTACCTTGCCGCCGTGCTTGAATATCTCGCAGCTGAGGTAATTTTGATTCGCTTCTCCAGCTCAATAGTGCTATCGTCTTAGGGGCTCTTAAGTGATATTTTCATTTTAGGTTAAAAATGTGACCAGCTTATTTCTCAATAGTTTGTTGTAATCATGTAGGAATGTAGACCTTATCTTATAATTATTACCCCTATTTCATGGACATCCTTGTAGATCTGTCGTTGTTTTACTGTTGTGCTGTATCATTTAGATCGAGTTGATTATCTTGTGTTCACTTATATAAAATGTATTCTCCGATGAATGGAATCGCTGAGATTTTGCATGACTTGACTTTGCATTCACTGCGCGTTGAATTCTTTGGTGGGTTGACCGGATCCAGACTGTGATTAAATTGGATCTTTATTAAAATGGAATTCCTCAAAAATTTCTTTGTAGCTTACATTTTCGAAGCCTTTGAGAACTCATCTTGTCTTAGATTTTAGATTTGGATTAAGGATGGTGTTTCTGAACTATGTTAACAGGTTTTGGAGCTTGCTGGCAATGCTGCAAGAGACAACAAGAAGAACAGGATCATTCCAAGGCATGTTCTTTTAGCGGTGAGGAACGATGAAGAACTTGGAAAGCTTCTAGCGGGAGTGACCATCGCCCATGGTGGAGTTCTTCCCAACATTAACCCAGTTCTACTGCCAAAGAAGTCTGACAAGGCGATGAAAGAGCCCAAGTCCCCATCCAAGGCAACCAAATCTCCTAAGAAGGCCTAAAGTTCTCTCCTCTAGGTGCCGAATTTCTTTGTATGTAATTTAATCTGTTCTCAGTTAATGGTGAAGCTTGAATGCTTGTAGGAATTAAGATCACTTGTACTCTTTGTTTCTAATGTCTGTGGAGAACATTCTCTTGGCTCTGATGAATGATGATTACAAAACTTCCCCTTCACTTCTGTTCTTGATTGTCATTCCTTCAACCCATTTAGAAATTTGTTTTCAAATTTTAAAAATATTGATAACAATTCACTTTAATATGAGTAAGAACACTAGATTTAGCTCAAATTAGAATGAGTATCGCCAAATCTTACGAACCAGAGCTACCACAATGTCTCATTTCAACACATTCTAGTGAAATTTCATTTCTTCACAGGAAAATGGAAAATGAATTTAATTCAATTAAAAGCTAGAAATTTCTATTAGCTACAAGTTTGTCTAAGATGTTAGGAAGCACAGGACGAAAAGCTAGCTCGTTTTCTGATATCAATAACATGAACACCTATCCAATCCAATCCCTGAGAAGAAAAGCAGGATAGCCAGGCCAAGCTAGGCTTATTTAAGTCAATTGAAGGTCATTAGCTGTAGCAGACCAAGAAAAGATAAAAAGAATTTTCAAGAACACATTCGATTACGCAGCCTAACTCTGAATTAACAAAACGAATGAACTCAGAAAGGGTTTGCAAGTGAACCTCGGGAGCTGGAATTGATACACCGATGAAGAATCCGACCACCATCTCTCGGAGTCCCAAGTTTCCTACTTTTTCATCCTTTTCAAAGTTTCTTTTTCTATTGGAATTAGTTGTCCGCTTATTTTCATTCTATGATGGAAATGATCAGAGGTAACCTTAAATCTACTATTACTCAAATTAAAGAGCAAGGAATTTTGACAATAAATAAAAAATATAGTTTTTAATTTGAATGATGCACAGCATTAAACTTTAATTTTAGAATAATTGTTGATTTGAATCTTGCACTATACATTTTTTTTCAACTCGTCCCTCTGTACTAAAAAAACCGGCAAACCGAACCCTGTACTTTGATTCTGTTATCATTTTTGACTTTCTATCAACAATTTCATTAAACCTTCATTTAAAAAATTACCAAACGATCTTAGATTCAGTTAAAATTTTTACCATATATTCACTACTTAATGAAAAGATAATCTGGAAATTTCGTGATTTTTTAACACATGTACGATTTATTATAATTGTATTTTAGTATTTTATAAAAATATTATAATAAATCATACAAATTTTAGAAAATCACGAAAATTTTTCTATTATCTATCCATGATAGGTTGAACATGTGAAAAAGTTTTCAAATAAATTAAATATCGTTTGATATTTTTTTAAAAATTAATTTATAAAATAAAGAAGAAACCGAGATTAATTTAAACAAATACCAAAAGATATTGGATTTTTTTGAAACTTTTTTCACATGTTCACCACAATATGAATAGATAATAGAAAACTTTTCATAATTTTTTAAAAGTTGTATGACTTATTATAATATTTTTATAAAATATTAAAATAAAATTACAATAGATGGTATATGTGTTAAAAAATAACGAAAATTTTCAGATTATCTTCTCATTAAGTAGTGAACATGTGGTAAAAATTTCAACTGAATTTAAGATCTTTTGATAATTTTTTAAATGAGAGTTTAATGAAATTGTTGTTAGAACATATAAGGTCAAAAATGATAACAGAATCAAAGTACAGGATTCGGTTTGCCGGTTTTTTTAGTACATGGGCGAATTGAAAATAAGTGTATGGTCAAATCGACAATTACCCTTAATTTTAATTACAACCTTCCATTTTCTTTATTGTTGTCTCATTAAATTCTTATATTTCTGTCACAATTGTGCATATATTTAATCCAATGGTCAATTATATTTTTCAATCCTATAGTTGTAGTATCTATAAGAATAAAAACATTAATGGATTATTATTTATTTTGTAATATTTTTTTAAATTTACCAGAGAATATATTTGTTTATTTAAGTCATTTACATTTTTAAATTTATTATGAGGTCAAAATTTTTATAGGTACTAAAATAAACTACTAAATGAGAATGTTTTCCTAAAAAAAAAATAAAAAGACGAAGTTTAATTAAAAAACCAACAAAAAATATTCTCATGTACCCGTTGATAGCTAAGTTTTATAACACAATAATATCCACCTCGAGCAAAGTTGTTAGAGATACCACATCAAGTTCGCTTGAGAAAATTTAAAAGATAAAATTTTAATGTGATGGCATCTCATGATCTGTTCGACTTGAAAAGAAAATGAACGATCTTGATTAAAAGAGATATTTTATCGTAATATGATTATGTGTGCCTTTGAATTTAAAAAAACAATAGACAAATCCAGATTCCGAGTATAATAGATAGCTAAGATTAAATATCGTGTGCAAATCATTAAGTCCTGTACGCATGTATAGACACAGAGGGCGAGGTTTTATAACATACATTTTAAAAACAAGAAATATATGGTTCAATGAGAGGATAGGAACTTATAAATTCTCTATCGTATTATTTCCTTCATCAATCAAAACAAAAAGTTAATGTTATCACAATGCTCCATTAAAATAAAGATACAAGTTACTAAAGATAGTTATTAAAATAGTATTATAGAAGAAGTTATATATGAGCATTAAACTAACACATACATTGCAAATTTAACAACTTATACATTGAAGAAGCTCTGCATGAAAGCCTAACAGAGAATGTAAGAGGAGACTGCATTCTCCTTTCAAAAACAAACCAAAAGGAACAGTAGGGAAAAATCCATAAAAACTATCCGGTTTCATCATCATTATCGCTATTTAAAATAAAATTCAAATCATAGGAAACCAATTTGAACTTTAAGTGTTATGTTGAAGGTATGCACACAAAATTACTACACCAAGATATTAGATATGAAAATCTCAGGCAGGAGATATTGAAGAACTACCGCCTCAAGCCCTCGACGATGTAGTTTGCATAGAGATCCCTAATCAAAATAAAAATAAATCTCTGGAGATTTAATGCATGCATGAGTAGTTTAAAATGATAATTTTCAAAAGCTATGATTATGATATTTCTTACATTGAGTATTGGATTGCCTCAACGGCAGAAGAGGCTGGAAGAAAATCATTCACAGCAACCTCTTTGTTCTCATTTTTCTTATCTATGTATTTGTAAAGGATAATTCTATATTCATCTCACCTGATAAATATATAACGATGAGAATTCCAAGTGTCAAAATCAAATAAAAGAAGGATACAGTCTTCAAAGAAGCGTCTAATCTCAGCCAAGCGGTGTGGTGGGAGCTCTTTAATGTCATTGTAGTGCCTGTACTCAGGGTCATCAGCACATACAGCAATTATCTTGTCATCTTTTTCACCCTGGATACGATTGAATCAAAACCTCTGAAATGCAAAGACAACTAGAATTCGTTTAAAAAATGTTTACCTGGTCAATCATAGGCATGAGACCGATAGCTTTAGCCCGGAGAAAGCATCCTGGTAGAACTGGCTCCTGTGGGTAATGGTGAGTGAATATTCAACATACAACTTCTTTAGCACTAGATCAGGATAAATCTTAATAGAAAGCACAAGTCAAAATATTCACAACCACCTATAAAATGGCTATACTTACACCACACAACTTCAGGATTATAGATAAGACTATGAACTCAACCAGTTAAAAAAAATGGACCCAGGAAACTACTGAGGGTAGGAAAAATAAAAGGCACTATTGACGGATCTTGAGAGAAAAAAACATAAAATGAAAATACCTGCATTATAACTAGGACATCCATGGGGTCATTGTCCTCACAGAGAGTACGAGGAATGAAACCATAGTTATGTGGATACACAACTGAAGAGTAAAGTATGCGGTCAACCTTCAAAATGCACACATTTAGCAGCCAGCAAAAGATATAAATGAAGTATATCCTTAAAGAAAAGGCTGTAACTACCTTGATTAGACCAGTTTTTTTGTCAAGTTCGTACTTCACTTTGCTACCTTTTCCTATCTCAACTACCTGCAAAATGATAAATGGAGAACAAAAAAAATCAAGTAAGAATGCTAGGTGCAACAGAATTCATGACATCCAGAAAGATTGTATAAAAGGTTTGTTCAGTTTGCTTTTGGAACCCTCTATCAGAAATAAATAAAATAACAAGATATGAGTAGATTCTTAATATTATATAAATATCAATACCACAATCGACCAGTGCAACACACCGTGGATAACTGAAAACTATGTACTTCATTTAATGTCACGGTATACAATATATTATAGTTCACTCTTCTTATCATGATATATGCTTTTCAAGAACTCCCTATGCACAACATATCATAGTTTGCTCTTCTTATCATGATAAACATATGCATTTCCAGAGCTCCTATAAACAGGTCAATTAACCAACAATCACCCACCTACGATACGACAAAAATAAAATAAAATATATTTGTTTTCCCAATTACATATAATGAGGATAAAGCCCTAGATGAGGTGAAACTTCAATGTGCAGAGCATGTGGCATTGTATCCAAAACCATGGCTCTTATTTGCCTATAAGATTCTATTAGCTTTATTAATTTGATAAAATAAGGTACAACGGAATTCCCAAGGAAGGCATTCAAAGAGATCCAACAAGACCATAATGCAATTTTGCCAGCTTTATATTTCTTAAACAAAATTTTGGGCATAAAGTCCGAAGTGCATAGTTTACACTACAAGGAGAATGTGAACCAGCATATGGCTGCATCATGAGAATTTTGCTCATTAAAGATGAACTATTGTCTGTCCTGGAGGAGCACTAATACCTTAACAAGTAAACAACACATTGCCAAGATACACTACAGATAAAAAAAAATACAGTAAAGCATGCTTACACAGTTGAAAACTGTAGGCGCTCCAGGTCCTGCATTAAACCACAATCAGTTAATAATATATCATTAATGTACATTCCCTTCAAGATCGAGTAAATGAAATAGCTTGAGATAAAATATCATACCTATCTCAAGATCATGCCAAGGGTGTGCAGCAACAGACCTCCTGGTCATTGATGACAGTATTCTCTCATTCAAGGGGGGATGTGGAAAGTTATGGCCATGGTTATCAACTTTGTCTGATTTATCAATGGGCGGGGCCATGAGAGAAACCTAGAAGGTACAATGATGTCAAAGCAATCCCACTATCAAATGAAAAGATGAAAACTGAAATAGCCTTGGTCACCAGCAACTACACCGAATAAGAACTAAAAATAGTTTAGCATGAGTTGTTGAGTTTAAATAGATCTCCAAAGGATGCAGAAATTCCAGAACAATGCAATTGAAAACTTTGACAAATGCCAACTGATTGGTCAGTTCATAAATAAACCAGACTTTAAATCGCCTTAACTCAGCAGCAAGACCGAGAAAAATAAATAACGCAACACAAACATTTCTTCAAAACCTAAAAACATAAATAATCAGATCATTGCAGACCAAGACATAAATGGCGCGATCAACTGATAAAACCATAGATCAAGACGCCAACCAAATGGACAAGGGCATTAACTTACAGCTCTCATTCGAGAATAGAATGTTCTTTTCAAACAGAACACATAAACAGAGTTCAATCAGTTAGCGTTCACACAGCCAAAAAATTGGAAAACGTATCGTCAAAGCATTTAAACCGACATAAAAACTGCAAGGAAAAAAAATCTTTAGAGATCCAAAAACCTCTTAAGATCTGTCAACCACGCCATAAGCTCACTGGACATTGCTCTACATCCATCTTAACTCTTAAGCTCCCATAAATCCCCGATAAAAACTTAAAAACATCAATATGTGGTCGAAAACTTAGGACAAACGTATACATCTGAAGCGGAGAAAAAGAAAGCCTGCAATTCAGAAGCCAAACCTGAGAAATAGAGAGAAATGGCAAGGAGCTCGAATCTGAAGTATAAAGTCGCTCACAGTAGGAGAAGCAGGGAGACACGTTCCCGCTCTCTTTCCCTTCCTGCCATTTAAAGGAAGAGAGAGAAAGCGAACAAAAGAGATGATTCTAACGCTTCAACGCCGTTAGTTAACCGGACAAAAGCTTAATGCTCTCCGCATATTCGGAGAGGAGCCGAAACAAATGGGGAATCCATCTGTCACATTCGTTGACGCGTCAACTTTTGATTCATCACCTTCCGGTTCCGCCCTCGACATCTAACTGCCGTGCTGTTTAACTGAAATCGAGACGTTAAATTTCAGTACGAATAAATCTGCACCGTTGATGGATGATGCAGTGGGCCACAGACAGGTGGCACGCGATTGGCTGCGAGAGAGTCGTGGTTGAATCTACAGAAAAGTGCAGTAAAAAAGAAGAGGTAGCGTTGAAGCAACCTCGCTCAAAAGGAAAGGAGCATCGAATAATTCCCATTCATCCGTTCAATGTCTTTTAATATACAAACTATCCACCTTACTTTGACGTGTCTATTATTTATTTATGGATAACAATCAATTAATATTATAAATTATAAGATGATTAATAAATTCGCTCTTAAATTATTTAATTAAAAAATAAATAAATCATAAACTATCATTTGTAATCATTTGCGTTCGTCCACAGTTTAAATGCGATTGTCTACATTTGAAATGGGTGCATAATACGCTCGAGATCATGTGATCTTGACTCGTATTTGCGGTCGCCCGCATTTGAAATATGTATAAAACACGCTCGGGAACAAGCGATTTCATCTCCACACAATTGCCCGTAGTTAAAATGTGATTGCTTGTACTTGAAATAGGTGCAACATGCATTAGAGAACGAGTGATCCTCGGACTTTACGTCGTCATACGCGCAATCGCATGCAGTTAAAATGCGGTCGACCTGTGTTTGGAATTAACAGGAGGAGATTTAACTTATTAACGTATAGAATTTTAAAATTTATTTTATTAACAAATATAGTTTAAAGTTTATTTTGTCATTGATCTTATTGTCCTAAGACTTTTTTTTTAATTATTATTGTATTTACTATTTTAATTGCTCCGTTATTTCATTAATTAATAAAGTATAAATATTGTATAATAAAAAATATTACTATTAACTAATAATTTTAGATACGATAAACAACTAAATTTTTTTATTTCAATTAAACATTGGAATAAATTGAGAAGAAATATTCAAGTCAACACGGCATGTTATTCGTTATTATATTATAATTTTTATCAACTGTTTTAGAATAACTTCAATTTTATATTCTTCGTATATGAATAGTGATCATAATCAGTATTTTTATAATAATATGAGATCTCGAATTAAACAGCTAAATTTCATTAAATTAAGTGAAAATAGAATTGATGATAATATAATAGCCAACTTGTAATCCTCAATTTATATCCACATGTGTACAGTGTTTTATTGAAACTATGCTTCGCAATTAATGAAAGATAAAATATGATGTTTTGTAGTGATTCAAATAGTTTTTTCATAGTAAAATGTTCATTTCTTTGTTATTGATATTCAAACAAAATTATAGAAGATGACTAATGGAACAAATACACGCATAATCCTAAATTTGAATAGGTTTTTATAATATAAACTTTTACACCAATCAATAAATTATTAGTTTTGAAATAATTTCATTAAATAATTAGAATGGTAGAATTTATTTATTCAACGTAATAATCATTTGATATAGTTATTACATGTGCATTGGTTCTTTATAATATTCATAATAGAGCTAAATTTGCATATACATTAACTCCTAATATTGTGAGTTTTTTTAGAATTTTCATTGAAAGTGTACATATCATGTAGCTGAAGAGTCATTTTACCTTCTGACTCAAATTTGGTGAGTTTTTTTTGACAAACCGATTTTGCAACTCTAATTGGGAATATAATGAGATTTTATTGTGAATATTTCAAAAATTTTGAATGACATGCATCTTTTTAGTTAATTATTTCGTAAAAAAATGCATAAACAAATTGTGCAAATGTTGAAAAATCACGAAACTTTGCAGAATATGTTATTGTGAAATGTCGATTGTGTAGTAAAATTTTAGGATAATCCAATCATGTTTGGTATGTTTTTCAAAATGTTTTTTGGTCAACGTACAAAACTGAGACTGAACCTTTGTCATGTCTCAATTTGTTAACAAAACTATATTTTAAAATTTAATTTTTTTTTATCACTCTATGCTTGGAGAATAAATTTGATAATTATCTTACATTAAAATAATCTTTAAATTATAATGACTAAAAGTATATATATATTATTTAATATTCATTTGGCTTGGCTCATATATTTTAGGGTTAAGTGCATAAAAAAGCTCCAACTATCGGAAAAGGGCAAAAAAAAGCTCGAACTATCGTAAATGCAAAATAAAGCTCTGCGGGGGACCGATTACCCCCCGCAGAGGGTGCAGCGGGTACCCGCTCACCCTCCGCAGAGGGCGCAGCGGGTACCCGCTGCTTTGAGCGGGTACCCGCCTGATGCGGAGGGTCACGCGGGTACCCGCCGACCCCCCGCTTCAGGCGGGGGGTCACGCGGGTACCCGGGTGACCCTCCGCCTAACGCGGGTACCCGCATCATTTGAGGCGGGTACCCGCGTTAGCAACAGTGCAGTGCCCCTCGTGATTTTTAACCCTCTCCGATCCCTAAATTCGCCCAAATTTTCCATAGTTCAAGACCCGAGGCCGATTCAACTTTGTTGCGCGACCTCACCGGTTCTCTCCTTTCCGATCGCTTCTCCATTCCATTATCGCTGCTCAATCTGCAAGGGTTTCTTCCACCTTCATCTGTGAGTATTCTGTTCTCCTTTCGTGTTCCATTTATGTCAGCGCCTGGATTGAGGATGGTATTTGTTTCGGTTTTTTGCTGCATTCAATCGATGAAGCTTTAAATTTCTACTTTATAGCTGGTTTATTTGAGTGCTCGATCTGCAAGGGTTTCTTCCATTTATGCGAGCACTTTGGATTATTTTAGTTGTGTACTAAACTATACTATTCAGAGCTTTTCGTGATCATAAACAAAGCTCGTTGGAAATCCATGCACTCAGCTGATCTATTTTGAGCTCGAAAAGAGTGAATCCAGCTGCGGTAGATTGTCTGTTAGCTCTTGATTTGGCATTTGCTGCTCATAAAAGGTTAGAACTCGACTCTTTTGCTGTGTTTTGGTGTTGTTGGAAGCTTGTAAGAGCTTGAGATTCTGTCGAGGAAATGAGCTCCAAATTTGATTCCACAAAACCAAGACTGTCTCATGCTCATGCAGTGATGTTGTGGAATTCATAAAGAAAGTGTTAAGGCTGTTGATTTTGTCTTTTAACTATTGGTTCAGTTTGAGCAGGACAACAACGTAGAGACAAAAAGGTTGTCTTATAAAATGTTATTTATTTGAACATGGAAATTAGTTCTTAGGAGGGTTTAAAGTCTTTATTTAAATGGGCATATTTGTTGTACCTCTTTGCCTATTTTGAATCTCTCTCTCTCTCCCCAAGTATTACATGTCTAAAAAAACTGAGCGTGTTTTGAGAAAATTTTGTACTGTGAAAAACACCTGTGTTAAATTTTCTATTTTAGTTATGGAACTCAACAATATTGTATATTATTTATAGGGTTAAGTGCAAAAAAAAACATGAAGTATGGGAAAAATCGTAGGACAATCCATAATTTGTTTGTGGTTGATGTTAAAATGTTGTTTTTTGAAATTTATATTTGTTGAATTGTTGAAATGTTGTTGTTTGTGGTACATGTTGAAATATTGTTATTTGAAATGCTGAAATTCAAATTGAACTATATTTTTTTTTTTTTTTTGTAGACAATGGATCCAAGAAGATTTACCGATTTAAATGACCAAAGAAATTTTGATGTTCATATGGATTGGAATTCACATACTAATAATGAAGAAATTGAGGCGTATTCGACATCTGTAACTCTGGACGAGGAGCTGCGAACACCGATTGGATCGGACGTAGATGAGGTGGAAAGCTTACCAGTATGTGAAGAAAACTCACAGGATTTTAGTTTGGGAAGAACATATAGTTATATAAAAGAAATTAAAAAGGAAATAGAACTATATTCTTTGAAAGAGGGTTTCGACATCACATTTGTCCAAAGTGACACTAAGCGACTGACAGCTAGATGCGCAGACGGATGTCCTTGGCGACTGCATGCGTCAAAGATTAAAGACGAGGAGACCTATCAAATAAAAATTTTGGTCAATTCTCACAACTGTGCGAGGGTAGTTGAGAATCGAAATGCTAGAGCAAAAACTCTTGCAACTCATTATCTTGATAGATTTAGAAGTCAACCTATGTGGGCTATCCCTTCCATCATCGAGACAGTCAGGAAAGATCTCACTGTCAATATTACGCATGATATTGCCAAAAGAGCAAGGAGCATAGCCCGAACACTAAACGAAGGTCATGGCGACGAAGAGTACAAACTAGTCTGGTCTTACGCATCAGAAATATATAGATCAAATCCGGGCAGCACATTAGCAGTACATACTTACGATACAGGAAGTACTTTAATGATATGTCAAAGAGTATATATGTGCATGTGTGCTTCCAAGGCAGGTCTGCTGCAGCACGGACGCCCTGTCATCTGTTTGGATGGTTGCCATCTAAAGGGCTCGTGTCCCGGCCAATTACTCACGGCCGTCAGTATTGATGGCAACGATGGAATATATCCAATTGCCGTTGCCAACGTTGAAAAAGAAACCGAGGAGACATGGACGTGGTTTTTGGGAATTTTGAAGCAAGACTTGAATATAGGATCGGGCGAGAACTGGACAATAATTTCGGATCGTCAAAAGGTATAATTCATTTTCAATTGTTAGATAATTATATTGTTGCTAATTTTAACTCGGTTTTTATTTCAAATATCAGGGGTTGCGGAATGCTGTTGAGACCGAATTTCGTTACGCCGAACACCGATTCTGCCTACGACATATGTATCTAAATTTCAAAAGTCTCTTTCGGGGCAAAAAGTTCAGAGAGGCGATGTGGAAAGCCGCAAGGGCCCCCACCAAGCATCATTTCGAAATAGAAATGAGAAAAATATGTCAGTTAAACTCGGAAGCCCACGCATGGCTTCAAAGGGAAGAGCCTAGACATTGGGCTAGTTATGCATTCTCTTCGATCCCTAAGTGCGATATAGGGTTGAATAATTTGTCGGAGTCATACAATGCAGTTTTATTGCCTGCCAGAGACAAACCAATTATCACCATGTTCGAGACAATACGAAAGGATTTGATGGCTCGTATTGTCAAAAAGTTTGAGAAGATGGCTCAATCTACAGACATTCTATGTCCCCGGATAAGGAAAAAGCTTAAGGATCTACAAATTTCAGCTCGAAATTGGAGTGCTCAGTTAGCAGGAGATGCACGATTTGAGGTAGGGCTGGGCACGGTCCGGGCCGGGCCGGTTCTGGCTCGGAACCGGCCCGGACCGGTGGTTTCGGGAATCTAATTCCCGAAACCGGAACCGGTCCCTAGCAGAACCGGTACCGAACCGGAACCGGACCGGAAATTCGGTACCGGTTCCGGTTCGGTACCGGTTCCTCCCATGCATTTTAAATTTTTTTAATTTAAATTTAAAAATAAAACAAAGAATCAAAGAATGCAGAATCGATTCCAATTTTCGGCTAGGGTTACTTATTTGCTAGATGAAGGAAGAATGCAGAATCGATTTCCGGCTAAACTTACTCGTTCGTGTGGGGGGGGGGGGGGGGGGGGGGGGGGGGGGGGGGGGGGGGGGGGGGGGGGGGGGGGGGGGGGGGGGGGGGGGGGGGGGGGGGGGGGGGGGGGGGGGGGGGGGGGGGGGGGGGGGGGGGGGGGGGGGGGGGGGGGGGGGGGGGGGGGGGGGGGGGGGGGGGGGGGGGGGGGGGGGGGGGGGGGGGGGGGGGGGGGGGGGGGGGGGGGGGGGGGGGGGGGGGGGGGGGGGGGGGGGGGGGGGGGGGGGGGGGGGGGGGGGGGGGGGGGGGGGGGGGGGGGGGGGGGGGGGGGGGGGGGGGGGGGGGGGGGGGGGGGGGGGGGGGGGGGGGGGGGGGGGGGGGGGGGGGGGGGGGGGGGGGGGGGGGGGGGGGGGGGGGGGGGGGGGGGGGGGGGGGGGGGGGGGGGGGGGGGGGGGGGGGGGGGGGGGGGGGGGGGGGGGGGGGGGGGGGGGGGGGGGGGGGGGGGGGGGGGGGGGGGGGGGGGGGCTTATTTGCTAGATGAAGGAAGAATGCAGAATCGATTTCCGGCTAAACTTACTCGTTCGTGTGACGGTGTGAGAGTCTGAGAGAGTCGAGAACCAGAAGAATGCATAATCGATTCCGATTTCCAACCTTTCAAATCGGATTTCTTCAGTTGAGAACGCAAAATCAGTTGAGAATGCAGAATCGGAACTGCGAAAGTCGCTGGTCGACGGGCGACGGTCGGAGCTGCGTGAGACGTGAGGTCGCTAGGTCGGGGTCGGTGGGGTCGTCGGTGCTGAGCGAACTGAACTGAGGGGCGTGAGACCGTAGGAACTGAACTGAAGATGAAATGGCTATTTAATAATGCCTGTATCTTTCATGAGAAGACAACTTACACCAGATTACAATCACTAATGGCAGGTATTATGTAGGCGTAAAACTCTGGAAAGAAGAGGAAACAAAGAGCAACTCACCATTAATGCTTCAAACCTTTGAGTAAGAGAGAAACCCCATTTCCCATGTATGAGAGAGAGAGAGTCAGATGGCTCCTCTCTCTCTCTTTGTTCTACGATAGAGAGAAAAATGAGGAAGAGAGAACAACACAACTGGCGCAATAATGCTTAACAACTGGCGCAGTAATGCTTGTGGGATCACAACTCCACAACTGGCGCGGCGCAGTAATGACAGCTGTATTTTTTCATCTTCTCATGTCGGTTCTCCCATGGGAATTCCGGTTCTCAACACAAATAACCGAGAACCGGACCGCGGTTCTCGGTTCTTCAATCTCTGGAACCGGAACCGGTTCTATGGAAAGAAGAACCGCCCAAGAACCGGCCCGGACCGCCGGTCCAGTCCGGTTTTGCGGTTCCGGGCCGGTTCTGCCCACCCCTAATTTGAGGTCAGCAACGGTTACGAACAATACAAGGTCGACATGAATATGGGTGTGTGTGAGTGCACTAGATGGGAGTTGACCGGAATCCCTTGTGTCCACTCCATTCCCTGCATTAATAAAATGAGAGTGGAACTGGAAAAGTACGTGCATCCCTACTATCACCGGGTGACTTATATGCAGATGTATTCACATTTTATTCAACCCATGAACGGCCCACAAATGTGGCCGGCTATGACGGCACTCATGCCGCCCACAAGACATCGCCAACCTGGTAGGCCGAAAAAGACAAGAGTGCGGGATGTTGACGAACCATCGAGTTCGAAAGTTAGTAAGAAGAACTCGAAGCTGACGTGTGGCATATGTCGGCAGCAAGGGCATAACATTCGTACTTGTCCTCACCGGGGATCCACTTCTGACGCTGCTGCAGCAGACACGTTTATGGGTTTTAATGAATTTGAGGGGACGCAAGAATCTGCGACGCGAGGTCGAGGTAGAAATTAGTGAATGTAAGTATTCTGTCTATTTATCATTAAAAATAGAATGTAGTCTAGATTGGTTCAAGTGGTCTGTTCTTAATTTTAAGAATGATTTTGG
This sequence comes from Begonia masoniana, assembly GCA_022432975.1. Taxonomy (NCBI): domain Eukaryota; kingdom Viridiplantae; phylum Streptophyta; class Magnoliopsida; order Cucurbitales; family Begoniaceae; genus Begonia; species Begonia masoniana. Next base: position 6,308,343 of record CM039505.1, on the reverse strand, counting down.
CTTTCCAGAATGAGCTAATAGTGTACATGCAATTTTTTATCCTGCAGTTGTCATATTGATAAGAAAATATGCTATTCTGACTCATTGTACTATGATCAATTGCTTAACGAGTAGGGTTACCTGTAATGTTACTAATTTACATCTCATTACTATCTGTATTTGTAACTATTGGACTTCTATGTGTTAACTTTTAAAGTTACTTGCACTACTTAGTTCTAAATTTTATATTTTAAAATCTGCAGATGGACTACATCAATACATCGCACCAACATTTTATTGGTGGGAGTAAGGCCGTGGAGATTGCATTGCAACAGGTCAAGTCGTCTAAGTTTCCTCCAATTTTGAGGCAGAAGGTTGTCATAAAGACTATGATCAATTGCCTAATTATTGATGTCTGATGATTAATAGGGTGTGAAGCCTTCTGTTGACCATGAAAAAGTTACATCATCAGTTAATTTTGTATTTTGATTTGGCAAGACCATTATGTTTGCACGATTGGATTATGATACTGCTGTTTTCATGCTCTGTCAAGAATATAAGTTAATGAGAAACAATTGCTCTGTGATTCAAGCTGATTTGCCTCTAACATGATTATCTTTTACATATAGAAAGTAGTGATGGAAATAGTGGTGGTCCCTTGATTGATGAACGAGTACTGAACAGTTCAAAAGCATTGTCCCTTATTAGATTATTATCTTAAAAGTTAATTGACCACACATGAACCTGTTGCTTGTCTCAGAGTTGGTCTCATATTTACTAAAAGATGTGACCATTTTCATTTCTCGTGTGATGGTGGAAGGTAGTGTAGTACGCAGATTGTGCCGAAATAATTTCTCAAATTCTTTAATGGCACAATGCTCTTGCTTCCTTTTTTTAAGACTCTAAGACCCCTTTGAATAAAAGCTAGTAGAAAAGAACTGTAGTCCCTGATAAACTTTTGAACTTGTTCTCAATATTCAATGACTACTCTGCAATCATTCGTTGCTTCAAAACTCAAATTCTGACTTTGTTTGCATCTAATTTCTAATTTTGGGATTCTGCAAATTATCTACTGTGATGGGCACATTTTTTGGGAAGCAACTTTTGAAAATTACTGAGAGACATACCAAGGAATCATGCAACTGGAGGTGCTCAGTGTGACAATTATTGGTTTAAAGTCTATAGAAGAAAATATCAAGAGGAATTCTGATTACTCCAAACTGTCTGCCATGGATAGATGAAAATTGTCCTTATGCACCATGATCATAATCATGCTTCCTAGCACACCATTTATATATTATCCGTTTTGCTACAAGATGATGAGAATTTGATTCCTAGTATACCCTTTTTTAAATTATCAGTTCATCTAAATCATCATGTATACTCGTAGAATAGTGTTTTTCACTACGGAGCATTTAGATTACAATTTTGTTTACCGTTGATCAATTATAGGGTCAACAGGGAACTCAAGTTGGAGAATTTCGTCCATTTTTGGTGGAGGTGATAAAAGTTCTGCCAAAGAAAGCGCTGCAAACAAATCAACATCTTACTCTGATGTAACATCTTTCTCTGTTTTTCAAGCCACCAACTGTCTTGAGGCCTTCAGAAAGCTTTCATGTTTTACTATTGAACTTGCTTCATCAACATGCATGCTTTCAGTTGATATACTGAATACAACCGCGATTTTCAATTACTCATTAAAATAAGTAATTAAAATAAACATAAGAAATACATAAGAAACAGAATAAAATAAGTTACAAAAAAAAAAAAAATAAATACATTAAAACGAATATATATAAGAAATACATTAAAACGAATATACAACATAAGCTAAACTACGGTAAGGGTGGAGGTGGGGCATCGTCGCCCTCGTCGCCCTCGTCGCCTCTGCCTGCACGCCAACGCTCGAAAGCACGTTCGATCCGTATTTGAGACGCATGCATGGTCTCCCACCTCTGATCCCATGTGTCAAGCCTCCGGTTTATCTGGTCAAAATAGTCAAATATCTGCCTCGACATACCAGCCTCGTGGGGGTGCAATGGCGGTGCGGTGAAGGTAGGGGTGGCGTCCTCGGTGGCAGCGGCGTCAGCGTTCTCGGTGGTGGTGTTGTCCTCCATCAGAACATCCCGAGATGTAGAGGCTCCAGCATCTCCCTTGGACATCCAAGACCCATCAACTTCAGTCAGACCCATCCGAGTAAGATGAATCCTGTCAAATACATCGCCCGACCTGTTTGATCTGATATGCTCTCCTCTGGGCAGACGAAGCTGACATCGCTCTACGATCTTCCAAATCAATGAACCATACGGCAGACTCTTGTTTTTGGTTCTACCGACCTCGTGCATGTGACTTACAATCATAAATCCGGGGTCGAACGTCCTGCCGCTGTAAAGCTTCTGCATAATATAGAGATCTAACCAGCTAACCAGATCTCTGTGACCATCTCTCGGTAACAAGGTGTGAGTGATCAGGTTGTGAACAACCCGAGCCTTGACGTTCAAGGCATTCGCTCTTGGCTTCACAAAGCCTGCAATGTTAGAATTTGTATGAATTTGCCTTATAAACTCAATTCCCTCTGTAGTCCGGGAAAAATCACACTCTCGGGAAATGTGATAATATTGCTCTGCGTCTTCTTCATAAAATCCGAGAATTTCGTTGATGACGCTGGCGGAGACAACAATATTCGTACCGAATAGGTACGACTCCACGCACCCCGCCCTCCCTGAAACAACCACGTTCGCATAAAATAGGCGAACTACTCTGTCACAACTATCTCCTTGCATGTCGTAAACTCCGTGCAATGAGATGTTGTCAAAGAGCTCTTTGATCTCCAATGACTCCCAACCGCAGAAGTTGGCAGTCTTTCCATAAATAATCGAGCGGTTTGACGTATCCCGCTCGAATTGCTCCTCACACGCCCGATTTCGAAATTCCATCGACGATGGCTGCGGATCCTCCTCCCGGTTTGTCGTCCGGGGAACCTTTCGACCAATAAAAGTTCGAGGAGGCATTTTCGGGTCAGTTTGGGCGATTTTCTCACGAAAGTTCCTTCAAAACACCTGCCACAATCAAATATAAATTTCAATTAAAAACATTTCAACATCAGAAATTTGAATTTCAACATTTCAAATAACAACATTTCAACACCTACCACAAACAACAACATTTCAACAATTCAACAAATTAACAAATTCAACAAATTTAACAATTCAACAAATTCAACAATTCAACAAAACAAATAAATTCAACAAATTCAATAATTCAACAAATTCAACATTTCAACAATTCAACAAATTCAACAAATTTAACAATTCAACAAATTCAACAATTCAACAAAACAAATAAATTCAACAAATTCAATAATTCAACAAATTCAACAATTCAACAATTCAACAATTTAACAAATTCAACAAATTCAACAATTTAACAATTCAACATTTCAACATTTCAACAATTCAACAATTGAACAATTGAACAATTGAACAATTCAACATTTCAATCCCTCATCAAAATCGGGTATAAAACAACCTAACCTTAATTGCAGTAAATTAGATAAATAATATCTATCTATGTATGAGTAGCAGATCTCAACATCACATCACGCCAATCATGCACTGAGTTCAACATTAGTTTTCTCAGTACTTAAATTGGATACATCATATAGCAATAACAGATTGAAACTCATATTTCACCATACATATTTCATAATTATGCCACACTACTACCAGGACGAGAGGAACTCAAGAAAGGCATTGAGAATTTAATGAACAACCCACTCAAAAATTCGACGCTGTAAATTTCAGAGATGATGAATTACTAACCATCATGAAAACTTTGCTGCTTTGCAACAAAATAAAATAAACGAGGTCCAATGCTAAAGTTAACCATCATGAAAACTTTGTTGCTTTGCAATAAAAATCAAAAGAAAAATGACCACTACTGAAAGGGAAATCGAAAGGGAAATCGAAATACTACTGAAAGGGAAATCGAAATGCTACTGAAAGGGAAATCGAAATGCATACTCCAGCAGAAATCCAAGGTGGTCGGATTTGGGGGCGAGCTGCGGCGTAATGGGCGGGTACCAGCGAGGGAGCTTCGGCGGCGTAATGGGCGTCGGAGACTTGTGCGAGGGCCTTGTGCGTGGTGGTGGTCGGCTTTGGGGGCGAGCCGCGGCGTGGTGGTGGTCGGATTTGGGGGCGAGCTTCGGCGGCGAGGTCAAAAATCGCAGGCTTGAACTATGGAAAATTTGGGCGAATTTAGGGATCGGAGAGGGTTAAAAATCACGAGGGGCACTGCACTGTTGCTAACGCGGGTACCCGCCTCAAATGATGCGGGTACCCGCCTGATGCGGAGGGTCACCCGGGTACCCGCGTGACCCCCCGCCTGAAGCGGGGGGTCGGCGGGTACCCGCGTGACCCTCCGCATCAGGCGGGTACCCGCTCAAAGCAGCGGGTACCCGCTGCGCCCTCTACGGAGGGTGAGCGGGTACCCGCTGCACCCTCTGCGGGGGGTGATCGGTCCCCCGCAGAGCTTTATTTTGCATTTACGATAGTTCGAGCTTTTTTTTGCCCTTTTCCGATAGTTGGAGCTTTTTTATGCACTTAACCCTATATTTTATGTTATTGCAATATAGAATTATAGATAGCATAAAACATATGATTGATACTTTGATTTTTTAAAACAAAATTTTCTATTAAATCAAATTTCAAATAAGAAAAAGTTCAATATAATAAAATATATAAATAATTAAAACTTTTCAAAAAAATAAATAATAATTATCAAAATGAATCTTAAAATAAAATAATTTTTTCAAACATCTTAAACTTAAACTTTGAGTCATTATCAATCGAAGCTTCGCCGTTAAATTTGTACCAACTGACAAAATATCTGTCGTCTCCCTCCTCCCTCCTCGTCCTCTCTCTCTCTAGAGGAATCAAGGAGAAATCCTTTCATCGATCTTTAATTACCCTAATTTTTAGTTTTTAGTTTTTTTTTTTTTTTTTTTTTTTTTTTTTTTTTTTTTTTTTTCTGGTTACTCCTCTTCGATTTCGCTTCTTTATTTACCAATTTTTAATTAAATCACGAGGGAACGAAGAAGATGAAAATTGTTATCTCACCATGTAGCATCAAGGGCGAATGGGCGATCTTCATCCGTGTAGACCACGACAAAGCTGAACCGGGAGAAGGTTGGGGAACCGAGAAAATTAATATGAGAAAAAATGGGTGTCATTTACTAACTGGTTTTTCTGTATTAATGCAATGAAGAAGAAGACTGAAAGAAATATCTTACCATGGAGTTGCGTTTCAAGGGATCCGTTTCCCATCAATTCATAAAGAAAAAAGCATGGATTCGCCAATCGCCATGGACAGAGAGCAACCCAGACTGGCAATAATATTTGGATGTTGAATTTGCTAAACAAATTCACTTCGTTCTGCAGATTCAGAGAGCTGATTTTGAAATTCTACGCTATAAACCTGAGGAAAATTATTCTGACATTGAAAACTACCTCGAATTCTTTCTCAGCTTCCACACCAACGCACTTCAGTTTCTTGACCGCAACGCGCGAGTTCTCATCCAACTGCACCTTGTAAACACGACCAAATCCACCTTCACCCAAAATGTTGCTCTTGCGAAAATTGTCTGTAGCTTTCTCTTGTAGCTATTAATCAATCACCGAAACAGATTCCTTCCTCCCCACCATCCTCACCGAATTGAATTTTCCCAATAATGGCCTACACCCGAGGCCTTTCTCAGCATCTTCAAATTTCAAAAACCAGAAAACAAGAGAGAGCGACAGAGAGAGTTATAAAAACTACAAAATTGAAGCGCAAACAACGACAAGAGCGGAGAGTGGACGAGGGAGATGACAGATTTTATTAACGGAGTTACTTGGAATTTAACAGCAATGTGTCCTAACACTTTAAATTATTAGATAATGAATGGATAGAATTAAAAGTTTAGGGGTTAATTGATTACACTTCAAATTATTAGGTCTCAATTGACAGAATTAAAAATTGAAGGTATTTTTTGAAAATTGTTTACGTCTATTTTGATAATTATTTAAAAATAAAAATAAAAGTAAACAGAAATGTAACTGGACTATTGATCATCGGATGAGGTTAAAATCAGACGGTTGGGGATCGCTCTTCTGCATTTAAAATACATGTAAGCGCCCTCACTAAATCACCGGGTTCATTTTAACGACCCTCCGGTGCTGACGTAACAAGGAACATTTTTCCTCCTTATTTCTCTCTCATATTCGCAGATCTCTCGAGCTTCTTCTTTCCGATCTGGTACTCTTTTTTCCTCGGTGATTCATCTACGTGACTTTCTTCAATTCTGCAATTTGTTTTCTTGCAAATTTTGTTCGTCATTTTGATTTTTTAGGAGGTCCATTCATTTTTTGATGTTGGTATTTGTCATGTTAGGGTTTACCTCTTTCGTCGTGATTGTTAAGAATGGCTGCTCCACCCGCAAGAGCACGAGCCGATTATGATTATCTTATAAAGCTCCTCCTGATCGGCGATAGCGGTGCGTGAATTTTTTTTCTGCTTTCCATTAATCGAAATTTGATCTCGTTGCTCCGTATGATTGTGTAATTTGTGAGAAATTACCTTGGCTTCGTGTGAGGTTTTTTTGTTTAGTCCCTCTCATGATACCTTTTTGCAGGTGTGGGGAAGAGTTGCCTTTTGTTGCGTTTTTCTGACGGTTCATTTACTACGAGTTTTATTACGACCATTGGGTTGGTGATTTCTGGACTATTCCTTTATGATATACAAATAGTAATTCACAACTATCTTAGAGTGATTAATCTTAGGATGTTGAACTTTCGTGGACAGGATTGATTTCAAGATTAGGACCATAGAGCTAGATGGGAAGAGAATCAAGTTGCAAATTTGGGATACTGCTGGCCAGGAGCGTTTTAGAACTATCACAACTGGTTTGTGTTCTGACGCCTACTTTGTTTTCAGTAAATTTGACATCACCGTTATGTTTGGAACTCTTTATAATGTCAGATATAGTTGTTTTATTGTTTCATGTGGCAAGTAGTTATAATTTCTGTAAGAGAAGGTGAGCCAAGAAAAAAGCTCGCTCATCATTCTTAAAAATATTTCCAGCTGACCTATATGGCTACAACAAATACGACAGAAATAATTCTTCATACTCTCATATAGGTCGTCTTTAGAAAAAAAGATAATGTTATTCCTAGAAGTCGTAAGTCAAAAATGAACCCAAGACACCGTTGTACTCAAAATCTCCTTGATGACTTGAAATACCCTACTGCCCCATTTTGGCATCAAGGTTTCAACGTTTTTCAACATACAAACCAACACTATATTCACGCTTAAAGAGTAAGAAGTCAGAGTGAAAAGATGGTCGTGTTCTCTTCTGCCATGGCTCATGCTTGGTAACGATTGAAATGAAAAACCCCTTCTTTTGAAATTATTCATTGAAGAAATGCATTTCTAGATGACATTGACATGAAGGCTCTACTAGGTAGATCTCTAATCTTCTCAATGTCCGAGATTGGAACGAACAAGACTGTCCATTCATCTCCTTTTTGAATGAATTACAAGAAAAACTTTTTGAAAGCTTGCAAATGGTTTTATCTTGATCATCATTGTTGCAACGGGATTTTGTACTCTCAGCAACGAGAACATAGACCTCTCTATCCCCAATCATTTAAAGGATTAATGAAGCAGTTTTTCCACTCAATCTCTGCCCGCCATTGAGATCTTAAAGTTCTGTCACTTTTGCATCCTTGTCACTCAAAAGAGCATAAAAATAGTGAAAATATTTCTACAGAAACTTGGGACTGTTCCATCTATAATGCCTAGTGTACCATCAACAATTCTAGACAAGAAAATTACTTTCCTTCGGCATCTCGTAAGTCATTTCCTATGAGATTTCATCACAAATCTCCCAGGGAGAGTGGGATACATACACTCCTTTGATAGAATTTTTTTTTTTTTTTGTTACATTCTACTGTCATAATCAATTCCAACTCGCTACACAGAAGCCGGAATGAATTTGTTTCGACAAGAAATGCATTGGGATATTAGAATTAGAAGATAGGAATAAGCCTTTTTGTACAAATCATTGGCGTTTTATCTTTTTAGTAAGGAATAAGCCTTTCTTCATCTAGCAAGTTCCCTTTCAAATAATTCAATGATTCGATCTGAAATATACTTTGCTTGTGTGCCTGAAGGAGACCAGATAAGGGTTTAGAAGATTGCCTACTTTGCAATTGGCAAAGCATTGATGCTTGACGCCTTCCAAATTTTCATAATCTCATATTTAACTAGGTTAATATGCAACCCTTATTTGAAGAGCAACAATTTTTACTTCAAAGAAAAATGCATGATGAGTCTTGACATTTCAAACTAAAATTGAATCATATGCAGACAACAACATACTTCCAGTGACCAAGTTCTCACATTGAATTATGAAAGCGACCCTCCTTAATGATTTTTGTGGCAAATGTAAAGAGTTGAGGTGTTAGTGGTTCATCTTGTCACAGTCCTCAGGAGCTTATAGACAACTAGAGAACTCCACCCATTAAGATAGAATACTTTAGTGTTAAAATGCAAAACTTGTCAATAATCCACTTATTGCTTGATCCCATTCTGTCCAACAAGTATTTACACAAAGTCCTTGCAATCAAAACATTGTCCAAGATTTTTCTTCCTTTCACTTAAGAATGGGGATCGTCACTAGTCAACACGTGAATAACCTTTCCTTGAACGTTTGAAATATTCTTGTATACACTATTTAGCAAACTTACGGTGGTTTGCTTTGGTTGTTCAATCATATCAGTTTGCTATTTACAAAAGATGGTTGTATTAGGTTGACCTGATTTATGTTTAGCATCTTTAAAAGGAATAAACTTGGTATTTCTTACTCTGTACTTGATTATGTTTGATCCTTCGGCAGTTTACTTTGAAATTATTATCTTTGCAGCTTATTATCGTGGAGCCATGGGCATTTTGCTTGTCTACGATGTCACTGACGAGTCCTCTTTTAACAGTAATTACTTTCTTTACTTAGTTTTATGATTTCAACCTTGAATATGTAATGATGTTTAATTTCTCCCAAAGTGGGGGGATTCTTTGTCACTATAGTGTAGAAGATTTGCACAGTGCTCTTATCATTATATCAGGATGTTTTAAGGAGCTTCCTTTGTGTGGATTGAAAATAATCTACCAATTTAATGTCTTTTTTAACTTTTCCACTCCTGAGTAAGAAACTGATTTCTTCCTTCAGACATTAGGAACTGGATTCGTAACATTGAGCAGCATGCTTCAGACAACGTGAACAAGATATTGGTGGGTAACAAAGCAGATATGGATGAGAGCAAAAGGGTATATGCTCTTTCTTCACATATGTGATCCTATACATGGGCCTGCCTTCGATTATTTTTTTCATAGTTGTACGCAATATATTTGGGTTGATATTAGATTCCTATATTCAGGCTGTTCCTACCTCAAAAGGCCAAGCTCTAGCGGATGAATATGGCATCAAATTCTTTGAGACTGTGAGTATATAGTATCATGCTGTTGATGTAGACATTGGTCATTGTCAATGCTGAGTGCATTTTGTTTCACAGAGTGCTAAGACTAATTTAAACGTGGAAGAGGTTTTCTTCTCCATCGCCAGGGACATTAAACAAAGACTTGCAGATACCGACTCAAAAGCAGAGGTAGAGTTTTCCCAGTCACAAAGAAAGCATGAGTTTTCTGTCAATAAATATGATATTGAAAATGAGTGTTTGTTTATTTATTTATTTTTACGTGTGTGGAAATTGGAAATTGACAATTTTCTCTCATTCTTTCCATATTTGTTAAAGCTTCGACTTCCGCCTTAAATTTTGTTCATTTCTTATCAATCATGCTGAAATTGACTGTTATTGGATTTGGCAGCCTCAAACAATCAAGATTAACCAACCAGACCAGGCTGCCCAGGCTGTACAAAGATCGGCATGTTGTGGTTCTTAAGCAATTTGTATCCAAATGAGTTCACCATGGGTAGAGTTCTCAATGACATTCTTATCGAAACCGTTTGCCGGAAATTAATGTTGTCTTAACTAAGCAGCTGGTCCTTGTCACTTTCTCACATTTTTTTACTTCTCAACTTGTTGGTTTGGGTGTTAATGGTTGGGAAATTAATTATATATGCTTTTATTTGCCATGAACCTGACAGCTTTATTTTAGTGAGAGAACATGTTGCTTAGGATATCTGAAAAAGAAGAGACAAAAGTCTTTGGTTCAGACTTTTCAGCTTTCCATTGCTTTGGAAAATGTGTCTAACATTTGAAGGCTGAGTTTTAAGTTAGATTGATGTGCTGCGTATTTGTAGCCTCAGTATTTTACAATTTTATTTTATACGTAATAGTATATTTGTGATAATCCGCCACTTGAAGTTGAAGACTTAAATGTGAACTTAACCTATATCAGCGGGTACCCAGTGAAAAATACATGGTTTACCAAATAATGTATTTTGGATTAATTCTAAAAATAAATCGAGATCTTGGGTTTTGGACGGATGGCATTGAGCCACTTCAATGTTACACATGCACCGTGTAGCAAAATAAACTGAACCAACCAATAAAGCTAATCTTTCTGCGTTAGAAAGCGTTAATTGATCAGTCTTTTCCACTACTGGTTTGGAAAGTGCAAAAGCCGCCAGACGGGCAATTGGGTGCCGATAAAATCTCACCTAATCTCCTCTCCGCCAATCACCCATTCCCTCCCACGTGGGACTTTGGGCCCCACAAAGTATTTGCATTTTTCAACATTTCCATTAAACTATAATTCCTCGGAGTTCCTTACTTATACCGACCCACGTTGATCATGCTTGGTTTTTATCTGCCATCGTCTTACTTTAAAACCAGAGATTCCCCACAGTTTCTTTCCTTCTCCCCGCAGATCTTTACAGAGAATCCACTCTCATTCTTCAGATCCATCGTCTCCGATTCTCTTTCCAACCTCGGATCCATATCTCTGCCGTCGTTACCGGAGCTTTTCACCTCCATGGGCGACCCCTCGGCCTCTTATATTCACATGGTGTTGTGTTTGATTTCTCCCTCTTATATTCAACTTTTTGTTTTTCTCCTCTTCTACTGTTAGAGACTGTTAGTTGCTATGAGCGTATCTGGTTTCACGACTGACGTGAAAACGATGACGATAACGACGATGCAGGTGCACCGCTTGATAGAGGCGTGTCTGGTTTTCAACATGACCAAAGAGGAATGCATGGAGGCTCTTTCTAAGCATGCAAATATTGGGCCAGTCATCACCTCCACTGGTCAGTCAGCGAATTTATGTTTTAACTGATCTAATTATCTATATTTTTAAAAATATCTTTTTCTCCATGGAAACACAGTGTGGAACGAGCTAGAGAAGGAAAACAAGGAGTTCTTCGAAAGCTACTTCAGAAACAGAAAGGAGGAGAAGAAGAAGAAAACTGGGGACGGTGATGCAAACCGAAAGATCCACCAAATACTCGCCGATTCTTCTGTAGTTTCCAACCCCTAGGCTTTACCTTCAGACGATCTCTTCATTGTAAAAATCTCCCCATTTGTAAGATTCCTACGAGGCCAATAAAGTTAACCAAAGGCAGCCAATAAGACAACATATAGGTCTACGAAAACGTCAGCCGAAAGGAGGTCGTTGTCAGTGGGTGCGCAAAATAACAACAAGACGAAATGATTGGTTGGGAAGCGTGTAGAGGTAAGCCCAGGGCGTGGCTGGAGGGTGGCCATGGAGGAGTGGCACGTAGCGTACGCGTGACGTTCCCCTCCTTGACATCTCTCATTGTTGTATTCATGTTCTTTTGGTCCTTTCTTAAGCTTTTCTTCATGGCTTTTGCCAATTTAAATCAATGTTTTATTAATCTTATTTAGAAAATTAATAATAATAATAATAAAATATTCTTTTCTGTTTTTGTATGGGTCGATTATTTGAAAATCAAATAATTATGATCGAACGGTGGACAATAAAGGTAGTCGCCATCACACCACTTTTTGGTGGATTTTGGTGTTATTCAATTTGATAGAGACGACACATTATTATTGCACGATGGAAAATGTAAGGAGACATTGGAAGACCCCACTAATTAGGTTCTCATTTTACATCCCGTCATTGATACATGCAAATCAAAAATCAAAAAAAGTAAAGTTATTGGGTAAGAGAAAACTAAATTGAGCCGGAAAAAAAAAATTACATTACTACAATACGAGTATATTATTTGGCAACCAACTCGACAGTCGTTTTGATCATTTCTACTACCTGTCTGTGAAATCGACAAAGAGCGCTGGTTTTCTTGGTGCACTTGACCAACATAACACCTTTACGCATTAGTTTCACTTAGATTGGTCAGTCCTAACAAAGAATTGAACTAACTTAGGAGAGATTAATTAAAATCGAGCCATGAACGACATAAGAATTGTTCATGTAGATGTCAATCTATGGCGGCCGGTATATATATGTAGGTCTAGGACCATATAAGAATTTAAACTTTATATTAAACCATAAATTAACCTTGCATTAATGCAAAGCTTATGACTCTTTCATTGCCATTTATTTTGAATAGTGTGCAGCCATTAATGGCACCTCTGTTCTCTCTGGTTTAAGCATCTGAATTCATGCGTAGGGGACAAAATAAATAACGTGAATATGTTGAGTGAAATACGTATTTTATAACTAAGATTAAGTGTAAAACTAGATAGATATACTAATTTTACTCGTTATATAGATTATGTAACTACCTATATGACAGTTTAAGGGGCATACAAGTGACACTAACTTTTACTTTTTTTTCTCGGGCTATAATGTATTACTTTTGATAACTTGAATACATCATATTATGTATTTTGATAATAACAAGCTTTATTAAGTATGTCAACCAAAAGTACCGAGAAGAAAAGATGCTACTTTCATATACGAACAATGAGAGATGAAACGTAACAACTTGTCCATAAGATTTTATCAAGAGAAAGATCAAATCAAAGAAACCTACACACACACTCTCTCTCTCTCTCCCCGTCTTCCTTTCTCCATAAGCTTGTTATTGTATCATCTTCTCCGACGTTCATTGTTCTCTTTCTCAACATACTTCAACGTACGTCATCCTTTTCTCTTCGCAATTCATAGTCTAGTAATAAATCTAAATTTACATTTAATTCCCAATCCACTCATACAAATAAAGAAATTCAATTAATTTTTGTAAAGTAACGGTTGATTTTTATGCTATGAGGTCCAAAACTGTGCATTCTTAACCTTGGAAACACTTTCCAGCACATGCAATGGCACAACATCCCCCATTATTGTCACCTTCTTTGGTGCAAAATCTATGTTGTAAGATGTCACTCCCGCTCCTTAAAACAAAAACATTATAATCACCAAACAAATGCTACGGATAAATATTGCACACTATTATATTTTTAAGAGAGTCATTTCCAAATAGTATAAGAGATTTTGAACTGATATTAAAAAAATAAACCAGTCTAGTCCAAATTTAAAATAAAAAAGATTGTCAGTTTGATAGAAAATAAAATTTTAAGAATGGTATCAGAGTTAAAGTATAACTAGAAGTGTGACTGATGCAGACGTTGAAATTTAAAGAGAAGGTGGTTGTTGTGACTGACAGACAATCTACGTGTTAATTAGATGAAAAATATATAACTTATCACTCGAGACAAGTAGAAGACAAATGATTAATTAGTAGGGTTTAACTTCAAGTAATATAAGCTCTTTTCAAGTGATACCAAATAATAAATTTACGTTGGACTGATCCAAAGTGGACAATATTATGAATAATATTATGTTTACTTTTTTAAAATACTCGTTAACGTGTCATATAATTATTGATGTAGTTAATGTAATAATTTTACTATTTATAATTTATTACATTAATTGTAACAGTCATTGTTTGACGCATCAATAAATATTTTAAGAGTACAATAAGAAAATAAACATATCATTATTATAACATTATATTTCACGATGGGGATGAAAAATTATATTTTATAATTGTAATGTTGCTTATATGAAGGACAAAATTAATCATAAAATGTTATTATGTACCCTCCATTTTAGAAATGTGTTTTCTCACTTTTCCTTCGCAGCCTTTGCAGTGCAACGAGACCCTCAGACCCTCAGAACACAACCTGCAAGGAAGTATATCCTCAAGAGTTCATCACATTACAGTTCATTGTCTGTGGTAATCGCTATAATTGAGGTGAAAATACTTTAAATATGATCAAAATTTGAGTTATTTTCTCGAATGTTTTTGTAACGTCATCCGGTGTTCTCAGTGAAGTAGATAGAAAATATGGATTGCTCATTAATACTTTAGTGCAAAAGATAGACATAAAGAGATTTATATAGCTAGGGTAAACAAAGAGAATAATCAAAGACTAAAATATCTTTAGGACACTAATTATAATAATAATATATGGTAACATCCCCCCGTAAACTTGCGATGCGACAACTATAAGCATTGAGAATTTGTCAGACAAAAAATAGAATCGCGAAGCATAGTGTGTCTTGGTAAACAAATCAATAATTTATAGAGAAGAAGGGACAAAAGACAAGGTGATGGTGCCAAGCTGAAGATGATGGCGGGTGACATGACAATCAATCTCAATATGCTTGGTTCGCTAATGAAAAACCATATCCAACAATAATCACCAAAATCAACAGAATTCACAAATAGTCCAACCAAAACAACCAAATTCAAGAAAAATTCCCAAATAACAAAATCAATAGAATCCAACCAAAACAACTGAATCCAATCAAAGAAACGCAAACCTACAATAACGAATTAAAAGGGGGAAATAGAAAATACCATATATGTAAGAACAAATACCCGAATCCAATCAAACATAGGCACATTGTTCACGCATTGTTTATCACCGTTCATAACTGTTTACACATTGTTCATCAATGTTTATGGTACTGTTCACGAACTAAGAACAAAATACTAGAATCCAATCAAATATAGGCACTGTTCATCACTGTTTCACGCATTGTTCATCAATGTTCACGGTACTGTTCACAAACTTCACGCACAGTTCACGACACCATGCACAATATTCACGAATCACTGTTCACGCACGGTTCTAATTCGCAAAAGTCCTACGTCCCGTGCTCTGATACTATGAAGAAATTAGAGAGAAATTAGAGATTGTTTAACATTTTAGTGCAAAAGATACACATTAAGAGATTTATATAGCTAGAGTAAGCAAAGAAAATAATCAAAAACTAAAATACCCTTAGTACACTAATTATAATAACAATATATGTTAACATCTAGTAAAATATTATCTACTTTGCGCTGGAGCCTATATGAATTTGTTCTTGGGGTTAGCACAAAACGCATTATACTAGGTAAGAAGATGAACTCTACTTATAAAACATGCATTTTTCATTCTCCAAATGATGTGAGATTGTGCACCTTATACGAATTGAACCTTCACTGGACCCATGTATAGCGGACCATCACAGTTCTACTTGAACTTCTAGTTCTATTTTTAAAAAATCTAAAATATATTTATAGATAATTTATGATTAAACCCACTTTAGCTCACGTTATTACGTTGTACAGGACCAACTACCGAATTTTAAGAAAGAGCAAAACTGATTCGGGGACGAGGGCTCGTTGAAATGAGATGAAAAAAGCTCCACCAATGAAGAAATGGTGATTTCTTCTGGTTTTGTAGTGATGGTAGCCCTTTTGGTTTCAGACGGAACCATGGGTGAAACTAGGACAAAATCAGACGACCCATCAAAGAATGGTGAGTTCCCTAGCAGGTATCTAGATGAGCCGGGAGGAGTAAATATGTAACGACCCATTTTTCTAACAAGATATTGTCCGCTCTGGGGATTGGACCGTAGCCCAATATACTCCCCTCACGGCTTTGTTTGGCGAGGACTTCCCAGTCGGTCACCCAACTTAGTACTACTCTCGCCGAAACACTTTTAACTTCGAAGTTCTTATGGAATCCGTTGTCAATTGTGCTCCAAAACGCGTCTTACTACCTTGGGAGGGTCTCTTTACATATGTTTCATTTCCACATACTTCCCCAAGCGATGTGGGATTGTGATGACCCCCTTTTTACGACCCGTCACCTTCCTATTCACCCGCGCGGACGTACCGCCATCCGGGTTCCGGTTCGTGCAGCCATCGTACACATATTTACACATCCGGGTCATCACAATCACCCCCCCTCGGGGGCCCAACGTCCTCGTTGGCCACATTTCTGGTTGGGTACAGGATCTGATATCATTTGTAACGGCCCCATTTTCCAGCAAGTTATTGTCCGCTCTGGGGATTGGGCCGTAGCCCAATATCCTCCCCTCACGGTTTTGTTTGGCGAGGACTTCCCAGTCGGTCACCTAACCTAGTACTACTCTCGCCGAAGCACTTTTAACTTCAAAGTTCTTATGGGATCCATTGTCAATTGTGCTCCAAAACGCATCTTACTATCTTGGGAGGGTCTCTTTACATATGTTTCATTTCCACATACTTTCCCAAGCGATGTGGGATTGTGACGACCCCCTTTTTACGACCCATCACTTTCCGGTTCGCCCGCGCAGACGTACCGCCATCCGGGTTCCGGTACGAGCAGCCATTGCACACATACTTACACATCTGGGTCATTACAAAATAAATTATCTAGCTTCATGCAGCTTCTCCTCACAATATCAGTTGCCATGAAGAACCTTTATTAAGAATATCACCGGGTTTCTGGACTCTTCCTTGTTCTTCTTCTTTTCATAATTTCTATCGATAGAGCTCGTTAAGATTGGACCGATTGGTGGATCATTGTTGTTTCTGAAGAACTTGAAATCCAGAACAGAAGGAAGACGACGGTAAAATGATGGCGAAGAGCGAGAGAGAGAAAGAAGAAGCTACAGAGGTGAATGATGACTCTTTAGTGTATTGATTTCTTTGAAAATTTGAGCTTTATATATCAATTTACAAACTCAGCTAAATACAAACTAAACTGAACTAAAACTAAACTGAACAGTACTTTTACATCCCTCTCAAGAGCAAGACCGTAAGCTGAAGATATTGGAGAGAAACGAAGAAAATTTCAATGGCGGAAGTGGTTTTGTTAAGACATCGGCAATTTGATTGCCAAAAGGCGTAAACTTAACCAATAGTAATTTCTTGAGAACTTTATCTGGAACAAAATGAAAATCTATCTCGACATGTTTTGATTTGGAGTGTAAGATAGGGTTAGAAACAAGGTACCTGGCACTTAAATTGTGGGGGAGAGAATAAGCGGTACCTCAATGGACACAAAGCCCAATTTTTACAATAAGGACTATAGCCATAGTACTTCCGCTGCTCCATTAGCTACGTTGCGATACTCTGATTCAGTGCTAGACCGTGACACAACTTTTTGCTTGGCAGAAGACCGGGATATGAGATTAGAGCTCAAAAATATACAGAATGCACATGTGCTTTTACAATCATTGAGACAAGAAGCCCAGTCGGCATCTATATAATATGTCAAACGGCAACAAGTAGAAGGAGAGAAGGAAATACCTAAGGATGGAGTTCCTTTCAGGTACCGCAAGATCCGTTTTACAGCTTGCTAATGAACATCTGTCGGAGCATGCATAAATTAGGAAACCTTATTTACGGCATAGGCTATGTCTGGTCGAGTCATACAACAATATTGGAGACCGCCAATAATGCTGCAATATAGATATTCATCAGGAAGAGGTGTACTCGAATTTTGAGAAAGAATCTGTTCGGCAACCATGGGAATAGGAACCGAATTATAGATGTAACGACCTCATTTCCCAGCAAGATATTGTCCGCTTTGGGGATTGGGCCGCAGCCCAATATCCTCCCCTCACGGCTTTGTTTGGCGAGAACTTCTCAGAAGGTCACCCAACCTAGAATTGCTCTCGCCGAAGCACTTTTAACTTCGGAGTTCTTATGGGATCCGTTGCCAATCGTGCTCTAAAACGCGTCTTGCTATGTTGGGAGGGTCTCTTTACATATGTTTCATTTCCACATACTTCCCCAAGCGATGTGGGATTGTGACGACCCCCTTTTTACTACCTGTCACCTTCCGGTTCGCCCGCGCGGACGTACCGCCATCTGGGTTCTGGTTCGTGCAGCCATCGTACACATACTTATGCATCTGGGTCATCACAATCACCCCCCCTCGGGGGCCCAACGTCCTCGTTGGCCACATTTTCAGTTGGGTACAGGCTTTTATACCATTTGTAACGACCCCATTTTCCAGCAAGATATTGTCCGCTCTGGGGATTGGGCCGCAGCCCAATATCTTCCCCTCACGGCTTTGTTTGGCGAGAACTTCTCAGAAGGTCACCCAACCTAGAATTGCTCTCGCCGAAGCACTTTTAACTTCGAAGTTCTTATGGGATCCGTTGCCAACGTGCTCCAAAACGTGTCTTGCTATGTTGAGAGGGTCTCTTTACATATGTTTCATTTTCACATACTTCCCCAAGCGATGTGGGATTGTGACGACCCCCTTTTTACTACCCGTCACCTTCTGGTTCGCTCGCGCGGACGTACCACCATCCGGGTTCCGGTTCGTGCAACCATCGTACACATACTTATGCATCCGGGTCATCACAATAGGATTCCATATTAGCTCAGCGAAGCAACTCGGATATATATGAAGTTTTGGAGAGGTTCATACCCGCAGGCATATAAGTGACAGAAATTCCAAGAAAAAAGGATAGTGGTCCAAGATCACGAACTTTAAACTGTGAGTGTAAATATGTGAGGAGCTAGCCGATCTGAGAAATAGAGTTACCCGTTAAGATAATGTCATCAACATAGACCAGCATAATCATGATGGATGATTGAGTACGACATATAAATAATGAAGTATCAGATGTTGAAGTTAAGAAACCCCAATGAATCAACACATTATGTAGCTTGGTGTACCAAGCTCGAGGAGATTGCTTTAGGCCATATAAAGTTTTATGCATGAGACACACAGCAGAGGGATGAGATGAATCAATGAAACCAGGAGGTAGCTGCATATAAACTGTCTCAGTTAAATCACCATGCAAAAAAGCATTTCTGATATCTAGTTGTCTAATAGCCCAACCAAAGGAGACTGCTAAGGCAAGAGTTGTGCAAACTGATGTAGGTTTTACAACTGGACTAAAGGTCTCGTCATAATCAATGCCCTCTATTTGATTATACCCTACGAGACGAGCCTTATATCTGCTAATTTTACCATCTGAATTGAGTTTAGTCTTGAAGACCCATGTGCAACCAATGGTCTTAGCCCCTTGTGGAAGATGAATCAGAGTCCAAGTATTTGTGTCGTGAAGGGCTGAGATTTCTTCTTTCATGGCAGATAACCAGTGAGGACATTTTGAGGCTTGTAAAAAGGTTTTGGGTTTGGAGATAAGATCAATGGAAAGGGCTTTTGGTTTCAAAATGTCGTCTTTGGCTCTGGTTCTCATAGGATGCTGAGTGGTGATAGGTGGATGAGAGAATTTGGTTTATCAATGGAGAAGTCGGGGAGAAAGATCGGTTAACAAAGGTGGGAGGAGATGAAGATAGAGCAGGTAAATAGTTTATAGAGGTTGGGGTAGAGGGAGTTGTGGAGGTAGATACAGAAGGGGAACTTAGGAGTTGGTTAGGTAAAGATGGAGAAGGTGTACAAGGTATTGACACCGAGAAAGGAGGTGGTTGTGGGAGTGATTTAGTGAAGGACGAAAAATGAAAAGTAGATTCTACAAAGTTTACACGACGAGAGATATATATCTTATTGGAAAGAGGATCTAAACAAAGGTAGCTTTTGTGGTGTGGACTTGGACCTAGGAAAACACACGGAAGAGAACGATGTTGTAGTTTATGCAAATTGAAACGTCAAAGAAAGGAAAAACACAAATAGCCAAAAACATGCAGGGAGAAATAGTATAGAATAGAACCAAACAAACATTCAAAAAAAGATTTATGATAGAGTGGATAACAAGTTTATTAGAGAAGTAGCTGTGGAAAAGGCACAAGGCAAAAATTTTAGAGGGATTGAGGAATGAAACAATAGTGCGACACCAGTGTCAACAACGTGACGATTTTTCTTTTCTACTCGACCATTTTAATTGAGAGTGTAAGGACATGACTGTTGCGAAAAATCGTACTACGCAAGTGCACGTGTCGCAAAAGTAATAAAGTGTGTATTAAGTACGAGTGTCGATCCCACGAGGAATAATTATGTTAAAAGTTGAATATCTAATTTCTAGTTTAATTTGAAAAGAAACAATAAATTTAGTGATTTGGATTTTTAAAACTAAAATAATTCAAATAAAATAAGTGAACAATTTAAATAAAATATTCTAAAATAAAGAAGTAAGATTATATGTTGAGAAAATCCAGGGTTCCGATTTCACTTAGCTAATCCTATTTATCAGACCTAATTCAAATAGTTAAATCCTATTTCTATGTGTTGATGGCAATTTCACGAAAATATTTATCAATCTCTCTCGAGCAAAGATAAACTTATTCAACTAACGAATTATCACCTCTCGGTCTCTAATCCTGAGAATTAATTGAATACATTAGGAACAAGAAATTATATTACCACTCAAACGTCCTAACTATCTCTAGCCTAGGATCCTTTTTAAGGCAAAATATTCAGTGCACGGTTAAATTCTCCGCTCTCGCATCCCGAATTAACCCTAAAGTTCTTAGTTTTGGTGATCAAGCAAACCTAAGCATTACGTTCAGAATAAATTACTCAACACAGAACAGAAACAGAAAATTAAATACTTGAATCAAGAAAAATAAATAATCATAACTAGGCTACATCGAAACCCTAGAACAAACGTTTAGTTCATGCTAAAAGGTAAATAAATAACAATAATATTAAATAGTTGCATAATGAAAGAGTAGAAATAAAAATAATAAAAGAAAACTATGCTGGAAGTAGTCGGATCGCCTTGATGTTGCTCTCTGTCGCCGCCTAATTCTGAATCTCCTTCTCCCTTTAGGTCTGCACTTGTTATTTATTGACGTGTTACAATCAAGCAACGGCTAGGATTTAATATCGCTTCGGATCGATGGCTCAAATTAAAACACGTCTGCTTTCCATAAGTTGATTTGAGTAGCGATCAGTCGCTGTCTTTGTAAGGCGCACGGTCGCTGCAATCTTTTGCTTCATCCTCGTATAATTGTGTGGCAGCGATCGGTCTCTGTAGTTTATAGGAATTGATCGCTGCTTCTTTTCTGTGTAATATAACATAGCGATCGGTCTCTGACAGTTGTAGAGATCGATCGCTGCTGTTCTTCAAATGCTTCAAGCTGATCAATGTATCAGCGATCGATTTTTGTTGCTTCTCAGAAATTGATCGCTGCTTACTCCTAATATGTGGCGATTGTGGCGATCGATCTCTGCTAATTCCTGGAGATCGATCGCTGCTCATGACTTCTCTTCTTTAAAACTTTGATTCCTGTTTTTAAAATCTTTACTGCACACTTGACAATTTTTGTTAAGTTCTTGCGATCACTTGAGGAAAATTATTCATTTCAAGTATAAAAGAGTATAAATAAGTGCGTAAAATACACACTTATCACACCCCCAAACTTGATTGAAAGCTTGTCCTCAAGCGAACACAAATAAGCATAGAAAATCAAACAAAGTTTATTCAATAAACATTAAAATTCAAAGAGGCTGCAAAATATTTCAAATTTCCATGGTAAAACTATTTAAGTCATAGTTTATAGTATTTTGTCTCAGCTTGACAATTGCATGCAAATTAACCATCTAAATAAATACTTTCAATACTACAATTCATGACATATCATTGAAAGAAACTAAATCAGAAATTCTTGTGTATGTATATCTGCTCAAACTCAATATCTTTTAACTGATAAATCTATAATTGTGTCTTTATGAGAAGGGAAATAAAAATAACTCTCAGGATCACTCACTCCACTCTTATTGTTCATCAGTCTTGCCCATTATTCACTAATAACAAATATGAGTAAACAGAATAAAAGTCGATAGGTCTTTAATTAAGCTTGTAATGTAAGGCCAGGTTATAAGGTAGGAAATTTTTGGATTCAAACGAAACTCTAGAGCACAATCCATCCTTATGTCACCCTCACTTCTTACACTCACTTGAACTCTTTTCTAATAGTTAACTCAATAATCCCCCCAAACTTGTCTCACTCTCTATTTTTCAAAACCAACTCTGTTGTCAATGTCTTTACTAACAAACATGAAATACAAATAATAACAATCACAACTAATCATAAAAATTTGTTCTACTACTGAACAATTCAACTTTTTTTTTTTTTTTTTTTTTTTTGGAAAGAATAAATACTTCTTTCATACTAATAACTTAGACATTTGACAAAAGAATTACCTTTGATTCTCACCACTACTTTCTCCAACTCTCCCTGTAATATGAATCCCAAAACTGTGCTCAATAAACAGGATAGTCAAAATAATTTCAGGATAGGCTAAATTTTGGGTTGACAAAATAGTGGTAAATACAGGTTCAAATAGGAGACTAGGGGTGCCATTTAAATGACACAAATAGGGTATGTCAATAAAGGCTCAAACGGTCCAAAGATGGCCTAAGTCATTCTCTTATGTCTGCAAAAATCACAATTTATATTCATGAATGCAGGGCAAAACCAAGACAATTTAATCCTCACTAATCGCTCACTAAATTTAAATGGAGTTCACTCCCTTTCAGTATTTGCACTCAAGCACTCCCTTACTGTATTTAGGCTCTCGATCTCAAGATAACAATTTATGTCATTAACAGCTAAATTTAATCAAGCATGAGCATTTACACACAAACAAGTTTAACTTCCTAAGATTCAATCAATGCCAATGTCACAAATTATATCATCTCAGAATCTATTCAGAAGTTAAAAACATGCAATGATCAACGGTGCAATCATCGACACTCTAAACAAATGAAGTGAATAATCATACCATAGAAGTTAAAATATAAAGCAGACTTACTGATTTAACCGTGTTTATACTTTCAATTAAAATTAAGAATAAAATAAAATGTCCCACATCATTAAAGGTGTAGCGGGGGAGAGGGCACGGAGGATGAAGAAGCGCCCATGGTAGGTGGCATAGCAGGCTGACCCTCGTGACTGCGCTTAGTGCGGGCCTCGCGTCGCGCCTCCTCGTGCTGTGCACAGCCGTCCTCGAGGGATAATATCAGGTGGAGGAGGAACGGCTGCTATGTCTGCGAGGTTATCAAAGCCTAACCCATTAGGGCGGGCAAACCCATGGGGCCAATCGGCTATCCTGACAATCTTGGATGAACCGTAAACCATTTGCTGTATCCAGGGTTCATCCGTAGAACTCATCGGGACATCAGCCGCGGCACATAACTGAGTGATAAGGACCGGATGGATATGTCCTCCCGTGTTCGATCCTCTACTAAAATAAAACTATAGATCCAAATAAGAAATCTCCCCCCAACTTAGATAATACATGGTCCCCAATGTATCATATTAAACAAAATGAAAGAAAAGGGAAGTAGTGTACCTCAATCCGAGTCGGACTCCTCATCCAATGTAGCAGCAGGTGGGTTAGCGAAAGGCCGCAGTAGATGCTCTGGAAAAGTAGATGCTGCTCGCGACGCCGCGCCCTGATGAGCAGAGCGCGCCAAAACATAGACAGGTCCAGAAGCGCTGCTCCAGCGGGTCTGTCGGGAGTGAAGCTGCTCAATCTGAACAGTCGTCTGTGCAACCATATGTCCCCACATCATTAAAGGTGTAAGCGGGGGGCGAGGGCACGGAGGATGAAGAAGCGCCCTGGTAGGTGGCGAACCCTCGTGACTGCGGCTTAGTGCGGGCCTCGCGTCGCGCCTCTCGTGGTGTGCACGCCGTCCTCGAGGCGTATAATATCAGGTGGAGGCGGAACGGCTGCTATGTCTGCGAGGTTATCAAAGCCTAACCCTTAGGGCGGGCAAACCCATGGGGGCCAATCGGCTATCTGACAATCTTGGATGAACCGTAAACCATTTTGCTGTATCCAGGGTTCATCGTTAGAAACTCATCGGGACATCAGCCGCGGCACATAACTGAGTGATAAGGACGGATGGATATGTCCTCCCGTGTTCGATCCTCTACTACAGGTGAGAATGTTGTTGTAGATGAGATGGCCAACATCTACAGATCGACCGGTAAGAATACAATAGAGGAGCACGGCGCGGTCCTTTGTGAATTCTGTCTTCTGGGAGGTCGACATTAAATTGCCTCTGATGAACCGACACCAAGCTTGGGCATAGCGGTTCAGACAGTTGGTGAACAAATGGAGTGGTTGAGGGGGCTTTCTATTGGGCGCCATGAGGTAACAGTTGTTGAAAAATTATGGGAAGATAAACAAATACACTGCCTTAAGACTTCGGGAGATTTTTTTTTTTTTGCAGAAAGAATTACGGCGAATTTCAGAAAAGGGGAGACGTGCAGGCTCGATGGTTAAGAAAGCTGGAGCTTTATAGATAAGAATCGGGGGCGAGGATCGAAAGCAATGGAATCTTTCGAGGTTTCCTTTTTGAAATTTTCACTTTCCATAGTCTGATACAGCGACGAATTTAGGAAACACGCCGCGGCTCACGATTTGGAAACTATTTAGCCGCGGCGAATGGCGATCGCTTCGGCGATCGCTATAGGCAGGGCTAAGTGATCGCTGCAAGAGTAGGCAGCAATCCTGAAGCGGTGATCGATCTTTACATTTTCCAATAGATCGATCGCTGTAGCTCCTTACGCGGCGATCGATTTCTATAACTTCAGAAATCGATCGCTGCCCCTTAATTGATCAAATAATAAGAACTATATATATATATATATATATATATATATATATATATATATATATATATATATATATATATATATATATATATATATATATATATATATATATATATATATATATATATATATATATATATATATATATATATATATATATATATATATATATATATATATATATATATATATATATATATATATATATATATATATATATATATATATATATATATATATATATATATATATATATATATATATATATATATATATATATATATATATATATATATATATATATATATATATATATATATATATATATATATATATATATATATATATATATATATATATATATATATATATATATATATATATATATATATATATATATATATATATATATATATATATATATATATATATATATATATATATATATATATATATATATATATATATATATATATATATATATATATATATATATATATATATATATATATATATATATATATATATATATATATATTTATATATCTATATTTTTTAGGGAATTATGTTTAACTAAATTAAAAATTAAAAATAAATATAAGAATAAGAATAATAAAATAGAATAAATAGAAAAATATGTTAATGGGGTTACCTCCCACCAAGTGCTTAATTTACCGTCGTTAGCCTGACGTTTGGCCGAATTTTATTCTTCGGGTATGAGTTGGGTGACGAACGAGTCACTGGAATAGCACCGCCAAACGTGGCCGTTTACTTTGAATGTAGTGTCATCAGCTCCTCGTAATTCGACAGCCCCGTGAGAGAATACTTGTACCACCGTGAAGGGACCCGACCATCGTGACTTTAATTTTCCTGGAAACAATTTCAGTCGAGAATTAAATAGAAGTACCTGTTGTCCTGGTGAAAGATCTTTCTCGACGATGTGCTTGTCATGCCATGCCTTAGTCTTCTCCTTGTATATTTTCGCGTTCTCATACGCATTGATTCGAAGTTCGTCAAGCTCATTAATTTGAAGGAGGCGTTTTTGACCTGTGGCTGTGAACTCAAAATTTAGCTTCTTCATTGCCCATAAGGCACGGTGTTCCAACTCAACTGGTAGATGACATGCTTTACCGAACACCAGCCTATATGGTGACATGCCAAGCGGAGTTTTGAATGCGGTCCGGTATGCCCATAACGCATCATCTAACTTACTAGCCCAGTCTTTTCTAGAATTGGCAACTGTCTTCTCAAGAATCTTCTTCACCTCTCGATTTGAGACTTCGGCCTGCCCATTTGATTGAGGATGGTATCCCAATGCCTTGCGGTGCTTGACCCCATATTTACTGAGTAAGGCGTCAAATTGTCTATTGCAGAAGTGAGTTCCCTCATCACTAATGATAGCGCGAGGTGTTCCAAAGCGGGTGAAAATATTCTTCTTCAAAAATTTCAAGACTACCTTGCCATCGCTAGTTGGAGTGGCTATTGCTTCAACCCATTTAGAGACATAGTCCACCGCTAAAAGAATGTATTTGTTGTTGTATGACGATGGAAATGGTCCCATAAAGTCAATGCCCCATACATCGAATAACTCAACCTTCAAGATATTTGTCAAAGGCATCTCATTACGGCGGGAGATATTTCCGGTCCGCTGACATCGATCACATTTTGAAACAAACGAATATGCATCTTTAAATAAAGTGGGCCAATAGAAGCCACATTGAAGTATCTTAGCTGCTGTTCGTTTGCCATCGAAATGTCCACCACATTCCATGGAATGACAGTGTTTTAATACAGACTGTACTTCATCCTCCGGAATGCAACGTCTGATCACTTGGTCTGCACAATGTTTATATAAAATTGGCTCTTCCCAATAATAGCGATTGACATCGGCAAAGAATTTCTTCTTTTGGTAATGTGAAAAATCAGATGGTATGACCCTACTGGCAAGAAAATTCACGTAATCGGCATACCATGGTAATATTTCGATTGCAATGATCTTTTCATCTGGAAATTCTTCAGCTATGTAAAAATCACTATCGGATACATGAGCTCGTGTTTCCAGTCGCGATAGGTGATCAGCTACCAAATTCTCTGTGCCCTTTTTGTCCTTGATGACAATGTCAAATTCTTGCAAAAGTAACACCCATCGAATCAGCCGCGGCTTGGCATCCTTCTTTTCCATCAAGTATTTAATGGCCGAATGATCCGTATAAACCGTGACTTTGTTTCCAATAACGTATGGGCGGAACTTGTCAAATGCGAAGACTACAGCTAGTAGTTCCTTCTCCGTGGTGGCATAATTAAGTTGGGCATCATTGAGAGTACGGCTGGCATAATAAATGGTATGGAAAACTTTATCCTTTCGCTGCCCTAAAACTGCTCCTACTGCAAAGTCACTAGCATCGCTCATGATTTCAAAGGGTAGGTCCCAATCAGGTGCAACTATGATTGGTGCTGACACAAGTTTCTCCTTTAACGCGTTAAACGCTGTAAGACACTCGACAGTGAAAACAAATGATGCTCCATTTTCCAATAGTTGACATAATGGCTTGGTAATCTTGGAAAAATCTTTGATGAACCTTCGGTAGAATCCTGCATGCCCTAGAAAGCTCCGCACTCCTTTGACTGTCGTCGGCGGTGGCAACTTTTCGATAGCGACAATTTTAGCTCGGTCCACTTCAATTCCTTGTGCTGAGATACGATGGCCTAATACAATTCCTTCTTTTACCATGAAGTGACATTTCTCCCAATTAAGCACTAGATTCGTTTCAACACATCTTTCAAGCACCTTAGACAGATTATTTAAACACACGATGGTGAATACCAAGAGACTTAAACAATTTTAGGAGGATTGTAACTCTCCACCTCAATCAGATTGAATAGTTTTTATTGTCCATCAAAGTGAGTGGAAATAAACTTATGAAAGGGCCAAAAATCAATGAGAATTTCACTTTTTAATTTTAAAGGAAATAGCAAAGTGAAACAAGTGTGATCATCAATAAATAATAGAAATAACGTGCACAAATAATAGATGAGATAGGAGACGGATGCCTGACATCACTGTATATAGTATCAAAAGGGAAACTATCATGTGAAATATCTTATGGGTTTGCTCTCTGCTGGGTTTTGAAGAGCTTTTCCGGCTTTTATGGAGTTGTAGATGTGAATTTGGATGAATAGGGGGCTGAAATGAAGAAGGAATGTTGGTAGAGAGAGCTCTAGCTCTGGTTCTTACTGCGTCAAAAATGATAGGGTTATGGCGGTCGAGAGCTTTGCCTCTGAGTTGAATGGTGGACGACGAAGAAGATGACTGATCCATGCTTAAACATATGGTTGTTAAAGCTTGAGAGTCGCAGAAGATATCCATTCATTTCATCTCTGCAGAGTAACTTACAAAATTACAGAAGAAAATGTAGAAATCTGCTCAAGGGATGAGAGAGAGAGAGAGAGAGAGAGAGAGAGAGAGAGAGAGAGAGATCTCAATATTGCTTCATGCTTCAACTTTTGCAAAGATAACAATATACATGAAAAACTAGGTTTACAACCAGGAGAGTTACCCAGAAAGACTGATTTTCGTTAAAAGAAAGGAATTTTCACGTGGGTTTAGATTGGAAAACCACCTTAACATTTCCAAATAATTAATTCACTGTCCTAAAAATATATGTCACAGTGTGGGAGATTCGGGAGATGAACCTGTCTTTTGAGATTTCCATGCTGCAGTGCTTATGTTATTACGGCCTACAAAATTAATGTTATACTTTATTGCTTATATCAGATCAGAGATAGACCTGTATCAGTTATCAGAAATCAGAATCCTCAGTGTCAGATCGAAGCAGACAAGGCAACGGTTGAGAAATCAGCAACACCAAGTCGTGTCTCAGTTAAATTATGCACAACTATGCCCTATTTTTTACAGCAGCAACAGTGACTATAGTTTTGTTAATTAAGTTAATAGGATAAATGTAACTTAATTATTCAAATAAATTATGTGCTTTTGTTTCTTAAGATCTCATCTTTCGAATATATTTATCTATATATATATATGAATTATTATATGGGTGCCGACATGAATGTCAATGCCTTTCTAACCAATGAGAGAATCTTCTAACATAATTGTAACTCAAACTAGCCATGAATAAGATTTCTCATTACAACAACAAATTTACTCACAAATCAGAACTAAAAAACAATATTAGCCGGAATGACCGAGGAGGTGAAGGGAGTGTAACAATGGAGGATGATTGGGCAATGAAGGTGAACTTATCAGACATTACAAGCATGGAGAAACCACATAGAATAAACAAATTTTGTGTATATTTCTTCATTAAAGTTCTTTTTATTCGTCTTCGTTCAAAATCCGATTCCTGAAATCACTCACCATTAATGGGAGTCCCTCCTTCAGTGGGATTTTAGGCTCCCAGTTGAGAAGCTCCTTTGCCTTGCTTATGTCTGGTTTCCTCTTATGAGGGTCGTCAGCTGTATTCGGCCTGAACTCAATTGTCGCACTCGAGTCAATAGTTTCTTTCACAACCTGAATATTCGATTGGAAAAAGAAGAAAAGTTAGCATGCAGAACGTCAAAATCTCTCTCTCTCTCTCTCTTCTCTACACACACCTCTGCAAGTTCAAGCATGGTGAACTCTCCAGGATTGCCCAGATTGAAAGGCCCCACATGTTCGCCTTCCATTAGCGCCACCAGTCCATCAACCTGAAATTAGAAACTCTCCTTATAACAACAATTCGATTCACGTAAAAACAACCAACATAATCTGCACTCAAAATATCCAATAAAACATAATTTAATACCCCATCATCCTTAGAAATGAATACTCACTGGAGGCCTTTCATGGCGATAGCAGTGTTTTTCACTGATATAGAGCTTTGTCAAGGACTGTTTTCCTATTTCACTTGGCCTTTATTTTGTCTTTCTGACTGAGTTGACACGTGTTGTTGTTTATGTTATTGATCATAGTTGCAGTCAAGATGTCTCTATGCATACATAAAAAGTGAAAAAGTAACGATGAAGAAATAGAGAAGATTTAACATACCAAATCAGAGACATACTGGAAGCTTCTTGTTTGTTTTCCATCTCCATAAACAGTCAATGGTTGTTTCCGAATGGCCTGCAATTACAATCACTCAGATGAAAGCTACTAAGAACGAAACTTCAATAAAAATTTCATATTGTTATGGTCAATTGGTAGGAGAAGGCGGATTTGAACCTGGGCAACAAAATTGCTGACAACTCGTCCATCGTCTAAACACATACGAGGCCCATAGGTATTGAATATGCGAGCTATACGCACCTGATAATAAGATTGGGAAGGCACTGATGAGCTTCAAAGATATACAATAGGTATGAAATGTAATATTCCTTCTACGAAACCACGCCAACACCACAATCAAAACAGCAGAGCCAAAATACTCAGCTTAGAAGTATCTCCAATCCAACATCAGAAAAAATAAAAGAAACGAAAGCACCACAGGTCTGCCTGGAAAATAACTACAATTTATAGTCAGAAAACCAATACAGAAGAAAACACAAGATAAGCATCCCTTCAATTGATCTTCTCTGCTCCCTTTATATCCTCCACCTCTCCCCACAATTTCAACTCCACCATTGGTATAACAACCTTGCCAACTCAGCTTCAGCCGAAAACACCAACCTTCCCCCCTTTCGTAATGTTTTATTTCTTCTTTTATAAATCAGCCCAAAATGTTACTGTCCTTTACCAACAGTTGCATCAAGCACAAAAACCATACCCTCCAAGAGGAGAGATTTTATTGCCCATTGTCAATATCATAGCTTAGCTAGATAAGATTGTCATAACATTGGTAAATTTCTTCCTATCTTGCTGTTGGGGAGCTTCTTGACCCATTATCATGAACCTATACATTGCATTAATCCACAAAAAAGCCGCCTTTTATAATCATTTATTCAGAATACTAGTGCTTAAATTACAACGAGAGACTTTTTATTCGCACATTCAAGCTATACGGTAAAACCCAAGATTTTTTTTTAATGATAATTTTAAGTGAGTAAATTTTTCGTGTTTGTTACCTGATGATGTGTCGGGAATTTGACTCAATTTTGTCGTTATGTGCCACATGTGCATTTTTGGTCAAACGGTCAAATTCGGAAAATCAATCGCCGCCAAGTGGGATTTTATCGTGCAAGGTGTTGCACGACACGTTGAATTTTGATTTAAGTATTTGAATTGAGTTTCATCACGATTTTAATTAAAGTAAAGTTGGTACATTATAAATTTTGGGGGGTTTAAGTTGTTAAATAATAAAATATTATTATTTTATTGGAAAAGGGTTAGGGAAAACCCTCCTTCCCCCTTCCTTGGCGCGGGGCATAAGGAGAAGAGGAGAGAGAGAGAGAGAAAGGTGGTCTCAGACGATTTCACCGACTTAGAGCATATCCCTGAGGTTGCAGCTCTCGTGAGGAGAAGGAGGACTAGCCGAGTAAGTTATTTATGCCTTTTGCAATAACATCGCATAGTTTTCATAAAAACTATATTTGGGTGAGTTGCCACTTATAATATTGCAACGGGGTCTGGTTGCCAGTACGTCGAATTTTATTACGTACATGTACGTAGAGTTTTTTAGCACATTTATTCAGCATGTATGATGATATTTCTGTTGTGGATATTGGGAGGGTGAATTCTTTTGATATTTGGGTTGTTTGGCGCCAAAGCATCACGAGACTACTTTTGGACCCTTTTTATTGTATGAAGGTGGTTTTGCTTGTACGAATTGCATTGGGTGACAAGACAGTGATGATGCGTTACCTGATCAAGGTGAGTTTTGGTGCGGGTTGTGTTGTCATTGGCGTTTAGTCACCGACTGCTCGGGTGATGGGCTGAATCTCCGAATCTCCATCGTATTTTCTTTCTGGCTCATGAGACGTTGTTGGTCTTCGGATCACCGTCTTTCCTTGAGGTGTGCCGGAGTAGTCCTTCTATGACACTCCCTTTTCACTAGGATGTTTTCTATGGAAACTATAAGAGTATTTTGATTGTATAGTCACCTATGTATGTGACAGGTTTTATAAGTACCTCACAGAAGGCTCTCATGGAGTCAGATCTTAAATAAAAGAAAGAAAATATGTTTTCAAGTATTTTTTTATTTAACTCATGCATCATTGTAGAATGTAGATTACATTCTTCTAAAGAAAAGATAAAAACTTGGTTTTAATCAGAATGCATTAGATATAAGTTCCTTACTGAGTTAGTCAGTCTCTCCCCTCCCAAATCCAAGTAAGGAGAAGAATGATTAGGGCTTGATCTGGTTGGCTGCAAGAGGAGGATTTGCTACTTTCTTTCTCTCTATCTTTATTTATCGTTTTTTGTGGTAAGAACTTAGATTGTAGAATCTTATTTAGATTTGGGTATGTAATCTAACTTATAATTTGGGTTTGCT
This sequence comes from Begonia masoniana, assembly GCA_022432975.1. NCBI lineage: Eukaryota > Viridiplantae > Streptophyta > Magnoliopsida > Cucurbitales > Begoniaceae > Begonia > Begonia masoniana. The sequence continues at coordinate 6,276,138 of CM039505.1, read as the reverse complement.
TAGTTTTCGTACACTGTTGGACATGGATTGAGCTTTTAAATTTTATTATGCTATCTGCTTAAGATTTTTTTAACGTGGGTCTGACTTCTTTTATTCTGAACAGGCTTCCGCTGCCATTTCTATTGCCTTGGGCCGAGTGATCAGGTTTTCTTTCGGCAGATCAGGTCGCTTGACCCGGCATTTCTGCCCCCGCCCCTCCTCGGGTCATGACATATATGATGACCAAAAGATCACATTTGTTCTTTAGACACAAGAATAACCAGGGTTACACTAACACAACTAATTGTAAGATGTGCTCACCTCAACATCAGCACCTCGATGATAGTCCATCGTTAAGGTTTCGGCTGTTCTCTTCCCTTCATCATAGCAGCTTCTCTCGCCTTAAATTTATATCAAATAAAAAAACTTGATTGAAGAAGGTACGTTTTATAGATAAATCATGGTATATAATACTTGCTTGGATGAGAGAAAAACCTCACCTATTGGATTTACATTTCCCCAATATGTCTCCTTCTGTGGATGCTCCAGTGGATCGCCATAAACCTCACTCGTACTAGTGAGCAGAAATCTTGCTCCGATTCTTTTGGCCAATCCCAACATATTCAAAGTACCCATTACATTTGTCTTGTAACAATTAGTCAAGAAACTAAAAAATTCTCATAATCAACAAAGCACGATCATTTAAGAAATGCTGAATTTTGGAAAATGTTCTGCTAAATTTATCGATAAATGAGACAGAAAAGGATATGATAGTCTTGACAGGATTATATTTGTAATGAACAGGAGATGCTGGGCAAGCCAAGTGATAGATTTGATCCACTTCCAATAAGATTGGCTCAACAACATCGTGTCGAGTAAGCTCGAAACGAGGATTTCTGAAATGGTGCATCACATTTTCCTTCCTCCCAGTGAAGAAATTATCAATAACAATCACATCATTTCCTCTATCAATTAATTTGTCGACCAAGTGACTTCCCACGAATCCAGCCCCTCCAGTGACAACAATTCTCAATCTCTTCCGCCCAATTGCAGTTGGGACTCGACCCACGTTGGCCAGTCCACGGCCATCAGTGGTCGAACCACCTGAAATCAGGTCTCTGTTCGTTATCCCAATGGAATACGATCTGGGTCTCGTATTGTCTTCGGAAGGGGAAAGGCGGGATAGGGTTGGCTGAAGGATGAAGAATGTGGAGCCGATCAAAATTCCGACTAAGATGAAGAGGAGGCGCTGTTCTTTCAACAAGTAATTGATGGATCTAGGAAGAGATCTTGGGTGTTTCAGAGTTTTAGGGGAGTATGGAGAATTTGGGGAAGTTAGCATCTCTTCATCTCGCCTCTGATTTCCAACGGATTGTTTGTGCAGCAGTTTCATGCCTGAATCCCTCTTGAGATCTCTGATTATAAAAAACAGCTCCTGATTCTCAACGATTCACAAAGATTAAAAAAAAACAACAACAAAAGTTGAATCTAAGATCTTCTCTCCAAGTCCCAGATATTTTCCAATCAAACAGAATCGAGCTAGCAGATATGGTCGCAAAAAAAACCCGAAAGAGGCACTGAAACAGAAACCACGAGAGAGAGAGAGAGAGAGATTCAACAATGGCGATTAAGATCAAACAAGCTAATGGATGAGTGAGTTCTGTCTGAAAAAAAAAAAAAAAAAAACTAATATGGATTGAACTCACGTCCTTTACAGTTTACTACATTCTTTGGATTAAAACCGATTTTAGCAGTGACGTAAGATTAATTTGAAACGGCTTGTAAACTAAAAACTCTAACCACTAATATCTTAAACTATAAAAAATATAACAAATTAAATCCTGGTGGGTGGCCGATCACCATCCGTTCTGAATTTGTGCTTAGAACAGGGGCCGACCACCCTCCGTTCTGAATTAAAGCCAAGAACGGGGGCCAATCACCCCTCGTTCTGTCCATTGTTTACGTGGAACTAAATGTATTGGGTCGGGGGTCGATGTGGAGGGCGGGGACCCCCCATCCAACATGCACCGCACATGATTGGAGAACGGGGGTCAACGACCCCTCGTTCTTGTCTCCTCATTTTAGAGGTATTCGAGAATGGGGGCTCACCATCCCGAAACGAACTCTCGTTCACTGCCTCCCCATTTTAGAGAGTGTTCAGGAACGGGGGGTCACTGCCCCTAAACGCTCCCCCCCCCCCCCCTGTTGACTATATTTTTAGGTAAAATTGAGAACGGGGGTCGTTGCTTCGAAACGAAGGGCCGATCTACGACACTATATAAGGAAACGACCCTTCATTCTCACTTCACGGCTGACGAAAATCCTAAAACCTCTCAACCATTTTCTTGTTCAGACGAATTTTCTCTGTATTAGCAACGTTGATGGATTCTGATTCGAGTAGATCGGTTAATTTAGACGATACAGCAACTTGTGATACCAATATGGACTGTTATTCATAATCTACTCTCATATATGGTGATCTTCGGGTATTCGATCACCTAGAAGGTAATGAAGAAATAAATGTGCAATCGGCATCGAAAACTCTAGACGATGAGCTAGTCGACTTGGAGGATGATCCAATGAAAAACATACCGGTAAGGGAAGAAATTTCAATGAGATTTTATCTGGGAAAAAAATATAGTTCTTTAAACAAAATTAGAGAAGTAATAGTAGAATATGCTTTGAATAATGATTATGAGATCAAATTCATTAACAATGAATCTCAGCAACTGATAGCCATGTGTGAAGACAGATGTGATTGACGACTGCATGGTTAAAAGATGCAAAAAAGAGCTTACGTTTCAAATAAAGAGTTCCAACGATTCTCACAATTGTTCAAGAAAAATTGAGAATCGCCACGTTACTGCAAAATGAATGGCAAATCACTATTTGGATATGTTCAAAAGTCAACCTACTTGGAAAATTCTTTCTATTATTGAGATAGTGAGGAAGAATTTGAATGTCAACATTACACCAAGTCTTACCAGAAGAGCAAGAAGCGAAGCGTGAAAACTTAATGAATGGAAGTGCGACTGTAATACCCAGTTGTACGGATTCGTATATTTTATTATTATTTTAATATACGTGGCATTTTTTGTAAATATGTCAAATCAGGTCCGATTTACGAAAAGAAAGCGTCATTACGATCCTAACGACTAATCGGAATTTTAAGGAAAGTTTGGGAATTTTCGGAATAGTAACGCTATATTCCGAGTAATTACCACTATCGTAAAGTAAATGACGTTTTAATAAAAATAGTAAACGAGGTCCAAATTGCGAACAGACAGTCTTAATAAATCTCAAATAACGAGTTGAACTTATTGGTGAAATAAGGAGATTTCGAGAATCCGAACGGTTAGACGATTAACGAAACGAATGACGAATTAGTTATAGAAATCAAGGAAGGGCAAAACGGTCTTTTGCAAAGTAAAATTTTAATAAAAACCTAATTCTCTTCTTTCCTCTCCACTTTTCACGCCAGAACACATTTTTCCTTTCTCCCTCTCGCGACTCCTCTCTGCCAGCCGACGCCGAACTCCATTCCGATCCGATTTTCCTTCCGTTCGTCTCGTTTTCTTCACGCGTTCTCCTCCAATCGACGTTCTCGGTAAGTCTCTATAGTTTTAGAACATTGAAATCCGAGTTTCGTAAAGTTTTAAACGTTTAGGTTCGTTTAGGTTTTCAATTAAAAACGAGATCTAGGGTTCGTAATCGATAGGTTGTCAATGATTAAGTGAATATTGAACGTATTGGACGTATTTGGACGAATCTAATCGATTTAGGAAAAATGTTAGAATTTACGAAATTTCGAGATTTTTGAATAAACTCGTTTAACGTAAATCCTTGTAAATTGCTTAGGTAAACAGTGCTCGTGGACGGAGTTTAAGCTGCTTTGGACGCGAGGTAAGTTCTCGTGAGTTTCTTTGGCCAAATCGGCCTACACCGTACATCGTGTCGTCTCGAGGCGTTTTGGAGATGCCTTTAGTTAGTTTTGCTCGGTTTGGGTAGCTAGGTCTTAGGAGTTTATAGTTTACGTTTTTTTTTAAAGTCCCGATGGTCTATGTGTTGCTTGTTTATTGTATGATATTGAATTGTTCACGCATCACTTGGTTTTAAAGAAAAGCATGAAAACGAATTTCCGCACAGAGTTTTAAAGATAACGTAAAGCATAGCATCGGCCGAAAGGCTTACAGTGCATGGCCGAAAGGCTTACAGTTCACGGCCGAAAGGCTTACAGTACACCGGCCGAAAGGCTTACAGTGCACGGCCGAAAGGCTTACAGTTCACGGCCGAAAGGCTTACAGTTCACGGCCGAAAGGCTTACAGTTCACGGCCGAAAGGCTTACAGTTCACGGCCGAAAGGCTTACAGGCCGAAAGGCTTACAGTTCACGGCCGAAAGGCTTACAGTTCACGGCCGAAAGGCTTACAGTTCACGGCCGAAAGGCTTACAGTTCACGGCCGAAAGGCTTACAGTTCACGGCCGAAAGGCTTACAGTTCACGGCCGAAAGGCTTACAGTTCACGGCCGAAAGGCTTACAGTTCACGGCCGAAAGGCTTACAGTTCACGGCCGAAAGGCTTACAGTTCACGGCCGAAAGGCTTACAGTTCACGGCCGAAAGGCTTACAGTGCATGGCCGAAAGGCTTACAGTTCACGGCCGAAAGGCTTACAGTTCACGGCCGAAAGGCTTACAGTTCACGGCCGAAAGGCTTACAGTTCACGGCCGAAAGGCTTACAGTTCACGGCCGAAAGGCTTACAGTTCACGGCCGAAAGGCTTACAGTTCACGGCCGAAAGGCTTACAGTTCACGGCCGAAAGGCTTACAGTGCATGGCCGAAAGGCTTACAGTTCACGGCCGAAAGGCTTACAGTTCACGGCCGAAAGGCTTACAGTTCACGGCCGAAAGGCTTACAGTTCACGGCCGAAAGGCTTACAGTTCACGGCCGAAAGGCTTACAGTTCACGGCCGAAAGGCTTACAGTGCATGGCCGAAAGGCTTACAGTTCACGGCCGAAAGGCTTACAGTTCACGGCCGAAAGGCTTACAGTTCACGGCCGAAAGGCTTACAGTTCACGGCCGAAAGGCTTACAGTTCACGGCCGAAAGGCTTACAGTTCACGGCCGAAAGGCTTACAGTTCACGGCCGAAAGGCTTACAGTTCACGGCCGAAAGGCTTACAGTTCACGGCCGAAAGGCTTACAGTTCACGGCCGAAAGGCTTACAGTTCACGGCCGAAAGGCTTACAGTTCACGGCCGAAAGGCTTACAGTTCACGGCCGAAAGGCTTACAGTTCACGGCCGAAAGGCTTACAGTTCACGGCCGAAAGGCTTACAGTTCACGGCCGAAAGGCTTACAGTTCACGGCCGAAAGGCTTACAGTTCACGGCCGAAAGGCTTACAGTTCACGGCCGAAAGGCTTACAGTTCACGGCCGAAAGGCTTACAGTTCACGGCCGAAAGGCTTACAGTTCACGGCCGAAAGGCTTACAGTTCACGGCCGAAAGGCTTACAGTTCACGGCCGAAAGGCTTACAGTTCACGGCCGAAAGGCTTACAGTTCACGGCCGAAAGGCTTACAGTTCACGGCCGAAAGGCTTACAGTTCACGGCCGAAAGGCTTACAGTTCACGGCCGAAAGGCTTACAGTTCACGGCCGAAAGGCTTACAGTTCACGGCCGAAAGGCTTACAGTTCACGGCCGAAAGGCTTACAGTTCACGGCCGAAAGGCTTACAGTTCACGGCCGAAAGGCTTACAGTTCACGGCCGAAAGGCTTACAGTTCACGGCCGAAAGGCTTACAGAAGGCTTACAGTACACCGGCGAAAGGCTTACAGGCCGAAAGGCATACAGTTACAGGTCACGCGAGGTGGGGCTCAGGCACGGCTGTACGGATTGTAAGCGTGTACCCCCTCCTCTAGCTGGAAAGAGTAGTCCGCCCGCTGGATGAGCTCTCTCTGGTTAGAGGATATAGGATCTCGGTGACACCTATAGAGCATTGCATAGAAAGATAAAAATAAAGCATGATTTATCGAACTCATAGCACAGCATGCATCGCATTTACTAGGGCTTACTGAGATTTATCTCATAGTGTGTTTATGTATGGTGTAGGTGACATAGACTACGAGATACCAGGTGAGGACGACGTTCCTCCACCTGGGGCATAGCTCAGTTGACGGATGATGGCTGCGGTGGTGTGCTGACGCAGTTGGGGCTTAACCGACCCGTGGGACGTATGTATAGGTTTGAGAGTCTTTTTGGGGTATTTTGGGTTTGTGAATTGTATAGATATCTAAGGATGTTTAATTTGTTTTGAAATTCTGGAACTGTTTGGTGTATAGCGTCTCAAATGATTTAGTAAACTGTATTTGAACTGTTTTAGGTTTGGTACGGATATGCTCGAGTTTTAGAGCTATCCACGCCGTTCGTTTTTAGAAAGTTTTATCGCAATTAGAGTATCGTGTTATTGTATGTCTGAATTGCGTAATTAGTAGTCCATGAATAGATATGGAAGTTGATTTTCAGAGTGTTATTTGATGAAGTGTTGCTCTCTGGAATCGGATTCCAGAGAGCATATGGGATGAAAATAAAATGGCTGTTTTGCTCTCTGGAAGTTCAGATTCCAGAGAGCACTTAGTGAGGAAAAACAGAACAGAGGAAGAAAGGAAGTGAAGGATCGCTGCATAGCGTGTTGCGATCGATCTCTGCTGAAGAGCAGAGATCGATCGCCGCCTGGTTGCTGATGCCATTGCAGCATGCAGCGATCGTTCTCTGCAAATGCAGAGAACAAATCGTGCATGCATAGCACGAGCGATCGGTCCTCTGACAAATTGCAGAGATCGATCGCCTGCAATGCAACTAGCATGCAGCGATCGATCTCTGCAATTTGCAGCAGAGATCGATCGCCGCCTGGTTGCTGTATGCATTGCAGCATGCAGCGATCGTTTGCCATGCAAGAGCGATCGCTGCAATGCAAATAGCATGCAGCGATCGATCTCTGCAATTTGCAGAGATCGGTCGCTGCCTCTTCTTTTGTGCAGGGACGGTTTGTCCTCCCACCTTTGTTAAAGTTTATTTAATTTATTTAATAGTTTTTAATTGTTTTATTTAAATAGTTTTAAGTTGTTTTTAAGTTAGATTTCAATTCCGATTTCGATTCTGGTTTCGATTTCGGTTTAGGTTCCGCCTAGAGCTTAACTAAAAATATTAGGAAAAAAAAAAAAAAATATTCGGGAAAAACGGGTACAGTTTTAGGGGTGTTACAGCGACGAACAATAAAAGCTATTGTGGTTGTACGCATAAGAAATACGTAAATCAAATCCAGGTAGCACATTTGGGCCTATAGACAAACTTGGTCAGCTCTGCCGATAATGAGTCATGTGTATTCGAAAAAATGTATATGTGTATGACTGCTTGCAAGGCAGGTTTGCTGCAGTGGGGAAGACCTATTATCTATTTGGATGGTTGCCATCTAAAGGGCTCGTATCCTGTCCTATTACTGATAACCGTAAGTATTGATAGAAACGATAAAATATATCTCGTTGTTGTTTCCAATGTGGAATCAGAGTGTATGGACTCATGGACGTGGTTTTTGAAATTATTGAAGGAAGACATACAGACTGAATCGGGATACAGATGAAAATTTGTTTCGGATCGACAAAAGGTATAATGCATTTCCAATTATTCATTCTAATATTGGAGAGTTGTGGTAGTTATATTATTTTATGTTGGCTCTCTTGTTTTTTCAAATACTAGGAGTTGTTGTCTGCTATATAGCAGGAATTACCGTCAGTCGACCACAGCTACTGCCTCCAGCATATGTACAGATGGAAATGTCAAAAATTAATTTCAGAGTAGAGTATACAGAGATGCAATGTGGAATGCAGTCAGCGCAACCACAACTTTTCATTTCGAGATAGAAATAAAGAATTTACATCAGCTTAACTTGGATGCCCACGCATATCTTTAAGGCACAAACCCTAGATATTGTGTTAAACATGCATTTTTCTTCGACTCCCAAATGTGAATTGAGATTAAACAATTTATGTGAATCATTCAATGTAGTTCTATTAAACCGATTCTGACCATGTTCGAGATAATCTGAAAGTACATGATGACTAAGATTGTCAAAAAATATGAGAAGTTGGCCTCGTCAACATACGTCTTGTGTCCCCAAATAAGAAAAAAGCTTGTAAAGTTAGGACGTGTTGTAACGACCCATTTTTCCTAGCAAGATATTGTCCGCTCTGGGGATTGGGCCGTAGCCCAATATCCTCCCCTCATGACTTTATTTGGCGAGGACTTCCCAGTCGATTACCCAACCTGGTACTACTCTCGCCGAAGCACTTTTAACTTCGGAGTTCTTATGAGATCCGTTGTCAATTGTGCTCCAAAACGCGTCTTGCTATTTTTGGGAGGGTCTCACATATGTTTCATTTTCACATACTTCCCCAAGCGATGTGGGATTGTGACGACCCCCTTTTTACGACTCGTCACCTTCCGGTTCGCCCGTACGGACGTACCGCCATCCGGGTTCCGGTTCGTGCAGCCATCGTACACATACTTACACATCCGGGTCATCACACGTGTAGCTCGAAATTGGAGTGCTGTGTTTGCGGGAGCTACACGATTTGAGGTCATCAATGACAACGAACAATATGTTGTCAATATAAATACGTGTGCGTACAACTGATACAAGTGAGAGCTTACTAGAATCTCTTGTGTCCATTCTATTCCCTGTATTTATTTCATGAGACTAGCATCGAAAAATTACGTTTATTAATACTATCACCGGGGAACTTATCTCCAGATGTACTCACACTTCATTCATCCTATTAGTGACCAACACATGTGATCACCCGTATAAAATATGAAACAAATCATTCGGCCCATAAAAAAGTGTCAACTTGGTAGGTCGAAGAAGAAAAAAATGTGAGATGTCAATGAGCCGCCAAGTTTGACAATTACTAGGAAGAACTCAACGATGTCGTGTGGTATATGTCGGCGTCAGGGGCATAATAGTTGCACTTATTCTGGCAATGGATCCACTTCAGGGGCTACTTCCGCTTCTGCTTCGCAAGGCACATTTATGAGTTTCCACATATTTGATGGAACACAAGCACATTTCAACACATTTCGCTCATAAGCATACTTTCATTATTGTCTAATATAGTTTTCATTATATGCAGGAATCTTCTACACACGACAGAGGCAGAAATGTATGACTATTCAAACTGTAATTTATATATTATACTGTGTAATGTGTGTATTTATTATAATGTGTAATTTAGTGAGATAAAGTTGTAAAAATAGGCAGAGTTTCCTTTGTTTTATGACTTCTTCGTACCTAGCTTCAAACAATTCCTGCATATTTTGAGACGACCCTTACCCGTACCCTAATAATTTTTTTTTTTTATACGTACAAACTCTAAATCTGACTTTCATGCGGAAATAAAACTTTTAAAGTCGGAATGGAAGATTATTAACGGTGTATGAAAACTACTTTAAAATCTATTCAAAATAAACTTAAAACCAACAATTAATCAATTTAATAATAAAAGAAAACAATTAAATTAAAACACACATTTTTTTTTATATATAAGTTTGGCCAAGAAGAGGCAGAACAGGTGGCGATCAATTGCCAGAAAACTGGCGATTGATCGCCCCTTGGCGATTGCTCCTGGCGAGCAATCGCCCTTTGGCGATTGCTTACCTCGCCTGGCAATCGCCTCTCCAGCGATTGCCATGCAGGGGAAGAGGCGATTGATCGCCTCCAAGAGGCGATCAATCGCCATGCTCTCTGGAATTTCTCCAGAGAGCACGGCTTCTCCCCCCCTGCTTCATTCTTTTCTTCTTTTCTTCTTTTTTTTTTTTTTTCTTCGTTCCTTCACTTCACATTCTTAGCACAAAACACACAAAACACTACAACCTCTTCTCCTTTCTCCCACAATCTTTACATACATCCCATAAAATACATTTCAAACATGACATTTACCCAAACACTCAAAACCGACACAATTCACTTTAAACACAATCAAATTTCATAAAAACGAACCGCATGGTTCCGTTTAAAAGTTTAACATTCCTTCCTGTTTGAAAAACGTCAAAACACTACAAAACGCAATGTAAAATCTATTCAGTCGCCAAACATCCTAAAACTTATCTAATTGTACTAAAAATCCATCTAATTCACCATTAACCCAAACATCACCTAAAACTCTCAAAAATTGTCTAACCATGAGTCATCGTGCCTAGCCAAAACACGCCCCGCCGCCACGAGCTCCGCCTATCGACCATCTACGCTTGATCATCATAAGGAGGTTCCTCACCTTCGTTCTCGTCACCTACATCATACGATAAATACATTAGGCCTAATGCTTAGTAAAGAGTGTACTAAACATAACGATTACATATATATGCATGACATTTGTAAAACAACTTTGTTTCGTTTCGTTAAACCGTTTTCTTGCCCCGTGAGAATCATAACTTGCCCCGTGAGAAACACATAACTTGCCCCGTGAGAAACATACATCATTCAGAATTCGTGATCGTTCTTTAATTTGACGTTTTCATAAAACATGCTCATAAATAGTTTGTATGCACTTTAATAAAACATGATGCATGAGGAATGACATACGTAGAAACACCTATCGAATGACCACTAACTAATCGCTAAGGCACTACCTTAAGCTACCCGTCTTATCACCAACCCCTATAACTTCCTAACTTCATTCTACCAACATTATCAACATCGTTACGACGTAGGGCCTTAGGGGCCGAAAAACCTAACACTCACTTACCTGGTGTCCTAGCTATGCCGAGCACCGTCCTTGAAGAGCTTGGATTACCTAAGGCATTTCATAGCACGTCATTAGTATTAACTCTAAATCATTAATTTCAAAGCTAAACGAAATCTCGAGCTAGGGTAAGTTTCCCAAAAACTCTAATCCATTTTATTCGGGCATTTCATCGAGCACATTGTGCTCACTAACTTCAAAACTCCATTAATGGTGTTTTACCAACCTCCAACAACCAAAACTAAACCTTAAACATCATCCCACACCATTAATTTACACCAACCACTCCAAAAATCATAAATACATCATCAACGAACATTAATATCGTTAAACTATCAATTTCTAACTAAAACCAACAATTCTCATCAAACCCTAAATCGAAATAAACCCTAAAACCACAAATAACTTGTCTAGAGTGTAGAACTTACCTAGAAGATTGATTTGGGGAAGAAAACCGTAGAAAAACTAGCGGGAACTCGGAGAAGTGAGCGATCGATGGAGGGAGAGCGTCGCAAGGGAGAGGAGAATCGTGAGAGGGCTTCACGTGGAGGAAGAGAGAAATGAGGGGAAAATGGAGAGATTTGGCTTTTTAATTAAATTTTGATTTCATAAATTACTATTTTGCCCTTAGTTCAATTTCATTGTTTTGTTAACAATTTACCTAACTATTTGGTTCCTCCAAAATCCCTTATTTCCCCAAATATTCCTACTCATTCTTAGGGTCCTAATAAGACTTCTTGTTCGCCATTTAGACTTATTTTTATTATTTCTACGAATTAAAACCCTATAATTCTTAAAATATTTAAAACTCGAAACTTATAGCTTGAATTCCCTAAAACGTAATTCTCGGGCGTTACATATTTAAATTACAATTTTATAATCAACAGTCAGTTCCAGATAATTAAGTATCACTCAAGTACAATTATAAAGTAAAGTACAATCATACACCACATAGAATAAACTAAATGACAAGAATAAATTAAAGTATAATCATAATACCCATAGCATAAATAAAGTATAAACATAAAGTACTTTATGTTTTCTTGTGGCATAATTAGTACTTTATAGGGGGACAACGGTCGCGCGGTAGCCTTCTCCATAGGAATATCTGCAGAGGTGGAGGCCTCTTTATCTCTATTGAACACTCAAGTATCATCGACTTCAAATAAGCTCATCTGAATCAAATGAAATCTATCAAATACATTACCGGATCTCTGTGCTCTCAGCTGCTCTCCAATCGGTAGCTGAATCCAAGGTCGCTCGATAATCTTTTGTATCAACATGCCATACGACAGATTCTTGTTGCATGTACGACCGATCTCATTAATGTGACTTAAAATCACGAAGTCATGATCAAACATCTTCCCGTTGTACAGCTTCTCCATCTCATAAAGATTCATGCAGTTCACAAAATCTCTATGTCCATCCCGAGATAGAATGATGTGGGTTATAGATTGTGAATAACTCGAGCTCTAACGTTCAAATCCTTGGATTTTGGATTCAAAAACTCTCTGATGTTTGCATTTTGATGAATTTCTCTCAGGAAGTCAAGTCCTTCCGCCGATCTAAAAAAAATCACAATCTCGAGAAGCATGGTAGTAGCTCTTCACTTCATTCCCTTCTCCGGCAAACCCGAGCACTTCATTAACCGTCTCTAGAGGTATAAAAATCTCTGTACCAAGGATGTACGTCTTCAAACATCTCGCCCTCCCGATAGAGGTCAAGTTCGCATAAAACAAGCAACCAATTCTATCGCAGCTATCGCCTCTCAATCCATACACTCCATCTAGGGCGATTTTGTCGAACATCTCCTTGATCTCCAACCTCTAAAGTTGACGGTCTTTGAATGAATAACCGAGTGGTTTGACATATCTTGCTAAAAATGCTTCTTACACATCTGATTTCGAAATTCATTTAAAAAATACTCAGTTTGCGATCGTCGCACTTCACATGAAGTATCTTGTGACGACGGTGGCCGGTTTGTCAGACGTCTTTGAAATGGTCATCTTTGTGACATTGAAGGGCGATTTGGCAAAGGCCGTTCGGTCGGGCCACCTTGTGACGGGGCAGTCTTTTGTTTAATCATCAATTTAGGAGCCATTTGAGAAAAATTTGGCAATTTAGGTTAAATTGGAGATTTGAGAATTTTGATGATTTACAGCTTGAATTTATGAGATTTTTTGATGATATTGGAAGACAAGGATTAGGGATGGGGAAATCAACACGATAGAGGCATGAAATGGTTAGATTTTGTGTTCGAATCGTGGTTGGGGCCGAAAAGAAAATTAGATTTTTCAGCAATGGGGGATGGAAGGGAGGCCAATTTTTATATACGGTCGGGGATTGGCCCTCTGTTATGGGGTAATAACCCCCTGTTCTCAGCCATAATTTTAAGAACGGTGGGTAGTTTCGAGGCGGTGACTCTTTGTTCTCCCCCAAAAATATTAGAGGGGTGCAAACTACCACCCCGAAATGACCCCGTTCTCAAGAATAAATGAGAGTTAAAAGGGAGGATGTTCATTTTGTGCACTGGTGCGTGAAAAATTAAAAAGGACAGAGACTAAACAAAGATGAAAGTTGAAAAGAAGGTGATGAATTCTTTAGTTTGAAACATTCTTCTTCTTATCAACATTGATGTTGGAAATGTTCGTGTTAAAGTTTCTCTTTGAATCCAATAATTATTATCTTCAAGATAAAACAAGCGAAATGTGAACCCTAAACCCAATAGATACTTATCAAAGATCTAATAATAGGTTTAGTTGTATATTTTCTGATGATCAAAGGATTTTCACAACAGGATCATGAACAAATTAATTTTCACAAGTCTATTTGAGCGAGAAAATCACGTACCTTTCTCCATGATGTCAGAAAATGATTTCTCTCTCTCTCTTAACCCTTAAATTTCTTCAGTGATGGTTTTGATGGAGAAAGACCACAGTAAACATTCAGGTAGAGAGATAACCAGTTTTCTTCTCACTTATACATAACGATTAATTTCCATCAAATTAATCGATAGCAGAAAATACCTTAACCTATAGGATTTGTACACATTGGGCTACATCACGTGGGTTTCTTAAGTTGACGTTTAAGTATCAAAATTTAGGAGTCTTTAGGGTGATTTTGTTTCGCAGAGGTAGAGCCGATCGATCGCCCATGAGCGCCGATCGATTGGCAATGCTTCTGTTATCAACTAAAATTGTGCAGAGTCAATCCTTTCGCAGAGTAGTTATAAAGTCGATCGATTCCCCACGTTTGTCGATCGATCGACAATGCCTCTGCCATTCGTTTGTGCAGTGGTAGCTGATTAATCGCCCACGTTCGGCGATCGATCGACAATGCTTCTGCCAACAATCAAACGTACGTACGCAGATACGATCAATCGCTCATGTTCGCCGATCGATCGACACTACCTCTACTATCTATCATGAGGAGCAAACAAGAACCGATCGATCGCCCAAGATGTAACACTCGGTTTTACGGGATTTTATTATTCCAATAAATAATGACATTTTTGTAAATATGTCAAATTAAGTCCGTTTTGTGAACGAAAAGTTTTAATGGAGCCTTAATAAGAAATTAGAATTTATGGTGAAATATGAAAATTTGGATAAACCGAATCGCTGGATAAATAACGAAATAAGTAAGAAAAACAAATAGAAAATCAATGAAAGGGTAATTAAGTAAATTGCCAAGCCAAATTTTATAAAAATTGCATAACTCCCTCTCCCCCTCACGCGACTTCTCCTCCAGCAAGAAACTCCCTCCCCTCTCAGCGATTCTCTTCCCCTCCCGCGCGACTCTCCTCTCCGGCGACGAAAGCTCGCTTTTCGGTGATCCAACCTTCGCGTTTCTTCCTTGTCTTTGCTCCATAGGTAAGAATCTACTGTTTTGGAACGTTAGATTTCGATTTTCGCAAAGTTATACTGTTAGAGTTTCGTTTAGGGTTTTGTTAAAAACGTGAATTAAGGTTGGAAATTGATAGATTACTATGATTATGGCTCTAATGGGCGTATATTATCATTATTGGTGAGTTTTAGATGAATTAATGAGGGTGGTCGAGGTTTTGGGTGGTTGAAGGTTTTAAAAACCCCATTAATAGAGGTTTAGAGATTCACGAGCATGAATTGCTCGATAAAATGCCTCAACGAGTTAAATTAGAGTTTTAGGGAATTTCTTTTAACTAGGAGTTTGTAGTTTTCGAAACTCAATGGTTTAGACTCGATTTAACGACGATTGTTGTGAATTGCCATAGGTGAACAACGCTCGTGGACAGAGCTTAAATTGCAACGGACACGAGGTAAGTCTTCGTGCTCGTTTGGCTGATCCTGCCTACACCTTGGATAAGCTTTGTTGATCGAGGTTTTTGGTGAATTCAGAGCCTTCGGGGAGATAGGATGGGTACTTAGGTTGATAGTGTATTAGAATGCTTTCCTAGGTTCTTTATGCATTGTCCTATGTTTTTACTCGTATTGCACGATCCATGTTCATGCATCATGTTTTCGAAAAGCATAGAAAATGAATTTTCGCATATGTTTTCATGAAAAGAAACGTCTAATGAAAAGATATGAAATGTATGTAATCTCGGTCACGTCGGGGTGGGGTTCAGACATGACTGTCCTGAGAGGAGGAGCATGTTTTCCCCTCTGCAGATAGAAAGATCTATCTAACCGCGAGATGTGCCCTCTCTATCGTGTGAGTCAGCCCCCGGTGACACCTCCCGCTATGTAACTAAATAATGAAAAAGAAATGCATATTTTTACAAACCCCACACGCATAGCATTCATCTTCATTTACGAGATTTGCTGAGCTCTTTAGCTCATAGGTTATTTTCCATGGTGTAGATGACTTCGATACAGGTGAGGACGACGTTCCTCCACCCAACGCACGAGCATGTTGATGGAGGATGGCCCGTGGGAGTGTGCTGGCGCAGTCGGTGCGTATTTTGACCCGTGGGGATATAAGTAAATGTTTTGGGGATTTTGTAGATAAAAGGATAGGAAAAGTGTATAGATAACTCCTTTTAGAATGTTTGATAACTGGATAGATAATGTATAACATTTTGTTGTGTTTTGATATTTTTAAACAGAGGGAAATGCTTAATTTTTAAACGGATCCACGCGATTCATTTTTATAAAATTTCATTATGTTTTAAATATGTTTTGAGTCGGTTTTTGGGTGATTGGTGGAGTGAGGACTGTATGCGGGTAAAAGTGTTGTTATGAAGTGTTTAGAGGTGAATGGATGAAGGAAAATTGTGAAGGGTGTGCAAAATGTGCAGGGGATCGAAAGGAAAAGGGAGAAAGAAAAGGGAAGGGGAAGGGGAATGGGAGCAGCTCTCTGGATTTGAAAATCCAGAGAGTCTGCCGATCGATCGCTAGGAGGGGCGATCGATCGGCAGAAGAGAGGCGACTCTCTGGAAATTCCAGAGAGTCTGCCGATCGATCGCCTGGTAAGGGCGATCGATCGGTCAATGTGATCGCCAAGGGGCGATCAATCGCCTGGCGTATAAACGCCACAGCCGATCTGTAACGACCCCATATCCCAATAAGATATTGTCCGCTCTGAGGATTGGGTCGTAGCCCAATATCCTCCCATCACGGCTTTGTTTTGGCGAGAACTCTCTAGGGATTGGGTCCTAACCCAATATCCTCCCCTCACGGCTTTGTTTGGCGAGAACTTCCCAGAAGGTCACCCAACCTGGAATTGCTCTCGTTGAAGCACTTTTAACTTCGGAGTTCTTATGGGATCCGTTGCCAATTGTGCTCCAAAACGCGTCTTGCTATGTTGGGCGGGTCTCTTTACATATGTTTCATTTCCACATACTTCTCCAAGCGATGTGAGATTGTGACGACCCCCTTTTTATGACTTGTCACCTTCCGGTTCGCCCGCGCGGACGTACCGCCATCCGGGTTCCGGTTCGTCCAGCCATCGTACACATACTTACACATCCGGGTCATCACAATCACCCCCCCCCCTCGGGTGCCCAACGTCCTCGTTGGACACATTTTCGGTTGGGTATAGGCTCTGATACCATTTGAAACGACCCCATATCCCAACAAGATATTGTCTGCTCTGGAATTGGGTCCCCCCCCCCTCGGGTGCCCAACGTCCTCGTTGGACACATTTTCGGTTGGGTATAGGCTCTGATACCATTTGAAACGACCCCATATCCCAACAAGATATTGTCTGCTCTGGGAATTGGGTCGTAACCCAATATCCTCCCCTCACGGCTTTGTTTTGGCGAGAACTCTCTGGGGATTGGGCCGTAACCCAATATCCTCCCCTCACGGCTTTGTTTGGCGAGAACTTCCTAGAAGGTCACCCAACCTGGAATTGCTCTCGCCGAAGCACTTTTAACTTCGGAGTTCTTATGGGATCCATTGTCAATTGTGCTCCAAAACGTGTTTTGCTATGTTGGGCGGGTCTCTTTACATATGTTTCATTTCCACATACTTCCCCAAGCGATGTGGGATTGTGACGACCCCCTTTTTACGACCCGTCACCTTCCGATTCTCCCGCGCGGATGTACCGCCATCCAAGTTCCGGTTCGTGCAACTATCGTGCACATACTTACACATCCGAGTCATCACACGATCCATCGGCCATACAATTTTTGGGCGAAATGCCCTTTTTGCCCAACAATTTCCTGCCAATTGTTTTCTTCTATTTAATATGTTTTCTTTGAATGAATTTCAAAACAAATTTCAATTAGTTAGATGTTGATTAAGGCCTTTAAAGATGAAATTTACTTAGTGCACAAAATGAAAAATTTATACGAAAAATTAAGGGTAACGAATTAGGGTCGCTACACAAGAAGCGGCGATCGATCGGCAATGCCCCTGCCATAAATATCGACCAAAATGGTTTTACAAACAGAGTCGATCGATTGTCCAATGAGAGGTGATTGATCGTCTCTATTTCTGTCATTCACTCAAAACAAACCAACACACTAATGCATCGATCAATCAATTTATATGTATATAACACTGGAACGGAAATTTGAATATATAAAGAAGAAAGTTGGATTGGAAATGTCAAATTGCATTCATTAATTTCCATTCATGACTCAAAAGCTCTAAATTTAATATCTACCCCACCAAGGATGATCGCTACATATTAATGATGAATTTCAATGCCATACTTCCACGAGTACTAGATGACATATTTTTGTACGTTGCAATCTTAGTGAAAAAGTCCCGGATTCGTGTTTCTAGAAATCCCAATTAATGCATTAAGAATGCTGGCGTTCATAGTTTCTGAAGATTTGAAACTCGAGCATTTGTACGACACCGGTCTTGGGAAAATCTTAATTATGAAGTGAGTTTATATTTGTAATGAACAGGAGATGCTGGGCAAGCCAAGTGATAGATTTGATCCACTTCCAATAAGATTGGCTCAACAACATCGTGTCGAGTTAGCTCGAAACGTGAATTTCTGAAATGGTGCATCACATTTTCCTTCCTCCCAGTGAAGAAATTATCAATAACAATCACATCATTTCCTCTATCAATTAATTTGTCGACCAAGTGACTTCCCACGAATCCAGCCCCTCCAGTGACAACAATTCTCAATCTCTTCCGCCCAATTGCAGTTGGGACTCGACCCACGTTGGCCAGTCCACGGCCATCAGTGGTCGAACCACCTGAAATCAGGTCTCTGTTCGTTATCCCAATGGAATACGATCTGGGTCTCGTATTGTCTTCGGAAGGGGAAAGGCGGGATAGGGTTGGCTGAAGGATGAAGAATGTGGAGCCGATCAAAATTCCGACTAAGATGAAGAGGAGGCGCTGTTCTTTCAACAAGTAATTGATGGATCTAGGAAGAGATCTTGGGTGTTTCAGAGTTTTAGGGGAGTATGGAGAATTTGGGGAAGTTAGCATCTCTTTATCTCCCCTCTGATTTCCAACGGATTGTTTTTGTAGCAGTTTTGACATGAGTATATTGAATATAATCATAATACCCATAATGTATAAACATAAAGTACTTTATGTTTTTGTGGCATAATTAGTACTTTTATAGGGGAACAACTGTCGCACCGTAACCTTGTACATAAAAATATCTGCAGAGGTGGTGGCTCCTTGATTTCCATTGAACACTCAAGTCTCGTCGACTTCAAATAAGCTCATCTGAATCAAATAAAGCCTATCAAATACATTGTTGGATCTCTGTGATCTTAGCTGCTCTCCAATCGATAGCTGAATCCGAGCTCGCTCGATGATCTAAACCCTAAACCCACTAAACCTATTGATAAGAAGGTGATGAATTAATTATTATTAGATCTTTGATTATAATTCTTGAAGATAATAGGTTTAGTTGTATATTTTCTGATGATCAAAGAATTTTCAATCTGGTTTTCTCCATGGATGCAGGTTCCAATCCGGAACTTAACCGCATCAAATATCGTCTCCATCATTGTTTTTAATTTTGTTTGATTTTTCGTTTAAGTATACTTAAAGTTCTTCAATAATTATTGCCACAATATAAGTGTGTTTCATCAATAGATTAAGTTCAAGTCCTTTAAATTTGGTTTATCTACTGGGACAACTAAAACTAGAGTTTAATCAAGCTTGTCTAATATCACTAATATGCTCATAAGCATGCGTCTTATTCTAATGTCTATAATGGTAGTAGCCGATCTAGATATTGCTCGAGTTTTATTCTTATACAAGAGCCTTTAGTTGAATTCAATCAATGAAAAGAATTTAATCGCAAGATCATATGTACTTCAATTATGTTTTTCCCAGAAAATGCTTTAAAATTAACACGGCAATCATTATTAATTAGGTAAACCTCGGTACTTTTTGCTCCTAAATAGATTGGTGCCTTAAAAATGTGAAGATGTTCTTCAAAATAGTCAACTTATGTCAGCAACAAATACTCAAGCGTTCTCTCTCCGAACTGTAGTTCTTTTTAAAAAGTGCAACGAACGATGATGATTTTCAACGAAACTACAATAATAGCAATCTAAATCAAAATTGACTGAAAAAAAAGGCTCTAAGTTTTCCAAAAAGTCTTAAAATGGAGACACCATACTAACCCTTTTCAATAAAGAACTCATTTACTTGTCTATTGAAGAAAATAGGTAAAGAGAACTCCAATTTCACAACCAAAAACGACAAATTTGGTTGCTAAATCTCAATATCTACCATTATTGTAAGCACTAATGGTACTTTTCATTAAAAATATAATATCAAGTCTCTATCTCTTGATCTCTTTTGTTCGCGAAAAACAAACACCTTCAAAAAAAAAATTTTAAATAGTTTAATAAAAGAATAAAAATTTAAAGCTTATAAAACGCTTTGAAACATTACCTCATTCGTTAATTTTTTTATTATTTATAATTAATTATTTTACCAATCAATTAGAATAAAAGATTATATCTTTTTTAATCGAACTTTTTTGAGGCAATATTATACATGTGTGACCAAAAGTCAACAACCCTCATCTCTATGTTATTTAATTAATTAATTATTATATAAAATAAACCTTAACCACAACATATGTAGCTGCATTCTTTTACCATTATTATTTTTGAAATATTCATGATATATTATAATTATTTTATTAATAAATAAAATATATGTTACAATAAAAAAATTAGAATATGAATGTAAAAAATATATAAATAATTCTTATTTTGGTAGGTAGAATAGGTCGGTATAAGTCGGAGTTATGAACATGAAGCATATATTGAATTGTAATCACTATATTTGTATTTGATTTTATCCAACCAATAATTTTAACGTGACAAACATGTCTTTAAAGTTAACTCATCATAAAATCAATGTTCCCACAGAAATTACAAGGAGAGTCGTGGTAGAAGAACTCTAAAAATGATGAACTGCAGTCAAATTACGGAATTATACATAACGCACAGAGCCAATAGCCGGATGACTTGACAACTAAAGTACAATAATAAAATAAAATGCAACTATATACCACTTAAACACAAACTAAATGATCAACATAAAGTAACGTATAATCATACTACTCATAGCATAAACTAAAGTACATAAAATAAAATGCAACTATATACCACTTAAACACAAACTAAATGATCAACCTAAAGTAACGTATAATCATACTACTCATAGCATAAACTAAAGTACAATAATAAAATAAAATGCAACTATATACCACTTAAACACAAACTAAATGATCAACCTAAAGTAACGTATAATCATACTACTCATAGCATAAACTAAAGTACAATAATAAAATAAAATGCAACTATATACCACTTAAACACAAACTAAATGATCAACCTAAAGTAACGTATAATCATACTACTCATAGCATAAACTAAAGTACAATAATAAAATAAAATGCAACTATATACCACTTAAACACAAACTAAATGATCAACATAAAGTAACGAAGAATCATACTACTCATAGCATAAACTAAAGTACAAACATAAAGTAAAATATATAAAATCAAATACAAAACATACGGTGTGATATCGTTGTCATTAGGGGTGTGCAAAACCGAACCGGAACTAAAAACCGAACGGGAACCGGTTAAATCGGTTCGGTTTTGATTGGTTTTGAGTAAAAAAATTGAATTTCGGTTTTATTTTGTAAAAACCGGTGACATCGGTTCGGTTTTCGGTTTGGATCATTCCAAACTACATTAACCGAACCGAACCAAATTTTTAATAAAAGCCCTAAATCCTAATGGCATTCTGCTTCTTCCTTCTCCACGGCAGATGTGAAGCTCGAGCTGCTCGGCAGATGGCAGACGACACGCGACGCTCCCGGCTCCACTTGGACTGTCCACGCTCAAGCTGAAGCTTCTTCTCTAGACGGCAGACGCGAACGCGACGCGAAGCTCGAGATGCTCGACTGACTCTCGAAGCTTGGCAGACAGCAGACGACACGCGACGCTCCACTTCGCCGAAATCTCTGCAATATTCTGAATCTGGTCATTGTGACTCTTGAAGCTCGGCAGACGGAACGATTTTCCGTCGTTCTCACCTCTCTCTCCCTCTCTCGATATGGTTTTCTCTCTAGATATGGTTTTCTCACTCCATTGTGTCCTCCATTTCGTTCTCCCCTGCCTTGTCGCTGGATTCCGCTGAACGATTCGCGGCTTGTTTGGTTTCTAATTGTTCTTCGTCTATTTCTTTTTCGATGTCGGTAATTTTGGATTGATTGAAAATAGTGGAAGCGGTGGGTGTGGGAGCGTCTTTGTGGTAGGATTGGAAGGAGGAGGTAGCAACAATGGTGAGGATGATGAAGTTTAGGAGGAAATAGACTTGTATCGGAGAGAGCCATAGGCAGAGGGATATCCAGGGGCAGGGGAGAGAGGAAAGAAAAAGGTTGAATTAGAATCGGAGACTAGAGACCATTTTGGAACTTGACCATATTATTCTTTTCAGACGATCAGATTCTATAATTTTCTTTAGCAGTATTGACAGCAAGCAAATAGGTTGTAGAACCAAACCGGAACCGGTTCGGAACTTTCGGTTCGGTTCCGGTCAGCCCCAAAATCGGTTTCGGTTCGATAAATCTGAAACCGAAAGTGATCGGTTCGGTTCAGTTCGGTTCCTCCCCAAAACCGAACCGAAACTGGTTTTGCACACCCCTAGTTGTCATCTCGCTCCACCCAAACCATGAGAGTTTTTCTCAGCTCTTTATGGGACTCAACTAGCACTCTCTGTATGACGGTGAGCTCATCGACTTTGCCTATGAGAAACTCTAGTCTTTGTTTCATTTTGTCCAACCTACTAGCCGTCTAGGGGGACAATGGTCGCGCGGTGGCCTTCTCTATAGGAATATCTGCAGAGGTGGAGGCCTCATGATCTCCCTTAAACATCCAAGTTTCCGTCGACTTCAACTAGGTCTATCCGAATCAAATGAAGCCTATCAAATACATCGCCGGATCTCTGTGCTCTCAGCTGCTCTCCAATCAGTAGCTGAACCCGAGCTCGCTCGACGATCTTTTGTATCAACTTGCTGTACAGCGGATTCTTATTGCATGTCTGATCTGATCTCATGCATGTGACCTAAAATCACGAAGTTAAGGTCAAACATCTTCCTGTTGTATAGCTTCTCCATCACTTAGAGATCCATGCAGCTCACGAAATCTCTATCTCCATCCCGAGGTAAAATGATATGGGTTATCAGATTGCGAATAACTCGAGTTATGACGTTCAAATCCTTGGATTATGGATTCACGAACCCTCTGATGTTTGCATTTCGATGAATTTTTCTAAGGAAGTCAAGTCCCTCCGCTGATCTGAAAAAATAACAATTTCAGCAAACATGGTAGTATCTCTCCACCTCATTCCCTTCTCCGGCAAACCCAAGCACTTCATTAACCGTCTCTGGAGGTATCAAAATTTCTGTACCAAGGATGTACGTCTTCGAACATCATGTCCTCCTAATAGAGGTCAAGTTCGCATAAAACAAGCGAACAATTCTATAGCAACTATTGCCCCTCAATCCGTACACTCTGTGTAGGGCGATTCTGTCGAACATCTCATTGATCTCCAATTACTCTCAATCTCTAAAGTTGACGGTCATTGAATGAATAACTGAGCGGTTTGACATATCCCACTCAACTGCTTTTGACCCGGAGCACCTTGTGACGACGGTGGTCGGTTTGTTAGACCCTCTTGAAATGGTCCTCCTTGTGATATTGATGGGCGATTTAGCGGAGCACGTTCGGTCGGGCCACCTTGTGACGAACCTCCTTGTGACAGGGCAATCTTTTGTTTAATCATCAATTTATGAGCCATTTGAGGGGAATTTGGCGATTTAGGTTGAATTGGAGATTTAAGGATTTTGATGATTTAAGGCTCGGATTTGTGTGATTTTTTTGATGATATTTGAAGGAAATTATTAGGGATGGAGAAATCAACACAATAGAGGCGTGAAATAGTCGAATTTGTATTAGAATCACGGTGGAGGTTGAGAGAAAATCGAATTTTTCAGCAATGGGGGTGGAAAGGGGGACTTGTTTTTTATATACTGTGGGGAATCGGCCCACCATTATGGGGAAATGACTCTCCGTTCTCAAAATTAGGGCTGAGAACGGGGGGGTCACCGTCCCAAAACTGCCCCACCTTCTAAAACAATAACAGGGGTAGTTTCGGAGCGGTGACCTCATGTTCCCGATCACGCTTTAAAATGTCGAGGCAGAGAACTGGGGGCCGTTGCGGGGCGGGGACCCCTGTTGTCGAATCACGTGCGGTGCCCGTTGAAAGGTGGTCTCTGGCCCCCACCACCCCTCATCCCCACATCCCACATCCACATCCCACATCCCACATCCCACATCCCACATCCCACATCCCACATCCCACATCCCACATCCCACATCCCACATCCCACATCCCACATCCCACATCCCACATCCCACATCCCACATCCCACATCCCACATCCCACATCCCACATCCCACATCCCACATCCCACATCCCACATCCCACATCCCACATCCCACATCCCACATCCCACATCCCACATCCCACATCCCACATCCCACATCCCACATCCCACATCCCACATCCCACATCCCACATCCCACATCCCACATCCCACATCCCACATCCCACATCCCACATCCCACATCCCACATCCCACATCCCACATCCCACATCCCACATCCCACATCCCACATCCCACATCCCACATCCCACATCCCACATCCCACATCCCACATCCCACATCCCACATCCCACATCCCACATCCCACATCCCACATCCCACATCCCACATCCCACATCCCACATCCCACATCCCACATCCCACATCGACCATCCGACCCAATATGTCCAGTGCCATCGTAAGCACGGAACAGAACGAGAGGTAATTGGTCCCCCATTCACAGTGTAAATTCAAAACAACCGGTCAAAATTTAATTTATTATATTTTAAATAGTTTAAAATTTTAATTGTAAAGATTTTTTTGTTCACGGT
This sequence comes from Begonia masoniana, assembly GCA_022432975.1. Taxonomy (NCBI): domain Eukaryota; kingdom Viridiplantae; phylum Streptophyta; class Magnoliopsida; order Cucurbitales; family Begoniaceae; genus Begonia; species Begonia masoniana. The sequence goes on along the minus strand of CM039505.1, from coordinate 6,251,452 downwards.
GTTTTAAATTAATCTCAATCTTTGAAGTTGAAATTCATTTTCTCTAAAAAGAAAAGTGTGCTTACCAACCCGCTTTATGAGCAACCTGCTTTATGAGCGACAAGTCATTGCAAGTAATCCCCTAGGGGTCCCACAAAGTCAGCTTGGATACGAAACGGCGTCGTTCATGCATCCTTCCATGCCACGACGAAGTCAGACGCGGCCAAGTCAGGACTATATTGTCCATGCATTTACGAGCTACGAAGAACTTTTATTGGACTTCTTCCTTGCGTTCTTGAAGAAGCTGTCAAATTGATCGTCCTGATTTTCTGATTATTAATGCCGAAAGAGAAGCTTTTAATGATTCCATGTTTTCTCAATAAAAACACTTGCATGATCTCTTCGTCATCGTCGTCGTCGTCCTCAGTTCCGGCAGCTTTTTTGTGTCTCAGCTTGTCTGAATCGATGTTGGAGTCTACCATTGATTCAGCTGAAGCAATGATCATGAAATGGAATCCTGATTCCCCCATGGGCGCTAAATTCACTACTATGTTTTACGAGAACAAAAGGGAAGCTTTGGAGTTCATCAAGCTCGTTCACGACCTTCAAAACGCCATGCATCTCTTGATTTCCAGAAATTCATCTTCCAAGATACTGATTCAAGCTCAGAGTTTGATGATAATTGCTATGAAGAGGCTTGAGAAAGAGTTTCACCAGGTTCTTCTGTGCATGAATCAAGCTGAATCCGTCTCGTCTTCCTCCCCATCTCCTACTTCCATGAGATATAGTACTTCCTTTGACGACGACGACCGAGTAGCAGTTGAGTCCATCTCCAATGCGGACGAACTGTCGTTGATTGCAATGGCGGATTTAAAGGCAATCGCCGAATGCATGATCTCCTCCGGTTACGGCAAAGAATGCTTGCAGATATATAAAAGTACTCGGAAATCAATGATGGAGGAAGAAATTTTCCGTCTCGGCATTGAGAAACTGAATTCTTCGTTGATTAAAAAGATGGATTGGGATGTTCTAGAGATCAGGATCAAGAACTGGGAGGAAGCGGTAAAGAAGGCAATGAAAAATCTATTCGTGGCCGAGAGGATCCTCAGTGACCACATCTTCGAAATGTCCGATCCCTTTGGAAAATCTTGTTTCTTTGAGATAACGAAAGAAAAAGCATTGCTTCTGTTCTCATTCCCCGAACTTGTAGCGAAGAGGAAGAAGACACAGGAAAAGATGTTCATCATGCTGTCTATTTACAAAACATTATCTGACAACATGCCGGAAATAGAGACAATCTTCTCGGGTGACTTCGCCGAAGCCATCCGATCACAAGCGCGTACGTCGCTTAATCTAGTCAGTGCGTCAGTAAGAGCATTGTTGTCGGAATTCGAATCGTCAATTGAGAAGGAGCCGTCGAAGTCGCTGGTCGCCGGCGGGGGAGTCCATAATTTGACACTTCACGTTATGAGTTATCTTTCTCCCCTTGGCGACTTCAACAGAGAATTAACCGCCATTTTCGCTGATTTTCCCGCACAATCGGAGAAGTCGTCTTTTCTGAAATCTTGCTTCGACAGATTGAATTCTGATGAATCTCCGCCTTCGGCAATTTCCACTAGTATAGCGTGGCTGATTATAGTCCTATTCTGTAAGCTTCACAGCAAAGCAAAGCACTACAACGATATTTCGCTGTCGAATTTATTCCTGGCAAATAACTTCCATTACGTCGTCTCCATAATTCGTTCATCAAAACTTAAAGATCTTCTTGGCCGTGACTGGATGACAAAGCACGAAGCCAAAGTGAAGAAATTCGTAGAGAAGTACGAGCGGTTCGCATGGGATCAGGTCTTCGCATCGTTACCTGAAAATCCAAAGGCCACAATTTCGGCGACAAGAGCGACGGAAATCTTTGGAAACTTCGGCCACGTTTTCGAGGAAACGTGCAGGAAAGAGAGCGATAAAGTCGTAACGGATCCGAAACTCCGAGAAGAAATAAAGCAATCAATCGCGAGAAAGCTGATACCGATTTACCGACAATTTTACCATACTCACAGAGCGAGAGTACTGGGAGACAGGAGGAAAGTAGGGCTAAACGTCAAATTTGCTCCAGAAGATGTAGGGAACTACTTGTCTGACCTATTTTCCGGACCGAAGGAGCCGACGTTAACTCCGTCGTATTCCCCGACGGCATCTCCAATCCGAAGCAGCCGACGGACGTTCTAACGGCGACAACGTTGTTGTCATATTTACAGTATGACCATTGTAGTGTTGTATATTTGATTGTAGGTCCTTTGTTTTTTTTTTAAATAGTCACCCCATTTTTTAGGTAACATGAATTTGAATTCGCGACTTAAGTTAACTGGCCCCTGATGGACCGCTGTTGAAGAACCATTAAATGAAAGTTTCGATTCAAATTTGAAAACGTGCATTATTTGTTAAATATATAGATTTAGGTTCTCAGTGGGACCCCGACACAAAATAATCATTCGTTAAATTGATCAAAATTGAGTAGACACAATGTTATTGTCATTTCAATTAGGAAAAAGTTCAATTTAGCCCCAACGTATGGGGTCAGTGGTCATTTAGTCCCTAACGTTTATTTTTGACCCTATCAGATCCTATCGTATACACCGTTTACAATTAAAATCATCTCGTTAAATTTGACACGTACTCTGCACGTGCGCTGCTAAAATCCAAAAATACTCTCATTTCCTCTCGAAATCCTTAAAGTAAAATTAAATTTGTCTGAAATTCTTATCGTAAATTCAAATTTGAATAATGAGAGATAGTTTAGTGTATGTTTTTAAGGTGAATTTAACTTTTATTTTAGAGATTTCATGAGGAAAAGAGGATATTTTGAGATTTTAGCAGCGCACGTGTCAAATTTAACGAAAAATTCAATGAGAGGGTTTGAATTGCAAACGGTGTATACGATAAGGTCTGATTGAGTAAAAAATAAACGTTAGGGACCAAATGATCACTGACTTCATACGTTGGGGGCTAAATTGAACTTTTTCCTTTAAATTAACTGATGCAAGTTCTTTTGACCATCACGGAAAGTAATGCACGGAGATTTTGCAAGAACTAGACGTGTACACTTGGAGACCTTTGAAAGTAGACAGCACATTTGTCTTCACTACCAAATGACCGAGGATTCAAAGTCTGTCATTTGGGTTTTTAAATGACATACCTAAATATAGGACCTTCGCGTATTAGGCAGTTTTTCAATCCCCGTTCGATTTTTAGCGTTACCAATTGCACATAAACTATACATGTCCCTTCACATTTAACTTGTTGATCGACGAAATTTATAAATAAAAGGACATTTGAGCATTGGAAGTCCCTCAACATCTTGTGCATGACAATACACCATTGAATTAGAGATTTTTTTGAAGGTTTAAAAGAGGCTATACCACAAACGAGCGCAGTCCAACGATTCTATACATAAACTTGATGCAAACTACGACGGTTTTGAGTTCCGAAAAACTCGAAGACATTCGAGGGTATCTATAAATTACTTACCTTTATTACTCAGTTCAACACAAGGACAATCAGAAAAGGCTGATAATGAAAAACTAGATACATCAATGGCCAACGAGCTTCTATTTTGTGTGGCCAGTTGATTGATCAGGAGGCAGAGGAATATTTTGCCACCCGGAAGTACGCTGGAGAATCAGCTTCAGAGCTTCACTCGGCCGTTCAACCGTCCATTTAGAGTAATGTTGAGTTGGATGAAAGACGGAACAGCCATGATTTTCTTTCATTAAACCCGCTTCAGTATTGGTAATAAACAAGTCGCCCTCCGACTTTACGACGCCACTTGTTGCCTCCTCCTTGTCTGCGGCCTGCAAAAATGAACACCATTCATATCTCGCGAAAGATAGACTTAGAGAGATCTGATGAATTCTAAGCCATTTCAATTGAACTGAGATGGATTAACCGGGGAAAGCTAAAAATTGCAAAAGAGGAAATAATAAATAAATGAAACCAAGTTTCAAAAATCAAAGTAGATAACCGAACTAAGTTAATTCTTTAGTCTACTTTAATTTAAAAAGAACAGGTCCATACCTTCTCAGTGAGATACTTAAATGCCACCTTCTTTTGTCCTGCTTCATAGATGTTACATTGAGAGTATATCTGATTTCGGATCGTAAGCCATTAGAAATCAGACGACAATTTAACTTTTCAGATTAAAGTTAAATCCAAAATAAAGGGTATAATATAATTGCTACCTGTGATTCTACACTGGCACAAACAGCATAGATGCCCCAATTTCTCGTGTAATTATTGTATAAGTGTACTTTGGCAAATCTCACACGAGGATGCCTTTGGCGACACCCATCGAAAAAAACAATGATGAATAGTCACCCTTATACATCGATCACTAACGTGAGACGGATCAGCTCCAATCAGCATCGTTTTGTCATGCTGTGAAAAGTGACACCTACGGAAAAAACGTCAAAGATATAAAACAAGAGCTTGATTGAAAGAATGAACATAAAAATTCTTAGAGTAAAATATATATTAGCCTTTAAACTTAGGGGTGAAGAGCAAGTAGAATCTTACAGCCTTATTTTTATACAAATAACCTATTAAATTTAGGAGTGTTAGCAATTAAAACTTAATTGTTAAATGTTTCATCAAAGAAATCACGTTTTTGTTACGTAATCTTTCGGGCGATTTCTAGAGAGAAACAACTTCTAATAGAACAATTTTGGCGATTTAGGGGATTTTGAACACGAAGTTTTCTAACCTGTAGGAAATTGTTTCACTATGGAAATCACCAAGCCGAGAAATCAGGTGACAAAAACATGATTTTTTTAACGACATCTCTAATGACGATAACTTGATTGCTAATGCCTCTAACTTCATGGAGTTATTTTCCTAAAATAAAAGTTGAAAAACCTACTCTCTCTTCATCCCCAAGTTTGAGGGCTAATTTGCACTTCATCCTAAATCTTATAAAAAGAGCCAAAAACTCAAGCTGACAGGAGATACAACTCAACAACATACACAGGCTGAGAGACACTAGACATCGGCCAATGAGGAACAAAATCCATATAATTCTACTCAAGACGATTGTCGTCGTAAGGATAACCAGCCTCTAATACCGTGTAAGGAAAAGAGAATAGTTTAAGGAACACCCACATAAAGAACAAGATAACTCTAGAAACCAACCTCAGTAAAACAACATTCATATGTCAATTTTAAGGTCATACTTCAACCCACCTAGAAACAGTAACATCTGTGCTTTCTCGGGTGATATCGATCAGTCCATCAGCATATCCACTGAGGCTGCAACGGTCTATCCATATGTGCTTAGAATTCGGTTTAATTTGAATAGCATCAACATCAGGACCTTTCCCGCCTTCAAACTCTAGATTGCAAATAATCACATGTTCACATTCCTTAATCCTCAAACCCTTCCCAGTGAGTTTTATCCTTTGGCCGCGTCCATCGATGGTTTTATAAGATGATAAACTCAAGAAAGATGAGAGGTTGATAGTGCCTGAAATTTCAAAGACAATCCATAACGGTTCTTTCTTCCTGCATCCGTAGCGTAAAGATCCCGGCCCATCATCTACAAGGAAGGATACAATAATTACATCATGAAACTCTGACCCAAACAAATAAGGAATTTTACTAGAAGCTATATGTGAATCCAACCAGAAGCAGACCAAAATTACAAGAAATTACTAATTTTAAGCGTCATTTATGGGCAGAGAAAACGTGTTTGAAAATGTCATCAACCGAAATATGTGCAGCTCTACACTTTATGAGTTCCTACAACTTTTGAGAACAAACAAATATGAAATTCGGAAAATCCGTAAAATCTCAAAATATCCAAGAAAAATATTACTCAAATCAATGGCATAATCTCAAACTCCTTCAAGAATCTATTTCCCAATGAACCATATTATCTTTAAAATTCCCCACAATCAGATCCATTTTCCGACCAAACGAGACTCAAAATCACCAAAATAGTGAACAGACAAGTTACCTGCTAAGGTGGTGACATGATAAAGAGGACCGTGTAAACCACCGATGGCTAACCGCCCAAAACCTTCCGCCTGCCCGGCTAGGGCTCGCAAGCTGGAGTCGGCGAGAGTGTAAGGCAAGGCTACCATATTGCCGCTGAAGTTGCAGGTAGATGAGCTGGGAGACTGAGCTGTATGATCCGATTCGCCTTATTTAAAGGGCGGGAAGAGCGAGTTGTTACCGTGTTTACGGTGACGATGGGCATTACCCATCAATGAAAACCCGTTTTGCTGTTTGATTGCGACAATTCAGAAACCGACAGCGATTATCTTTTCCTCCATTTCCTGTAACGGTGAAAAAACATCTACGTTTCTCCTTGAGACAGTTCTGGAACGTAGCAGTGAATGGCCAATGGGTCTTATTCTCTACGTTGACACGTATGAGTGAGATCCATCACAGCTGTACGTCTTGCTTCGTCGCTTTGGACTGCACCAATAACAACATAGTTGAAGACTTGAAGTCCAAACAGCAATATACAAGTGCTATTAGGAGCAAGCAAGAAATTAAAGGATAAAGTCCACCAACTCTTCAACTAACTAAGACAATTTGACCCATAAATTATGTTTTGATAAAAATTAACCATTAAATTATCTCCTAGTAACAAATTAATTTTTATCGTCCATTCTGTTAAATTTACTAATGGTCGCTCACGTTCTAAGTGCGGGCTACCACGTTCTCAAGGGCGACTCACTAATATATGTATCGTGCCTGCAGATTAAGAGCGGGCGACCGCAAGTAAAAATGAAAATAAACCCCTATAAGTTGGGGCGATCGCGACACAAACGCGATAAACTGCAATGATTGCCCTCACTTAAACATGATCGTCTGCACTTAGAATGTCGACGATCACAAGTGAATTTAATAGAACGTGACGACAAAGGTTAGTTTGTTCCTTGTAAATAGTTTAATAGTTGATTTTTACGCAAACATAATTTAATGGGTCATCTTGTCCATGATCCCTTAGTTGAAGGATTTTTATGAACCTTTTCGAAAATTAAATTACTAAATTAAAGATAAAATATATTGTTAGTCCTCGTACTTTTGAATTTGTTGCAATTTAGTCCTCATACTTTCAATGTTTGGGTTAAGAGCTTGTAAGTGGGTGAGTCTTGATTGTTTAAACAATAATAGTAAGATGAGATTAACTAAGGTAATCAATGCTATTAATCTCCCTAATTCGTTTGAAGAGTAGTTACTTAATATGAAGTATGATGTGACCGTTAGAGGTAGTTACTATCCTACGCTGGATATTGAGGCGCGAAGATGACGTGGTAAGTGCGGTTGCCGTTGATTCTTCTGTTCCTTCCGACATTCCTCAAAAACGGCAGCTTCTTGGCCAATCAGATTCGAGAACGGTGCCACATCCCCCGGTGGGACCTAGTAAAATGCTTTGCCCGCCGTCGACGTCGATGACGGTACAACATTTTTAGTTTCGCTGGATCCGCAATCTCCGACTCTCCGGCGACGTTGGAGCTCGACTGTCTGATCTTCCCCCATTCACTGTTTTCGTTCTTAAAACTGTATACCGTTCCTCCGGTGAGAAAGAGATAAAGCTTTACAATTGTAATGAAGTAGGGTTTTGAATCGCGCCTTTTGGTGTCTCCGCTAATGGGGTTTGGTAACGAGGAAGGTATGTTCTCGTGTAATTTCTCTGTTTTCCTCTCGTTTTATTTGATGGTGTTTTTCGTGGGGAAATGTTTGGGTTTTGTTTGGTCGCGGAGAAAATTTGGAAAAAAATTGAAAATTTTTATAGTTGATTTTGATTTGATTCAATGTTCTCGAGATCCAAACAGGCAAAACGATCGAGAACTACGATTACATTTTGTCAAAATCTTTCAATATTAGATTATGGAAGGTTTCTAAATCATATAGTTTGCTTGATAAGGTGGCGAGAGGGATTTGGAAAAGGGACTGGGTCTATCACCCAGAGTAAGCCCTCTCAATGATTTTCAGCCACCACCTTCTCCAACAGCAGCAATTTTGGGTTTATCCAGTTCAGGCAAGGCCTTGCTTGTGTCCAATTCCAGTAAGTCCTTGGTTTTGTCCAACTCCGGAAAGAGGATGGATCAGAAGAAGTACGTTAGACAGGTGACTGGTCGGCACAATGACACTGAGCTTCACTTAGCAGCCCAACGGGGCGATTTAGCCGCCATTAAACAGATTCTAGGAGAAATTAATGCCCAAATGGTGGGGACTTGCATTGCAGCAGATTTTGATGCAGAGATTGCAGGCATAAGGTCAGCCATTGTTAACGAGGTGAATGAGTTGGGAGAGACAGCTCTCTTTACTGCAGCTGAAAGGGGACATGCAGATGTTGTGAGGGAGCTTTTGCAGTATTCTACCAAGGAAGGAATCAAGTTGAAGAACAGATCTGGATTTGACCCATTCCATATCGCTGCAAGCCAGGGTCATCAAGGTATGCAAATGATAATCTGTAATAGAATGAGTAAAAACATAGTTAAATTGTCGAATCTGATACCCTTTTGCAGATATTGTCCAGATTCTTTTACATCACGATCCATGTCTAAGCCAAACCATCGGCCAATCAAATGCAACCCCTCTTATATCTGCAGCTACAAGAGGACATATTGGAGTAGTTAATGAGTTGCTTTCAAAGGATTCTAGCTTGCTTGAAATGTCTAGATCCAACGGAAAGAATGCATTACATCTAGCAGCTCGGCAGGGACATGTCGATATTGTGAAGGGGCTGCTCGACAAAGATTCACAACTTGCACGAAGGACCGACAAGAAAGGACAGACTGCATTACATATGGCCGTGAAGGGAGTTAGCCGTGAAGTGGTGGCATTGCTTCTTCACTTCGACCCAGCCATAGTCATGCTCCCAGATAAGTTTGGCCACACAGCTTTACATGTTGCGGCTAGGAAGAAGCGATCTGAGGTATATAGTTTGTTCAATGCTGCCTTAATCGCTATTTTAATTTCAGATGCTTTTGTGGGTGTGGAAAAAGTTCTTCAATTTGAGTTGGGAAATTTAAGTTCAGATCAGTTTTTTACATCTTGGTTATATATTTTCTCACTTGTTAGAGTTGTGTGGATTTTTTGATTATGGTAATATGATCTAATATCATTATAATTTGTTCATCAAAATACTCATTTGGTATTTTTCTTTAGCAATTGATGAATTTGTCTGGCTTTTTCGATTTTCTTGCAGATAGTGAACGAACTGCTATTGCATAGTGACACCAATGTGAATGCACTGACGAGAGACCAGAAAACCGCCCTCGACATAATTGCAGGACTTCCTCTCTCCGAAGAAATTGTAGAGATTAAAGACTGTTTGGCTCGCTATGGCGGATTACGAGCAAACGAGCTTAACCAGCCCCGTGACGAGCTGAGAAAAACTGTGACGGAGATCAAAAAGGACGTCCACATACAACTCGAGCAAGCCCGGAAGACTAATCAGAACATGAATGGAATCGCCCAGGAGCTCCGGAAGCTGCACAGGACGGGAATCAACAACGCCACAAACTCAGTCACGATTGTGGCTGTTCTTTTTGCGACGGTTGCATTTTCAGCCATTTTTACTGTTCCGGGTGGAGACTACGACAATGGGGAGGCGACGACTGTCAGCAGCCCACCATTCAAGATGTTCTTCATCTTCAATGCCATCGCACTTTTTACGTCACTCGCAGTTGTGGTGGTGCAAATCACGCTTGTGAGAGGAGAGACGAAATCGGAAAGACGGGTTGTGGAGGTGATCAATAAATTAATGTGGTTGGCTTCTGTGTGTACTACAGTTGCATTTATATCTTCGTCCTATATAGTGGTTGGTCGGCGTAATAAATGGGCTGCAATTCTCGTCACGGTCATCGGTGGAGCTATAATGGCCGGAGTTCTCGGTACGATGACATATTACGTGATGAAGTCCAAACGGAAACGAAAAGTTCGGAAGAGAGAGAAGATCTCGAGGACAGGGACTAACTCATTTGGTCACTCGGATTCCGATTCAGAGATCAACCCAATTTATGCCATTTGACACTTTTCTTAAGAAGATTTCATATCAACATTTCTCTGTGCTTCATATCAAAATATGAATTACTGCTCAGCTAGAAGCGGATGGAATGAAATGGAAGCGGTCGATTGCAGTAAATCTTCGACAATCGGCCGAGAATATAATCCGTCTCTGCCGATGTCTTTGTGACTGATCCATCCGCAGGGATTTGGGGTGAGAAAACAAATTCAACTTTCAAGGAGTCTCATCAAATCTTCCAATTCTGGCTTACACATTCATGGGTGATCCAAGACTGATCTTCTCATCCATGCACTTTCACATGGTAAATGTTGCACAAAATAATCCTTTCATGGAAATGATAATTGCATAGCAATAATCTTTGAAAGTTTTCTGTTCATCTATCATCTGTTCTAATCATTATATAATTTACAATTGGGTAAATTCCAAAAAACACCCTGAAGTATGGGTATTTTCCGAAAAAATCCTCAAACTAAAAGTCGTCGCAGTCAAAACCTCAAAGTTTTAAAAACTAACAAAAAGACCCCTGGCGGCCCCCCGCACACCCCCGCATGCCCCCTGAATTCACCTTCGGGGGGCCGAATTATTTTCGCGGCCCCCCGCATAAAAAGCGCCTCTCACGTGCGCTGTACGCGAAACAATTTGGGGGGCCAAACCAAAATGTCGAGGCGCCGAACAACACGGAGGTTGAACGCGGAGGGTTTGGACCACCCAGCGCATGTGCGATGCAAATGAAAAATTTTGAATTTAAGTCGGGGGGCCGCATTGTTAACGTGGGGCCCCGTTTGTTTTTGTTCTACATGCGGGGGGCCGGATCTTGAAATCCGGGGCCTCGATTGTGCCCTAATTTCAAAAACGGGGCCCCGAATATTTAATTCGGGGGGCCGAATCGTCTTTACTATTTAAGAAATCGGCCCCCGGCGCACCCCCCGCACTCTGAAACCGAGAGGAAAAGGGGCGAAACTTTCGATTTTTTCCCGAAAATCCTTCGAAAGTGAGTTTTCGTTGCTGGAAATCACAATAATCGGGCGCCTAATCGTCGAGAACCCCAAAAATACCAAAACCCTATCGCCAGCGAAACCCCTATCGCCAAACCCGAGCTTGCCTCCCAAATCCGAGCGTTTTAATCTCTGAAAATCCACAACCGACCTGTCGAAAAGCCGAAAATCGTCAAACTCTAGCCTGTTATTGCCGAAAATCGTGAAACCCGAGCCGTGCCTCACAAATCCGAGCAAATTTGTCCGAAAATACGAGGCTTAAATGGGTCCAAAAATATCGTTCAAACGCCCTCGTGTCTTCTCATCAGCAGCTGGCCCATCTTCATCACAAGAGCCTCCGGCCGAAGCGCCCCAACCACCACCAAATTATTTCTCGATCGAATTTCGAACCGAGGAATGTAAAAGGAGGTTCGATCGAGATATATCTTTCCGGCCGATGATTTATGGGAAGACTATCAACTTCGCTGGATGGGAGTCTTTGCAGATCAAAGAAATGTTTGACAGAATTGGGTTGCAAGGACTGTACCACATGAGTGGAGAGACTTGTGATCGCATTGTTCGCTTATTTTATCCGAACTTGATCAGTACCGGGCGGGAGGAGTGCATGAGGTCATATGTCTGTGGTAAGGAGATCGTGTTTTATGTCAGACATGTGAACGAGCTGCTCGGATTTACGGATGAGAGAGCTGCACAGTACTATTCCGTTTCTCGAGAGTGTGATTTCGTCAGAACACCCGAGGGATTGGAATTTCTTCGACATATTCACCATGATGCAAATATTGAAAAATTCACCAAACCGAGATCGAATTAGTTGAATGCCAAAGCTCGGGTTGTTCATAACCTTATCAGTCATTCGCTGCTGCCGAGGGATGGCCATAGAGATCTAGTTAACTGGATGGATCTCTATGTTATGGAGAAAATGTACAGCGGCACTTTCTTAGACCCCGGGTTCATGATATTGGGGCACATGCACGAGATCGCCCGGACACGCAACAAAAATCTGTCGTATGGTACTTTGATTTGACGATTCGTGCAGAGGTCACAGGTCGAGCTCCCGGCAGGAGAGCAGTTTAGAGCTCCCCGAGTCTTGGATGTATTTGACAGGCTTCATCTATCTAGGATGAGTCTAGTCGAGATCTGCGGGCTTTGGATGCTTAAGGGGGAGCTCGAGGACGCTCCAGCTGAGGATGCTCCGATGGAGGATGACACCCCCACCACTGCGACGGCGCCGCCAGTTGCCCCTGAGGTTGGCAAGATGTGGGAAACGATGCATCAAATGCTTCTGGAGGAGCGTCGGGAGCGGCAGCATATGCAGCAGAGGATTGAGTTCCTCATCGACAGTGTCGAGCAGCTGACTCGGGTCCAGAAGAAGGTGGTTGAGTCACAGGACTATTTCAGTGAGTCCATTAGAGAGGTCACTAAGAAGCTAGGGGATTTGATGGCCAGCAGAGACCACGGCGACGATGACGATGATATACCACCGGAGTAGTTTATTTTATATTTTGTATTTCATTTTATGTATTTTTATTTGAGTTTGATGTACATTATTGGTTATATTTGCGTTGATGTACATTTACTGGAACTGTTTGGGTATATATGTGTTATTTAAATTTGCAGGAACTATTTGAAGATAGCGATGGGGAGTCATAAAACAAACAAAATTCTGTCCAAATTTTCACTTTTTTAAATTAATTAATTAATTTTAATGAAATCGTTAATTTCAAATTATTAATACATCTAAAATTAATTTTAGTAAATAAATTAATAAAGTAATGTATCTGAAATAATTTGTAATAAATGAATTACAAATTATCTGTAATAATTTGTAGTAAATTGTAATAAATTAATTTTAATGAAATCGTTAATTTCAAATTATTAATCAATTGTAATAACTTGTAAATAAATTAATTTTAATAAAATCGTCAATTGTAATACTTAATAAACAAATGAATTCTAAATTATCTGTAATAATTTGTAATAAATTAATTTTATTGAAATCGTTAATTTTAATACTTAATAAATAAATGAAATCTAAATTATCTGTAATAATATGTAATAATTTGTAATAAATTAATTTTATTGAAATCGTTAATAATCTGTATTAATTAAGTATTACGATGTACATCTTAATCTTTTCTGTTACAGATAAAGATATTCATCATTACGATGTACATCTTAATCTTTTCTGTTATATTTTTTCGCCAAGTTTGACAAAGAAACGAGATAGAAATGGTTTTAAATCTTTTTGTACCATGGGGCTAATACAAAAAGACAGTTGTCCGACAAATTACTTATTGTATTTAAATGATTAGTTAAGTAAATAATTTATTAATTACTTTAGTAATTTCAATTAATTAAGTAATTAATGTATTGAAATAAAGTTATGAATTTAAACTACTTTAAACAATTATAATGTGAAAAAAAAAATTATATTATATTAACGTAGATGAAATCCAACACAAATTACAACAGTTAATTTCTTCTGCTCCTGCCTCGGCCGCGCGTCGTAGATTCCTGAAATAGCATGAAAATTATATTATATTAAAAAAAATGACAACGTATTTATGAGCGAACTGTTTAGAACGTACCTGTGTCTCATCATTTATGTTGAAACCCATAAACGTGTCTTGTGAAGCAGCAGTGCCTGAAGTAGATCCTCGGTTAGGACAAGTGCGACTATTGTGCCCGTACTACCGACAAATACCACACGCCATCCTTGAGTTCCGCCTACTAGCTCTCGAACTTGACAGCTCATCGGCATCTCGCACTCTGGTCTTCTTGGGTCTACCAGGTTGGCGATATCTTCTTGGCGGGACTAGTTCCACCATACCTGGCACATCCGGCCACATTAATTGGTCGTTCATGGGTTGAATAAAATTAGCGTACATCTGCAGCAATGTTATCCGGTGATAGCATGGATGCACGTAACTTTCTGGCTCCATTCTTATGAAAAATATGCATGAAATGACATGGGCACACGGGATCCCAGTAAGCGTCCACCGGGTGCAGGAACACTCCCACGTATTCAAGTCGACAACGAATTGTTCGTTGCTGTTGCTCACTTGAAATCGTGAACCTGCCCCGAGCGTACGGGACCAATTTGCAGCTGCATCTGCGAGTTTCTTAATCTTTTTATATATTTGAGGACACAGGAAAGTCGTCAATCCCGCCATCTTCTCAAATTTTTTAACGATCCGAGTCATCATGTACGTTCGGATATTCTCAAACATGGTGATGATTGGTTTGTCTCTGGCAGTCAATATAAGTGCATTAAATGACTCACACAAATTGTTTAAGCCAATATCGCACTTGGGAATCGGAGAGAATGCATGACTAGCCCAATATCTAGGCTCTTCTCCTTGAAGCCATTCGTGGGCAGCGGTGCTGAGCCTTTGTAATTTTCTCATTTCTAAATTGAAATGATCTCTTGTGGGTGCCCTAGCTGTCTTCCACATCGCTTCTCTATATGTTTTGCCCCGAAACAGCCCGTTAAAGTTATTGTACATGTGCCGCAGGCAGAAGCGGTGTTCGGTTTCACTAAATTCCTCATCCACGGCATTCCTCAAGCCCTGATATTAAAACAAAGTTAGTTAGTTACACACCTTAATTACACCACAACTAATTTAATTAAACAACATACCTTTTGTTGATCCGAAACAATTGTCCAGCCGGCTCCATCTCCAGTGTACAGGTCCGCCTTAAAAAGTCTCAAAAACCACGTCCATGTTTCCTCGGTCTCTTTTTCGAAGTTGGCAACAGCGACGGGATATATTCCATCATTGGCGTCAATACTAACGGCTGTCAGTAATTGTCCAGGACAGGAGCCCTTCAAGTGACAGCCATCCAAAAAGATCACTCGGCGACCAAACTGTAACAAACCCGCCTTGCAAGCAGCCAAACACATATACACTCTTTGGCACACAAATGTGTCACCCGCATCGTAAATATGCACTTCGAAAAGTGCTCCCCGGATTTGTTCTATGTATTTCAGCTTTGTACGACCATATTAATTTGTACTGTTCATCAGCCTTGCCTGCGTTAAGTGTCAGAGCAATGCTCCTCGCTCTTCTAGCAAGACTAGGTGTGATATGACATCTGTGGTCTACCCTCACTGTCTCTACAATGGAAGATATGTCCCACGTCCCACCTAGGGTGACTTTTAAACCTCGCCAGGTAATTGATTGCCACCCATTTTGCACTAACGTTTCTATTCTCAACTATTCTGGCACAACTGTGAGTACCGACCAAAGTTTTTATTTGAAAGGTTTGTTCAGCTTGCTTTTGCAAGGCATGCAAAAGCCACTCACACCCTTCTGAACACTTAGCCCTCAATCGGCTACTATCACTTTTAACGAATCTTATCCCTAATCCATGTTTTATAGAATAATCTTTTATTTCATCTTTCAGCTCTTTTAAAGTTGCATATTCTCTAGTAACAAAAAATTTCATATGAATTTCTTCTCTTACCTGAACGCTTTCTACCTCATCATCGTCCGACATAACCGGTGTTCGCAGTTGATCGTCTAGAGTTCTGGATATCGAACACACCGATATTTGTTCATTTTCATCCGAGCCATCATCACCATGTGGAGGATCATCGTCCGGATACAAATTCATTCCGGCTTCACTATCTACTTCGTCGTCTAATTCGAACCATCGATTGGGATCAGAATCCATCGTCCTTGCTAAAACTGAGAAAATTAGACTGCGGAAAGAAAATTTTCGTGAGAAAGTTCGTTGCTTTCTTCGAAGGGAGGCCGAGTTCCTTAAATAATAAAGGAATTCGGCCCCCCGCTATCTTGACGCGGCCCCCGCGTCGTGTCAAATAATACATGCGGGGGGCCACGCATGTGATGACCCGGATATGTAAGTATATGTACGATGGCTGCACAAACCGGAACCCGGATGGCGGTACGTCTGCGCGGGCGAACCGGAAGGTGACAGGTCGTAAAGAGGGGGTCGTCACAATCCCACATCGCTTGGGGAAGTATGTGGAAATGAAACATATGTAAAGTGACCCTCCCAAAACAGTAAGACGCGTTTTGGAGCACGATTGGCAACGGATCCCATAAGAACTCCGAAGTTAAAAGTGCTCCGGCGAGAGCAATTCCAGGTTGGGTGACCTTCTGGGAAGTTCTCGCCAAACAAAGCCGTGAGGGGAGGATATTGAGCTACGGCCCAATCCCTAGAGCGGACAATATCTTGCTGGGAAAATGGGTCGTTACAAATGGTATCAAAGCCTGTACCCAACCGAAAAATGTGGCCAATGAGGACGTTAGGCCCCCGAGGGGGAGTGATTGTGATGACCCGGATATGTAAGTCTATGTACGATGGCTGCACGAACCAGAACCCGGATGACGGTACGTCCGCGCGGGCGAACCGGAAGGTGACAAGTCGTAAAAAGGGGGTCGTCACAATCCCACATCGCTTGGGGAAGTATGTGGAAATGAAACATATGTAAAGAGACCCTCCCAAAATAATAAGACGCGTTTTGGAGCACAATTGGTAACGGATCCCATAAGAACTCCGAAGTTAAAAGTGCTTCGGCGAGAGCAATTCCAGGTTGGGTGACCTTCTGGGAAGTTCTCGCCAAACAAAGCCGTGAGGGGAGGATATTGGGCTACGGCCCAATCCCCAGAGCGGACAATATCTTGCTGGGAAAAAAGGTCGTTACAGCGCATCTTATGCGGCCCCCCGCATGTCTATCCACAGATCAATTATTGATCTGTGGCTTGACATTTGGGGGGCTGCGAATCCGATCCGGCCCCCCGAATTTCCATCCCATATCAATAATTGATCTGGGGATGGACATTTGGGGGGCTGCGAATCCGATAAGGCCCCCCGAATGTCCATCCACATATCAATAATTGATCTGTGGAAGGACATTCGGGGGGCCGGATCGGATTCGCGGCCCCCCCGAACGTCCATCAAAACGGGGGGGCGTGCCAGATGTAAGGCCCCCCGAAATGTTCTCACGTGCAGCGCACGTGAGCGAGGGCCAGAGGCCCCCGCATCTTCCCCCCGTGTTGTGCGGCGCCCCGACATTTTGGTTCGGCCCCCCGAATTGTTTCGCGTGCAGCGCACGTGAGAGGCGCTTTTTATGCGGGGGGCCGCGAAAATAATTCGGCCCCCCGAAGGTGAATTCGGGGGGTGTGCGGGGGGCCGCCATGGGTCTTTTTGTTAGTTTTTAAAACTTTGAGGTTTTGACTGCGACGACTTTTAGTTGGAGGATTTTTTCGAGAAATACCCATACTTCAGGGTGTTTTTTGGAATTTACCCTTTACAATTAGTGGGCCGATTGTTTTCCCTGGAAATCATTAACCAATATTTTATTCATTACTTCCAAGTTTTTGACAATATTTGTGAAACAATTCTCCCTTTTTATTGGAAGAAACATGCTTTTTTTTTACCAGGTACTTAGTTTCGACTGAGATAAACCATATATATATAGATATATGTTTGCAATGTTAAATCTATTTCCATTTGTTATTTCCAATCCTCAACCAAACCAAACAGCGTTTGAACATGTGTATAATACACTTCCCAAGACCGGTGTCGTACAAATGCTCGACTTTCAAATCTTCAGAAACTATGAACGCCATCATTCTTCATGCATTAATTGGGATTTCTAGAAACACGAATCCGAGACTTTTTCACTAAGATTGCAACAGATAAAATAGTACAAAAATATGTCATCTAGTACTCGTGGAAGTATGACATTGAAATTCATCATTAATATGTAGCGATCATCCTTGGTGAGGTTGATGTTAAATTTAGAGCTTTTAAGTCATGAATGGAAATTAATGAATGCAATTTGACATTTCCGTTCCAATTTTCTTCTTTATATATTCAAATTTCCGTTCCAATGTTATATACATATAAATTGATTGTTCGATTCATTAGTGTGTTGGTTTGTTTTGAGTGAATGAAAGAAACAGAGACGATCAATCACCTCTCATTGGGCGATCGATCGGCTCTGTTTGTAAAAGCATTTTAGTTGATGTTTATGGCAGGGGCATTGCCAATCGATCGCCGCTTCTTTGGCGATCGATTGGTTCTTGCTTGCTCCTCATGATAGATGGCAGAGGCAGTGTCAATCGATCGGCTAACACGGCGATCGATCGAATCTGCGTACGTACGTTTGATTGTTGGCAGAAGTATTGTCGATCGATCGCCGAACGTGGGCGATTAATCGGCTCTACCACTGCACAAACGAATGGCAGAAGCATTGTCGATCGATCGGCAAACGTAGGCGATCGATCGGCTTTATCACTACTCTGCGAAAGGATCGACTCTGCAGAATTTTAGTTGATAACAGAAGCATTGCCGATCGATCGGCGCTCATGGTATTAGCACATGTGTACTTTTACGATTCACTTCTAGTTAGTTTAGTTTAATTACAATTACAGTCATTTTCTTTTGTCTTATCATTCATTTATTGTTGTCCATGTATATTGTAAATATTACACTTGGAAAACACTATACAGTACAATCATCTTTCCTGCAGTCTCTTCTCTTCGTCCTCTTCTCTCTGTTCTTTATCTCCGACGAGCTTCACGGTTGTAATCTTAATGTGGTATCAGACCTAAGGTTAGATGGCATCTTCAAGCTCAACAGCTCTGCCTTCTTCCTCTCCTACTCCAGCTCTTTCCCTACCCCTATTCCCGTCCATGAACCAAACTCTCTCTGTGAAGCTAGACTACCGTAACTAGTATTTAATATGGAAAGCTCAAATCCTTCACCTTGTTACTGCCAATGGAATTCGTCACATCCTGGACGGTTCCTCTCCCCAACCTCCCGAATTTCCGGATTCCACTTCGAATCAACTCGACCGATTTCATCTCTGGAACCGTTAATAGCCTTATCATTAGCTGGCTATTCTCCTCTCTGTCTGAAAAATTTCTCCCTCAAATTGTTGCCCTTACCTCTGCCAGTGAAACCTGGACTGCCCTTGTAAATATTTTTGCCTCGTCTTCTTTGGCGCGTATCAGCGAACTCCGCTCGCAGCTTCAGTCTCTCACCAAAGATGGCCTTTCAACAGCTGCGTACATTCAGAAACTCACCAGCCTTTGTAACACTCTCGCTGCCATCGGCGAACCAGCTTCCCTCAAATACAAAATGTTGTATTTCCTTGGAGGCCTCGATTCGGAGTATAATCCTTTCGTCACCGCAATCACCACCCGATCCGAACATACATCTCTGGAAGAAGCCCAAAGCATGCTCCAAAGCTATGATTTTCGCCTGGAAAAATAAAACCAAACCGTTCTGCTTCCGATGCCGGCGCAAATGCACGCGAACGTCATTTTTCAACGATCGTTTCGCCCACCCTAGAGCCCTCGCCCTGAAGCTGCTCTTCGACCTAACCTGATGCCCGTTTCCCTTCCCAACCGACCCGGTTCAATTCAGCAGTTCACTCCGCCTGGCCAATGGCGTCCCCGGCCCTACTCCCATTCCCGACCCCGTTGCCAAATCTGTGGCAAACTGGGCCACTCAGCCCTCAAATGTTTTCAACTCCCCTCTGTAGCCCAGCGAGCCCAGTTTCCAACCCAAGCCCATGCCAACCTAAACCTCTGAACCGACCCAAACCCAATACTTCTACCCATCAGTCCAGGCCCGACCCGAATTTACCCACTCTGACCCGCCCATTCCCTTAACCTCTCATCTGATTCCCTCTCCCCAAACCCGACCGTCTCCTGTCTCGAACTTCACTGGCCTCCTCCCCACCCTTTCTCCGTCGCCGACCACGCCGTGGATCCTGGATTCCGGCGCCACCGATCATTTCACACCGCATCCCGAGCTTTTTAGTCAGCTTCAACCTCTCTCTGCTCCCTCCCAAGTTGCCACGGTCGAAGGTACCGTCGTCCCTCTTTCTCATTCTGGTTCTGCTCTTATTCCGGCAATCAACCGGTCACTTCACTTACCTCAAGTATATCACACTCCACGTCTATCTCACAATTTATTAAGCGTATCCAAATTATGTCAGCAAAATTCTGTTTCTGTTGAATTTCACCCAACGTGTTTCTTTGTTAAGGATTGTCGCCAGAATCTGCTTTTGTCGCTCACTGCCTATCACAATGACTCTTCTTCCACCATTTTGGATGATCTCTGGCATTTACGTTTGAGTCACCCGTCCTTTTCTGTAATGCAGCAAGTGCTTAGATCATGTAATTTCAATTTATCAAATGTTGCACACAAATTTTGTTCCTCTTGTCAAATGAGCAAAAGTCATAAATTGCCCTTTCAAAATTCTTCGTCTCATGCTCAATTTCCTTCTGATCTTGTTCATACTGACGTTTGGGGTCTATCTCCCATTAAATCCATCACCGGTGCTAGGTATTTCCTTTTATTTGTGGATGATTGCACCCGTTTCACTTGGTTTTTCCCTCTTAAATTAAAAAGTGACGTCTACAATACATTTGTCACTTTTTATCAATTTGTTCATACCCAGTTCGATACTAAAATCAAAGCTGTCCAATCCGACCGGGGTGGTGAATTTCAATCCCTCATCAACCTGTTTAAATCTCTCGGCATTCACCACCACATTTCTTGTCCCTATACTCCAAACCAGAATGGTAGAGTCGAACGCAAAAATCGACATATTGTTGAAACTGGTCTCGCTCTCCTTTTTCACTCCTCTGTTCCTCATCAATTCTGGACCTATGCTTTTACCACAACCACTATCTTGATTAATTTTCTTCTCACCCCCGTCCTCCGTCACAAGTCCCATTTTGAATGTTTGTTCAAAACTCTCCTCGATTATTTTTCCCTTCGTGTTTTTGGTTGTCTCTGTTTTCCTTACCTTCGACCCTTCAATCAACATAAACTCCTGCCTCAATCAATCCCCTGTGTTTTCTTAGGTCCAAGTCTCCATCACAAAGGATACTTCTATCTTGATCCAAAGTCCAACAAACTCTATATTTCTCGTCATGTAAAATTTGTGGAGTCTCACTTTCCGTTTACTACACCCACTAAATCTGCCTCTTCCCCGCCTCCCTTTACACTACACATTCTCTCCTCACCTTTTACCTCCTCTATTACCAACCCTCCTGTTTTCCCACTTCCCATGATTCTAATACCTTATCCCCCTCTGTCCGATCATTTTCAAGCCTCCCCCTCATCTTCTTCCCAAAACCATACATTGCTCCCTTCGTCACCCCATGCATCCATATCCATTCCTATACCCATCCAAACTGTTCACAACACTCACCCTATGACGACCCGGGCTAAAGCAGGTGTCTTCAAGCCAAAAGCTTTTCTCCTTGAACCTCCTCTTGAACCCAAAACATTTAACCAAACTGCCAAATACCTTCACTGGCTTAATGCCATGAAAGAAGAAATATCTGCGCTTCACGATACCCACACCTGGTCATTAGTCCCACTTCCAAGAGGTGCAAAAATAATTGGCTGCAAATGGGTCTTCAAGACTAAATTGAACTCTGATGGGACCGTCTCTCGGTATAAGGCCCGTCTAGTGGCTAAAGGTTATGACCAGACAGAAGGAATTGACTACGATGAAACCTTCAGCCCGGTAGTCAAACCAACTTCCATTCGCATAGTGCTTTCCCTCGCTGTTTCTTTTTGCTGGATTATCAAACAGCTCGATATCAGTAATGCTTTCCTACACGGAGACCTAACAGAGCAGGTTTACATGCAACAACCTCCCGGTTTCATTGACTCCACATCTCCGTCCGTTGTATGCTTCCTACATAAAGCTCTTTATGGCCTCAAACAGTCCCCACGAGCCTGGTATACCAAATTATACACTGCTTTAATTAATAATTGGGGGTTCTCAGCATCAAAATCAGACACATCCCTTTTTGTTTACCGTCACTCCTCTCACATTCTTATTATGCTGGTGTACGTGGACGACATTATTTTGACCGGTGATTCTGCTCTTCTCATAGATCAGCTACTGACATATCTCCATTCTCAGTTTAAAGTTCGTGATCTTGGACCACTGTCCTATTTCCTTGGCATTTCAGTCACTCAGACACCTACTGGTATGACTCTTTCTCAGTCACGATATATATCTGAGTTACTGCGCAGGGCAAACATGAGATCTTGCAAGCCGGTTCCGACCCCCATGGTTGCTGGACTTATCCTATCACTTCACTCTAGGACCCCCTACCTAACGGCTTTCTTTACCGAAGCATAGTTGGGGGCCTTCAATAGTGCTACCTTACGAGACCTGATATCACCTTCGCCGTCAACAAGGTCTCTCAATTCATGCATGCTCTCTCTGAGACTCACTGGTAAGCAGTCAAGCGCATTCTGTGCTACCTTAAAGGTACTCACACTCTCGGTATTTCCTTCACTCCATCAACCTCCCTTGGTCTGACATGCTACACCGATGCTGATTGGGCCTCCTGTCCAGACGACCGCAAGAGCACAAGTGGTTTTTGTGTCTTTCTTGGTACCAATCTTATCTCTTGGTTCTCCACCAAACAGAAGGTGGTATCGCGCTCCAGCACTGAATCTGAGTATCGTAGCGTTGCTAACGGTGTAGCTGAAGTCTTATGGTTGCAGTCCTTTTTGAAAGAATTAGGTATCATCTCTCCTACAGTTCCTCTAATACTCTGTGACAACTTGAGTGCAACATACCTTGCCTCTAATCCAGTGTTGCACTCCAAGTCCAAACATGTAGAGATTGACTTTCACTTTGTACGGGAGAAGGTGTTACAGAAAACGCTCGTAGTCAAATTCACTCCGTCAGCAAACCAAATCGCTGATGCGCTCACTAAACCTCTTCCTCCGGTGACATTCTCTCTTTTCTTGTCCAAGATCTTCGGTCTACGACCTTGATCTTGAGGGGGGTTATTAGCACATATTAGCACATGTGTACTTTTACTATTCCATAGGCGATCGATCGCCTCTACCTTTGCGAAACGAAATCACTCTAAAGACTCCTAAATTTTGATACTCAAACGTCAACTTAAGAAACCCACGAGATGTAACCCAATGTGTACAAATCCTATTGGTTAAGGTATTTTCTGTTATTAATTAATTGGGAAAAGTACCATTTAGATTCCAATGTATGGGGTCAGTGACCATTTGGTACCTAACGTTTGTTTTGTATCCAATCAAACCCTATCGTATAAAACGTTTGCAATTCAAACCCTACAGTCAATTTTTCAGTTAAAATTGACAGATGCCCTTTTAAAATTACCAAACTAACTCTCTCTCTCTCTCTCTTCTCTCTCTCTCTCTCTCTCTCTCTCTCTCTCTCTCTCTCTCTCTCTCTCTCTCTCTCTCTCTCTCTCTCTCTCTCTCTCTCTCTCTCTCTCTCTCTCTCTCTCTCTCTCTCTCTCTCTCTCTCTCTCTCTCTCTCTCTCTCTCTCTCTCTCTCTCTCTCTCTCTCTCTCTCTCTCTCTCTCTCTCTCTCTCTCTCTCTCTCTCTCTCTCTCTCTCTCTCTCTCTCTCTCTCTCTCTCTCTCTCTCTCTCTCTCTCTCTCTCTCTCTCTCTCTCTCTCTCTCTCTCTCTCTCTCTCTCTCTCTCTCTCTCTCTCTCTCTCTCTCTCTCTCTCTCTCTCTCTCTCTCTCTCTCTCTCTCTCTCTCTCTCTCTCTCTCTCTCTCTCTCTCTCTCTCTCTCTCTCTCTCTCTCTCTCTCTCTCTCTCTCTCTCTCTCTCTCTCTCTCTCTCTCTCTCTCTCTCTCTCTCTCTCTCTCTCTCTCTCTCTCTCTCTCTCTCTCTCTCTCTCTCTCTCTCTCTCTCTCTCTCTCTCTCTCTCTCTCTCTCTCTCTCTCTCTCTCTCTCTCTCTCTCTCTCTCTCTCTCTCTCTCTCTCTCTCTCTCTCTCTCTCTCTCTCTCTCTCTCTCTCTCTCTCTCTCTCTCTCTCTCTCTCTCTCTCTCTCTCTCTCTCTCTCTCTCTCTCTCTCTCTCTCTCTCTCTCTCTCTCTCTCTCTCTCTCTCTCTCTCTCTCTCTCTCTCTCTCTCTCTCTCTCTCTCTCTCTCTCTCTCTCTCTCTCTCTCTCTCTCTCTCTCTCTCTCTCTCTCTCTCTCTCTCTCTCTCTCTCTCTCTCTCTCTCTCTCTCTCTCTCTCTCTCTCTCTCTCTCTCTCTCTCTCTCTCTCTCTCTCTCTCTCTCTCTCTCTCTCTCTCTCTCTCTCTCTCTCTCTCTCTCTCTCTCTCTCTCTCTCTCTCTCTCTCTCTCTCTCTCTCTCTCTCTCTCTCTCTCTCTCTCTCTCTCTCTCTCTCTCTCTCTCTCTTAATCCCTGATTAGGCTGAACTGATTTTTCTGAAGCGAAAAAAGTGAAGCTTTTGTAAGCATGGTAGCTATGGCCGACCCAAATGGAGCATCTCGGTTCAGCATCATCGATCTCCTTCCAACCCAAAGCATGAGGAACAAGAGAGTTCATCTGCCCGATTTCTGGATCTTAAATGGCGGATCCAGTTGTCGTCTCTTCGGGCCATTCTTTCGAGCGAGTCTCCATCCAAGTTTGCACAAAATTTCGCTTCTCTCCCAAGCTTGAAGATGGCTCCAGAGCTGATTTCTCTGTTGCTTGATTTTCTCTTATTACATGATAGAAGAAACTTCAGTATCATGAACATATTTTGTAATTGATATTTGGATTTTTTTGAATTTCCTGTAATTTTTAAGCGACTTTGCTCTTGGTTTTCAGCTTATTGATTATGTCTGAGTGATGAAATTTCGGTGATCTTTGGTTGATGTTTGCTGAGAGAGAGAAAGGGGGAGAGGGGGGTAGTTTGGTAATTTTAAAAAGGCATCTGTCAATTTTAACTGAAAATTGACGGCAGGGTTTGAATTGCAAACGTTTTATACGTTAGGGTTTGATTGGATACAAAACAAACGTTAGGTACCAAATGGTCACTAACCCCATACGTTGGAGTCTAAATAGTACTTTTTCCTAATTAATTTGATGAAATTTAATCGTTATGTATAAGTGAGAAGAAAACTGGTCCTCTCTCTACCTGAATGTTTACGGTAGTCTTTCTCCATCAAAACCATCACTGAAGAAATTTAAGGGTTAAGAGAAAGAGAAATCATTTTTTGGCATCATGGAGAAAGATACGTGATTTTCTCGCTAAAATAGACTTGTGAAAATAAATTTGTTCATGATCATGTTGTTTCTCCTTGATAAAAATGAGAAACAATTAAAATGAAAATGCTAACATAGTGATAGCCTGAAAATTTACATGAAATACATTTCTGTTTCCTGAAGTTTTAATTTTCCCAGTAGAATCAAACTTTCAAATGATAATTAATGCATTACAAAGAATCTTTCACACTGGTATCATTTATTTTAAAAATTTATATCTTTAACATTTTTCAAAGTAATGAACTTCAGGAAGTGGCAAAAGCTAAAATTTCTTAATGTACGTTCTACGCTTGAGACTGAAGAAAGTGGTATATCTTTTGTCGAATAAATGGCATTCAACTCAGAGAATAACACTCAAAATTAATCATCAAATCAAGTGCTGATCTTACTTGGCGGGTTGATGCTGTATTATAGTTCCTTTTGAAAGTTCATCAATTTCCAAATCATTGACCTCTCCGACTGAATAGTGTCTTTCAAGCTTGCCTGTCTCTGACTCTTGTCTTACTAATTCTGGCTCCATGTCAAGTCTCTTCTCCTCCTTCGATGGGGAAGAGCCATTTCCTTCTTGTAATTTCGTTTGGGTTGTATCCATTGTGTGTTTGGACGTAGGTGACGAACTTTCGACTATGTAAAGTCTCTTCTCCTCCTTAGGCTTGGAAGAGCCATTACCTTCTTTTGATTCCGTTTGGAATGTCTCAATTGTCGGTTTGGATGTAGGTGACGACGTCTCGATCATGTCGAGTCTCTTTTCCTCCTTGGGTGGGGAAGAGTCATTTCCTTCTTTTGATTCCATTTGGAATGTCTCAATCATCTGTTTGGACATAGGCGACGAAGTTTCGACCATGTGAACTCTCTTCTCCTCCTTGGGTGGAGAAGAATCATGTCCTTTTGATTTTGTTTGGAATGTCTCAATTGTCTGTTTGGATGTAGGCGACGAACTTTGCTGCTTTGTCGACTATCCAACTTGTCTGTTGGTCTTGCGGTTTCCGATTTGGATCTCTTGATTGCTTGGAATTCTTCTTTTATATTTTCAAGCTCGTCAAAAAGATCTTGCACCATATGCTCACAGTTCCTGAATCATAGAGCATCTCATGTACGTATCAAATAGCATAGCTGATAAAGAGACAGAAAAACATGATGCTGCACGTTTTACCTCCTAGTTTCTCTATTTGCATCCAAGAATTGCTTCTTCAAAGTATCTACAACGCTTAATGTTGATACGAACTGATAAGTGATGGCAGGCAAAGAAATGAGAACCAGTTAAATCGTTTAGACTGATAATCAGGCATCAAAATGTTTTTGCAGTCCACATTTTTTTGTCAGACATTATAAGTACCAACTCAACAGATGAAACCAACATCGTGTTAGACATTACTGCAGACGGCAGAGAATTAAGTCCAGTGTCTGAATAATTTGTTTTTTTTTTTCAAAAACTAAAGTTATGAATTAATTCTATTTAGAAAATATCACTCAATATGCATTCATTTATGGAAAAATAATTAGCTGTAAATATTTATAATTCCCGGAAAAAAATGTGATGAGTGCTCTTTAAAAAACAAGAAAAAGTACCTCAGCTTCAATATTCAAATATTCATCCTCGAGCTTTTTCCTTTCGACACTTGCTTTAGAACTTGCATCATTTAGGCTAGGTGAGATTTCTGACACTGATAACGAACTCAAGTTCTCCTCTAATTTTTTGATATGCAACACAAATGGCACCAACTTTTCCTAATATTTGGATTCAAATATGCATATAAGTGCATGTCAATGAGAATGATGTTAGATTAATAAAATTGAAGTACATATGATGAACCATTCTAAAATGTTTTTTTCAAGGACTGTGAAATCTCTGAATCTCAAGGATATTCATCAAGGTCGCTGAAAGGAAATAACGGAAATATTTCATATTTCTGCTTTGAAAATCATTACCTCAACTTTCCTTTATTCTTTCCCTACCCCATATAATTTCTCTTTCACATAATATATAGCCATGCATTTTGTTTTTATTTCCTACCTTAAGTTTCTTTACTAATTTAGATGGAACTATAATTCTCTAGCAAGAAGATTATTTACTAAAGCCTAACATTATTGGATAGCTTTTGTTGTTGGGCTAGCAATCCAGTTTCATGCATAATCCTACTTAAGAACTTCTAGCAATGATATCAGAGATTCCAAGATAGCTCAAGCCTCAAGAAAAGGGGGTGTAAGAAAATAGAAGTTGAAGCTTCCACTGATGGAGATTGGACACAGCCAAAAAGATGTCAGAAAATCTGTCTAATTATCTCACATTTATGGAGGTCATCTTGTAACTTGGAGAAGCAGATACAAGAAGTGATGGCCAAATCAAATGCCGAACCAGAATTCAGAGCACCGTGACATGGCATTGTGAGGTAATGCGGTTAAAATTTCTTCTCAGTGAAATTGGTATTACATTTGAGAATATAAAACTCTATTGTGATAATCAAGCTGCAATAAACCTAGTTCACAACCCAGTGCAACTGACTAAACTAAACATGTGAAGATAGATGGAAACTTCACGAAGTAAATTAGGTAATGGACTAATTTCAGATTACCTTAGAAAACAGACAAATGGCTTGCAACCAAGCGATTTGAAAAATATACTAACAAGTTTGGCATGAAACACATATTCCAGAGAGCTTGAGGGAGTGTTTAAACATTCTAAGTTGTTTAGCTCACAGACTGTGAATCTCCAAATTACAAATGGATAATCATCAAGTTGTTGAAAAAAAAAATGTCAAAAATATTCCATATTTGGATTCTGAAAATTAGTTCCATCACTTTCTATTTTCTTTTCTGTGTCTTTATCCTTTTCTTATTATGTACAATTGCTCTGTCACACAATGTGTACCCGTACAGCCTATTTTTATTTCCTAGCCTCAGTTTCTATCAAAGTTCAGATATAATTCTGATTCTATATCATTCGTATAATTGTTATTCGTCAAAACCAATGGACAATGTAGATAGAGAATACAAGCATACCTTGTAAGAAGAGAGAAGATGAATAACCAAGTTCACAAAATATTCTCTGCATCGATCTAGTTCGTCACTTAAACATACAGAACAAGGAAAACATGATTAAGATCATAGAACAAAATAATATGATTACAACAATGTAAATGCAAAAATGAGAAAAACTCAATTTTTATCTCATTTAAGACGTTGATAATGTATTATAAAAGAATCAGCACAATTAATAGATATTTTCAGAATCAGCACGATTACATACCTCGCATGTTTTTTCCTTTGTTCTGTATTTGCGGTATAGAGAGTCCAAGTGTGATCTAAGAAGTTAATCCATGCATCAACAACGCCAGCTTCTACTCTACACGAAGCAATAGATCTGAATAGCTCATCTTCCTACGACCAGATAATGTTCAGACAAATGAACTATAAACCCAAGAAAAAAGAAAAAGCAATATCCTAGGAAAGTGCAATCTGAATTACAAAAAAAAAAAAAAAAAAAAAAACCTACAAAAGGCTAGTACCTTTGTTTTCAAGTGCGCGAGTATCTGATTGCTTGCTTCCTCAAAGTGCTCTCTTTCTTCCTTTGCATTGTGAATGCGCGCATTAGCAGCAGTCAGCAAACCATTGACCTGAACAAAGTACATAAACTTAAATGACCCAATTAGACTCATGTAACACTATTTTCAATTACACATTTTAAAGGGATTAAATAAAAAACTGAAACTAACGTTTTTCAATTCAGATTCAAGTTCGTCTTTTTGTCGCTCAAGTTCTCCAATCTCCTTACCCAGATCCTGAAAAGGACATTTTTTCAACTGTTCGATCATCCTTGATGATATAATAACCATATATGCCTTCAGACATTATTGTTCTAAAAAAAGAGGGGATAAAAAATATATTAATCTAAACAACTGGCTTTAATATTCAATTGCTGAAAAAAGCATAAATATAAATGATAATAGAATCCATTAATCAATTTGCATGATGATGAAAGGTTGATAAGTGATGAACTACTTTAAATCTGAAAATCCGCATTCTGGGGTTTACTAAAGATTATGTATAGGAAAGATACTATTCAATGGTTACTTTCTTCTATCCTTAAATAAATATGAAATTAGAGAGGTGTTGAATACCTTCTCGACTTGGCTCATCTCATTCCCTTTAGACACACGGAAGCTAATGGCCTCTTCATTCTGTTTTCTAGCTTGACACGTGTAGGGAGGATGAAATGCAATTAGTAAAATAAAACAAGCTCCCAAAAAATTTGAAGAGCAATTAAAACACATAAAAAAGGGAAAGAAAAAATTTGGAAAGTGATGACAAGTATCAGAATTTCCCAATTTCATGTCGAAATATAAATAATTCCCCAGACAAAATCTAGATCAATCAATAAACGTAGAACGAATACCCAATGCCCATAACTTTAAATTTTTTAAACTGATTATTTTCCAAATATCTGGCAATGTCTTTGAAGAATTCATGGAGTAGAGTAAACCAAATGAACAAGTATTTTCAAGGCAAACTATACAAATTTGCATGTTATGCTATTTTAATTGAAACCTGTGGTCTGCAACACGCTTTTCTGCTTTTGACAGAGAATTAGCTAGTGATTCCGACAAAATCTTAAGCTTATCATCCTGAAAAAAAAAAAAAAAAACTGAGAATAAAACATAAGCAACAAAAACTAGAAAAATTAAGCATGATCTGATCTGAGTTGACGCTAAATTTAGTTGCCTTGTATTTGTTTGTTTGAAATTACATCAGGATCAATGCTTCCAATGTTGCATTTTGAGAACTATAATGAGGTTGTTAGAAAGTAATTGTTCTCATCAAATTGCCGTTTTCATCATTCAGTGAAATGATTCTAAACAGAAAACTCATCAATTCAGCTTTCACAAAAAAAGAGCACAAGTAAATGAACCTTTTCTGCATGAGAAACTGGAGACTCTCCACTGCGTAATGATATCTTTTTTAATAGGAGCTCCTCTAACTTGGAACACATTTGAATTTGCTTAAGTGCCTCTTCAAGACCCTGCAGATAAAGCTTTTTCGTGTTCAAGAATTTCTTTCACCTTTTAATAGAAAGCAGAAAGTATCAGAAGTTAATGCTTACAAAACAGAGGACAAGATATTCTCCAAAAAGAAAAGGATACAATCAAGTAAACGTCATTTCTTTCCAATTGGGAAGCATCAATAGAAATGGCTATATCCTACTATCCTAGAATATTTGGAAGATTAAGATCTCTTACCAATAAAAAAAGCTAATGCTGAGATTAATCTTTCAGTTTCTAATGTTAAACTTTCCTATGCTTTTGCAAGGCTTTGAAAATTGTGAGAAACCTCAAACAGCATAAATTCAATAAGTGTCAAATATTAAGGAAACACTTACTTCTATGGTGAAAGTAGTTGTTTCGCTAAATGAATTATCATGCTCTTCGATTGAAATTTGTTGTAATCCCTTCTTTGCAAGTGTTTCCTTTAGACTAGAGGCTTCAGCATCCAATCTGAGAACCAAGAATAGATGTGTAAGAAGCACGAAGCAAAAAACATGCTCAGTGTTATTTCAAAGCATCGCTAAATAGGTGCTTGAAGAAAATTAAGACCTTATTTAGTATATTCACTAACGAAAAATTAATAAACCAGGTAATCAATATTCTACATCCTCTTTAGCCAGAAACTGTAAGACATGGTTCTTTTGATTCTTTAAGCTACTCTTCCAAATGCATTCTATTCACTAAGCATGAAAATTTATGAGAAAGGGAGATAAATTTCCAACTCAAAAGAAGAATTTTCCACTAAAGAACAAGTAACTAATTGCATATATTTATAAATTTTCAATTAAAATTAACATAAAACAATCATTTTTTTCATATCAATAATCTTTTCCGCCATCTTCACCGCTTAGGTCTAGTAAGATGCGTGCATAAAGAATAGTTCTGGTCCATCAAAGCTCAACAGCCTAGACCAACAACATAAGACATATGGAAAAGAACATTTCACATTCAAACATACAGATATATAGGATATATTAGTGTATGTGTAAGTTAGCTAACCACCTTGCAAGATCAGCATTTATTTTCAGTCCAGAAATAGCACTTTGAGCATACTGGAGCAATTCTTCTCGTTTTACCTTAAGACAAAGCAAAAGATATTAAAAAGATGCACGCCACCATATTCCAAATAAATTCAGTCTTTCATCTGTAGCATTGTGGCGAAGTGAACAATTATAGTTTTTTCGAAAATAACAAAAACATACTATTTAAAGCCTTACAATTGTAAAAATCGTGTGATTAAACTTGTTCAAGCATCTGAGTTATATGACACTGAAAATTCATGCCTTGTATTTGCATAACGACACATCTTATGCTAATTAACCTGTCAAATATAAGCTGAAGGCACATAAATCATGTCTTTACCAGTACTTCATCTTCATACTCAACAAAAGAACTTGCCAAGTTCTGTACACTCTTCAGAACGGTATTATGTACATCCTTTCCTCCTGTAAGACAAAGCCTGCATATAAACATACTACAAGGTAGCTTAAACGAATTTCCATAATTCTAACACATTTATTCTTCTAAATCATTTTTAGTGATGTAAAGTTTGCTGTGGAAATCCTAAAGTGGAAAAGTTTACCCATATATCTCCAAAAGCAGTGAGTTTTCTTCCTCAGTTGGAGGTAATAGTATCTGAGTCATAGAAAATAGTAAACCTGCGGTTAAACTCCATGGATCAGCAAGTACAAAACTAAGACACTAATACTAGACTGGTAATGTAACATAAAGGTGCAAAAAGGAAAAACCAATATTAGGGTATTTATTCGGAGAAGAATAAGTTCAAAAGATTAATTTTAATCAAAAACTCCAATCAAACAAAATGATTACATTGATAGATCCGCAGGAGCTATACAAAAATGGTTGCAAATAGGTTTGTGAATTTAGATTAAATACAGAAAACAAAGAAAGGAGGGAACACATTCAAATTACCATTGACAATGTTATGCCTTCTAGAGCTTGGCTGCAAAGAAAAACATCACGGAAAGTCCTCGGCTCACTGCCCATAACAGTGTCGACATAATAAACCTAGGCAATGATTTCAAAGCAATAATACAATTAAGATACTAAATGGGCATGGTGTATGTAAAATTCTAGCAGGTCAAAGAAGTATTAATATGAATGGTTAATCACCATTGAAGGGTTTTCTTTTGAAACTTTTAATTCATCAGAACTATGCTGGTCTTCTGGTGATTTTCCAATGCTCTCACTAGAGACCAGAGAAAATCTCTCACTTTCTTTGAGTGCAACTAGCCACCTTCTTAGTAGTCGAACTCTTTCAACACCTCTGCATGAGACAGAAACTTCTTCCAATCTTTTCACGGTATGCCTAAAGCTCTGCATATTCCGAGGCCCCTGCTTCACAAAAGCCAAATACAAATTTCAATTGTGAAAACGGAAGAAAAATGAAAGCAATTCGTATAGAAATATAAATACGTTTCTAATTATAAGGACAATACACACGCACTTCAATTTTTTACCAGAAGTAATATTTATGTAACATTGTCATCATTAAAACCATACTAACAAAAAAAAGTGAACCAGTTTGATTAGTACATCTGTACATATAATGAGAACCTGAGGCTAGACATAGATAGTTAGAGAAATCATTGATCAATCGACAATGTAAATCGAGTAGTATCAAACGAAAAGAAATTACAATCCGATCCTGGAGGAGCTTGGCGCCCTCGGAAACAGCATTGCCGGCGTGGTGAACGACGGAGTCAGCGTAGGTGCGAACAGCGCGAGTGATATTGTTTCTCTCTCCAACGCTCGCTTCCACTGCCTTGTTCACGGCTGTTTTTAACCACGACATCACAGACCTCCTCCTTCGTCTCTGTTAGTAAGAGGAACGGGATTAAAGTTGAAACTTAGCCGAGAAACATAAATGGATCAGCTATGGAAGTAGGCGATGGTTCTCTAGGATGAATCAGTTTCTGAACTGTGAGCCGTATAGAGAGAGAGAGAGAGAGAGAGAGAGAGAGAGAGAGAAGAAGAAGAAGAAGTCAAGGCCAAACCGCGTAAAAAATGAACGTCCTCTCGGCAACTGCAAGTGATATAGCTCGAGTCCTGTGCCTCAAATTCCGCTTCTTCTTCCATCGCTGCCATGATTATTTCTACGCCCAGACCTCCAATCTACTGTTCACTACTTGGCCCCGTTTGTTCCAGCTAAATAAGGAAAGCAGTTAAGTCGGTTTTTTATTTTCAAAAAAGCTATTGGGCTTTAGGCCCAAAGACTTGGGCCTGTTGTACATTGAGCTCCTCCATGGCTGCCTAGAACCCAGAGGAAGAAAGAGCTTTAATGGCAATTTACAGGAGCTACTTGTTGTTTAATTACACAAACATTCATCAAGAATGATTATTTACTTCAACTTTTCTCTTCCCAGAAACTGATTTTCCATCAAGATTAATGCATCATCTTCCTTGTAATTTTCTTGATCCACTTGTGAATAAACACCTCAAGAGAAAATAAAGGTCAACAGCAAGGAATATGCATTATTATCATCCTCTTTCATCAAATTAGGACCAATTAGACGTAACTTTTTGACAACTTATTCCATCAATTCACTGCTGCTTCACCTATCGAACATTCAAAATTTCAGTACAACAAGAATGGGCTTTACTTCTTTATGTGCAGCTCTAACAACATCTATTCCTGGCAGTACACTGACCGGTTGAACAAGAACTGTCTGTTTGTCTTTTTGAACAACCAAAACCAGCAGACCGATCTTTGTTTGTCAGCAGTCTTCCTATACAAACATGCTTTTAATCGAGATCGGGAAGAGGCGTTCTCCAATAGTTCCACGAGTTGAAGTCTTCCTGCATGGTACGAAAAGAAAATGGTTACATATAATAATTTCATCACACTATCGAAATGAAATCTCGATACAATTTCTTCGTACCTGCTCGAGTAATGAGGTCGGAGGAAACATGTCGTTGACAAGCGTATGTAACGAAGTGTAAGACTTAACATCGATGCGATGACTGATGGCAACCTCTCCCTATAAGTTCATTCAAACCCTCAGTAAAAAAAAAAAAAAAAAACTAAATGATTGGAAGTCAAGCATTGGAATATCAATGGAAGAAATATACCTTTGGGTTGATTATGAATATTTTCCCTTTAGGTATCCCAATTTTCCTGTAGCTTAGCTCATCTGTATCCCGATTGCCAAAACCCGCATAAAACGGATTGTAATCGGAAGGAAAAAGCTTTTTTATATCCTGCAATTATAAATTCGAACGTCAAGCATCTACTAGCTGTCCCGTACCCGAAAACGACTTAATTTAATCGAATAACTATGAGAATATTGTGTTACCTCTAAACATGCAATCTTAAATTCATGGGGTGCTCTTCTTATTACTGCAAACAAATAAGAACTCTATTCAATCATATAAAATTCCAAGCCCAGAATAACAATGATGAAAGGTAATAACGATCAACAGGTCTTCCTTCAATCTAGGACTACTAATCTCAAAACCTTAAACTTTTAGTTTGAGGTCAATGTAATCTTGTAAATTAAACGTTCAAAATTCAGTTTTAAATGAAGTTAAAATCAGAAAAAAAAAAAAAGGGATTTAACTCAGGATTTACTATATTAAAAG
This sequence comes from Begonia masoniana, assembly GCA_022432975.1. Classification (NCBI taxonomy): domain Eukaryota; kingdom Viridiplantae; phylum Streptophyta; class Magnoliopsida; order Cucurbitales; family Begoniaceae; genus Begonia; species Begonia masoniana. The sequence continues at coordinate 6,216,747 of CM039505.1, read as the reverse complement.
CTAGTAACACACTACCATTAATTTTATAATCAAATAGAATCATGTATATTGCTTCTGAAAACCAATTATCTCATAACTGTTAAAAGATAAACTCGCCTTCTCGGAATAATGAAGGAAATAGCCCATCTGGAGAAATGACAACAGGTCCATTGGGTAAGGCTTTTCCATCCTGCAAGAACAGAAGAATTGCCAAATAGTTCAACAACACAGCAGGGACAACTTACAAAGCCATAATTCGCATTAACAGGTTTCCTATCCGAGACTTTATTAGTTCAAGAAATGGATAGGCGAGATTGATTAAACCTGTTTTAGATTCAGCAAAAAACTTCTGGTTAGATACGCTTGAACAATTGCCCGCGCACTCAGAAACAGTAGCTGATATCCATTTTCCTGCAAGAAACCAAAAATCAAATCAAATTGTGATGTCCCGTGAATTGCAATCGGACAAAGTGTGTCGATGATATGGTAAAGAATGAAGTAGAAAAACATACTTTAATTGCAGAAAAAAGTCTAGCTACCCCAGATTGGGTCCAGTCTTTCCCAACTAAAGGCATGAATTGACCTAATACATCGGATCTGAAAAATCACATATCAAGTGAGATTTTTTTATTTAGACATAGGATTATGATCCTAAGCCCCTTTTTATCAAAAAACAATTCCAAGTTTCAGATAGATATTATGCATTATGATTATGTCTTACTTGGTAATTGTCCCATCTACATCCGAAATTACAATTCTTGCATTCCATTTCCACAAATAAAGATGTGCATCGACCTGTTAGAAAAACACACAACTCAACTGGCTATCATAGAAAAAGATAGAATTTTTTTAAGTGTACTACACAACTGACTAACCTTTTGCACTCCAAGAACTCTTGTAGAAAAGGTGAAAGCTATCTTATTTTGACCTTCTTTAAGATTCAAAGATGCTATCTGCTCAGTTGTGGGAATATTTGTCCTCAATAATTGCTTACGAGGTGATTCAACGTCTGGCTGCATCGTCAGAGTTTGGTCAATACTCTGTGAACCAGGCTCAGAATCTACAAACACCTCTTCATTTGATGAACCACTACCACTATGTTCAAGTGTTTTGACCCTTCTAAAGGGAATAGGCCAAAGCCTCCATCTGCGTCCGGAAGGCGTAGAGGTAATCCCTGGTTCATCTTCCCTGGATCTTTGCAAGTCATCCTGTTCTACAGGAATTACATCTTTCAGTTCTAATGGTAAATCTAATCCGAAAGCAGCCTTTCCAAGTACAATCGGAGAAGCTTTTTCCCAGGTTAAATATTTCTCTCCAAATCGTATAATTAGATTTTCATTGCTGATAATTGATGCGGAAGCGCTTCGAAATTCCTCAAGAGTCACACGATGAGCATCAAACGCTTCTGCAGCAGCATCCACTCCCATACCAGCGCGCAAGACATTTCCGCAGAGTGAGATTTCAAGCCCTGTATAACGTCAGATAAATCAAACATATATTATAAGAAACTAAAATACGAGATTGAGAACTAAATACGAGATTGAGAACTAAGTCCAAAAGATGATTACTTGGGGTGGAATGGGTTTGGATTTTTCCATTGGAAGCTTCTGTCCAAGATTTGGGAAAATCAATTTCATCGAATTCATTTACAGTTGCAATTATTTCAGGCCCCATATCCATTCCTTTGACTGGAGTTGATGCAGTCAAATTCTCGTTGTGTAATTCTTTCCCATCCGAAGACACAGAAACATTATCTTCAACCTTATTTTCTGAGCTAAACAACACATCCTCTGTCTGGACAACTTCACCAAGTATGTTCAGAGGTAACTCGTCTGTTTTAGATTCAGAGACCCCACCATTGCTGGTTGCATCAACTACTCGATTCTGGCTGGGATTCTGTAGCGAATTTGGGGACTCCAATGAAGAATCTGCGTTTTCTGAATCAGCATTTTTAACCAGTTGAGGCAATTCAGTAAGCTCCAAACAGCTCTTAAAAATATCTTCCTTGTGAGTTCTAGAAAAAAGATCCTCTGACTCAGTTTTCATGGAAGGAACATGTCCATTAACTGGAGTTTCTTCACTTTGACAGATATTCTCACTCTCTTTTTCACAAATTTCAACCTGCTGCTCTGAATTATCCACACGATCATTGCCGTCACAAATGTTTTCAGATTTAACAGTAGATTTAGACAGGTTAATTTCACTGATATAATCAGCAGTCCAAGCATTTTCACCAGAACCAAACTCCTCGTTTTCTTCATAATAGTCGGTTTCTTCTCCCGGACCCAGATGAAATTGAGGTGTACTCAATTGCACATTTTCTGCATCCTTTTCCGACGCCAAGATCGGCGCAGTGAGAACATGGCCATCGACACTCACCAAAACCACTTCCGAACTCAAATCTTGCGACCCAACAAAACCATCTCCATCGACATTCTCAAACGGACTAGACTCATAATCTGACAGATCATTCGAACTCTCTAAGGAAGATTGCTCGTCATGGATGTCGTAAAATCTCCGCTCATCGTCAGATTCCGATCTCTCGATTCGACTGGTGCTGCCTAATGAATTGAACTCACTGCTGACCTGAACCACCCCCGAATCAGAAACACTATGCTCTAGTCTACAAGTTTCAATTAGAATTTGATCTTTACTATCCTTGTGCGCTTTAACATCAATCGTACTGAACTCGTTTGGTTTATCAGTATCAACCTCTCGCACAAAATAAGCCTCGCCTGAATTATCCAGATACATATGAAAGTTGGCTTCAACATCATTCACGGTTATTCGGACCACCTTCTCTGCACCCTTAAGAACACCCTGAAATTTACCAAAACGAACGTACCAAGGGGTGCTTCGAAACGTACCATCCTGCTGCTGGACAACAATTACATCAACAGCCCCACCAAATGGATGAAAAGGGGTGGCAACAGAGTAAACACCTTGAGAAATTAAACTCCCAACTCTTCCCACTACATTCATCTGGGCAGTTGCTAAATGCTTCTCAAATTACGGAGAAGCACCGATCAGAATAAAAATTAAATTCCCTCCCTTTCTTTCAATCAAAACAATATCTTTTCCCTAATCACCGTATGAATAAATAGCAGATCTTCTAAGCGTTTTTTCAATAGTCTTTCTCTTGAATGGATATCTGCAGAATAATATAACTAAATTAATAAAATGTCGAAGCCATCGCAAGGTCAATTACAATCACAAAACCATCTTTGGGCATAAATATGAAAATTCTCGCCCCCATTTCAGACCCACTTCCTCTAAAGTCGAGAAATATTTCCAGATTCTCACCAGCCGAATAGAAAGCTAAATCTAATCACCAGAAGAAAAATGAAAGCGATGACCAGACATTTAAAAACAAAGACTAAGAAAGAAAACAAATCATCGACGGAAAAGAAAAAAGTGGGGGCTTACGCGGAAAGAAACGAAAGAAAATCCAAGAAAAGCCGAAATGATTTTCCAGACAGCTCGAAACAGAAGAAATCTTCGCCTGTCCTCGCCAGTAACTGAGGTTTATTTGGGATTTTTTTTAATGTATTTCAGAGGTTGCTTGGACGCAAACTATTTTTCGCGGTTTAATTTCTCGGAGGTTTCGAAGTTTCAACTTTTTGGGATTGGATTCGTTCGGATAACGAAGCAGCAGTCTGAAATCTTTTAAAGAAGAACGCAATAAATAGGTAATCCTCCGCGTAAGGTACTAAAATGAACAAACATGTTCTTGAATTAAACCAATACCTTTGTTTATACGATGAATATTCCGTCAAGTCTGAAGCCATTTCTGCTGTTTAAAGCCGCACAACCACCTCGGAGAACCGGTCCTCGATTAAACAGAATTGAAAAGACGGAAAGAGCCTTCTGAATTCTCTCTATTTTTTAACTACAATATTATAATAAGCGAAATTCAGAACGCAGGACACAGATTTAGTTGGAGGGGTAAATCGGACCAGGAGAAATGAAAGAACGGAGCACGTGTTGCACATGCAGATCGAAGCTTTTTTCCCTTTGTAGGTAACGCTATTACAAATATAAGACTAATAATGGTACCAAATACCTAAATTTTTGTTCTGTATTTTTTTATTTACGAGTAAAAATTAAATTTATTTTTTAATTTTACATTCTAATATTATTTCTTGACTTTAAGCTATCACTAATTAATTATCATAATAAATAAAAATTAGGATAATTATCAATTTGAACCCTGCACTATACATGTTTTTTCAATTTACCCCCTGTACTAAAAAAATCGACAAACCGAACCCTGTACTTTGATTCTGTTATCAGTTTTGACCTTCTATCAACAATTTCATTAAACCCTCATTGAAAAAACTATCAAACAATCTTGAATTTAGTTGAAATTTTTACCACATGTTCACTAGTTAATGAGAAGATAATCTGAAAATTTTTGTGATTTTTTAACATATGTATAATTTATGGTAATTTTATTTTAGTATTTTATAAAAATATTATAATAAATCATACAAGTTTTAAAAAATTATGAAAAGTTTTGTATTATCTACCAATAATGTGGTAAACTATGTGGAAAAAGTTTCAAATAAATCCAATATCTTTTGGTATTTTTTTAAATTAATCTTAGTTTCTTCTTTACTTTATAAATTAATTTTTAAAAAAATAACAAACGATATTTGATTTATTTGAAAAATTTTCCACATGTTCAACTTATTATGAGTAGATAATAGAAACATTTTTGTGATTTTTTAAAATTTGTATGATTTATTATAATATTTTTATAAAATATTAAAATAAAATTACAATAAATCGTACATATGTTAAAAAATCACAAAAATTTCCAGATTATCTTCTCATTAAGTAGTGAACATGTGGTAACAATTTCAAATGAATCGAATATCGTTTGATAGTTTTTTCAATGAAGGTTTAATAAAATTGTTGATAGAAGATCAAAAATGATAACAGAAACAAAGTACAGGGTTTGATTTGTCGATTTTTTTAGTGCAGGGGCGAATTGAAAAACCGTGTATAGTATAGGGTTCAAATCGATAATTACCTTAAAATTAAGATAAGCCGAGTGAAATACAAATATTTGTTAAATTAACAATAATTTTATTTTTTAATAAATATTAATTAGTCTTTTCATCTAGAAGAATTTGACCCCAACGCCGTCGTTTCAAAGTCACGATTCACTCGTTCGATCCAGATCCACCAATCCATCTACCCCGTTTTCTTACTCAACCACCCTCGTGTTCTTCGCAAATCACGCTGCCCCGGCGTTCCCCCAGAGGCCAGATTCTCAACTGATTTAGAGCTACCGGAATGTAATCTTTCCTTCTTCCTAATCCCCATTCTCGCTGCTTCAGAATCGCCGAATATGGAGAAAGCACCCTTTCTTCTCCCTTTCCTTCTTCTCTTCTCTCTCTCTCTATTATCCACCAGAGCCGAGATTAAAACCCTTACAATTTCTTCTGATAGTCGCCATATGATACTTTTTGAGAAATTCGGGTTTACAAGCACCGGAAATGTCTCCATCGCTGTCGACTCCGTCAACGTAGTGTCATCTGCGCGGGACATCAATCGTTCTCGCCTCGGTTTCTTCCTCTTATCGGAAGAGGCGCTTCTTCAAGTTTTGATCGAGATCCAGGGCAATTCTCAGTTTTGCGTTCTCGATTCGAGGTATATTTTCCCCCTCTTTACATTTGGCAACCTTTCTCCTCCACCGCATAGTTCATTCGATGATTCGTACGCGATTAAGGATCCGAATGAGTTCAGCCTCTTCTTCGCTAATTGCGCACCCGGAACCGAGGTTTCTATGGAGGTTCGTACTGAAGTTTACAACCTTGATCGCGATGGCTCTAAAGATTACCTCTCCGCCGGCCTTACTCAGCTTCCTTCCCTCTTTTTCATCTTCTCCCTAGCTTATATCGTCTTTTTAGGCGTCTGGATCAACATTTGCTTGAAAAACAAGCGCTCGTTTCACCGGATCCATTTATTGATGGCCGTATTGCTGTTGATTAAGGCTTTGAATTTAATCTGCGCCGCTGAGGACAAACATTTTGTGAAGGTCACTGGGACGCCTCACGGTTGGGACGTATTATTCTACATCTTCCAATTTATTCGGGTTGTTCTCCTTTTCACTGTGATTGTTTTGATCGGAACCGGATGGTCTTTCTTGAAGCCATTTTTGCAAGAGAAGGAGAAGAAGGTCTTGATGATTGTGATCCCACTACAGGTTTTGGCCAATGCGGCGTCGATTGTGATCGGAGAGACAGGACCTTTTATCAAAGATTGGGTCACTTGGAACCAGGTTTTCTTGTTGGTGGATATTATCTGTTGCTGTGCTATAATTTTCCCAATTGTTTGGTCAATCAGGTCTTTGAGAGAGACGTCTAAGACAGACGGAAAAGCCGCAAAGAACTTGGCAAAGCTGACTCTTTTCAGGCAATTCTACATAGTTGTAATCGGGTATTTGTATTTTACTCGAATTGTGGTGTTTGCTCTGAAGACCATTGCGGCTTATAAGTATCAGTGGGTGAGCAATGCGGCGGAGGAGACCGCAAGCCTTGTCTTTTATTTGGTGATGTTTTACATGTTTCGCCCAGTTGAGAAGAATGAATACTTTGCTCTGGACGAGGAAGAAGAGGAGGCAGCCGAAATGGCTCTGAAGGACGAAGAATTTGAGCTTTAAAATAAGTTGCCGAGTTTTTTCTTCTTCATAAAATCAACGATACGACGCACATGCAAAACGAATCTACAAAGGGAAATTGTTTATAGGTCAGATCAGCTGGTCATTTTGCTCCTGTTATCTTTGTTTTCTTTTCCATATCTCTCGAGTTTCGTATCTTTTTTTCTTCTCTCTTTGTAATTTGTTACAACCTCAGTGTTGCAAGATACTTTTCAACCAGCGTCTGTTTCTACGTCAAAGATATAATTTCAATTGGTAACTGTAGAGAACTGGTTAAAAGCAAGAAAATTTCTCCGCTTGAATGGTGGTAGTGCTTAACTCTGATAGACTTGAATGTTGGAGAAGTAATCTTTTTTTCTTCTCTTGTATCCGTTCTTCCCTACTAAAGACTGCTGATCTCTAAGGGATTCCCTGGTAACTTCTCTGTCCCCTGTTCTTCCCAATTGACATTATTGGCGACTCACAATATGTTTCTTACTAGAAACAGTTAAATAAGTGAATTTCAGATTGTAGATGCATTGATTTTTGGCTTCCTCGTATTGTACTAGCTAACTTAAGTGTTGAGGCATGGCACTAGAATCAGAGGCGTTACTATGATGAGCACTAAAGTGAAACAGCAATTGATCTCCATGAATTCGTTTTGATCGAATTTCTTGCTGTTACTCTCATACATGGTGTGGTAGTTAGTAAGGATTCTACTTTCTTTTTTTCACCTTAATTATATCGACTGTCAATAGAAATATGGTTTTTTACTGTTATGTTCTCTGAGTTTTCTTTTCTTTCTTCATTTGGAATAAGCCATGGGGAGAATGAGGGAAGACAAAAGCACATGGTCTGCAAGAGCAAGTGAAGTAGGCAGAGGTATATATTGTGAAATACCTGGATTGATGAGTGTTTCTCATTGGAGGAAAGATTCTTTCTCTATAATTAGGTAGTATGATTAAGGTTAAGTTCAATGTAGCACAAAATTATCCACTTTTGATTGAATCTTACATGGTTTTGTTCTCGGAGGTAGTCTAGAATGCGTTGCATCAGGTAGTATGAAATAACTTTAACTATAAATCATGTATTTTTCTCTCTTTGAACCGATGTCAGATTGTACATTCACCAGTGGTATGAGTTGGAAAGTCTTCACACTAGACAGTCTCATTAAGATTATTAGAAAAATGAACAGATTTATGCGAGGCGACTGTACCCTTTTCCATATGCAGCCTAACAATGACTTTCGACCTAAATAAAAGAGGAAGGCCACAACTCTTGGGGCTTGATAAGGTAAAGAGCAGATTTGGAATTAATCTAAAAGATTCATCTTGATCCTACTACTACCCGAGTCTTCTCTGTTTTTGCCACTTTCATCAGTTATTCACAACTCTACAGAAATTACTTAATTTTCAACTCCATGTTCTCAATTAAACATGATAATTATTAGTTGGCTTTTTTCATATCAAACGGTGATTGCTTCCACCTATGTCCTCTTTCTCTCTCCTGAATGAATTATATCATCTCGTTTGTAAAGGAACCCAAACCAAATTATAGAGAGAGAGAGAGAGAGGAGTTGATATATAAGGAAACCCCAATTCACTGTTATACATGCTATTATCCAAACAGATCATCCTCCGAGTCAGAGGATTGAAGAAGGTAAAACACCACCAATATGAAGCCAAAATGAAGCAAGATCAAAGTAATGTATTCTATCACCTTCCTTCCACGACATCTACAGAAGCAGCACCCGACAAAAGCCTCCAGAAAACCCTAAAGGCAGAAAAAGACACTTCCCTCATCTTCCTCAATATCACATCACACTTTCTCTTTCCATACTTCTTCGCCATCTCCCTATTCCATTCTAAACCCTCCATTTTCTCTCGCGCTTGCGCCAAACACTTCTTCATCTTCTCCTGCATCGTCTCTTTCTTTGAGAATTTGTAGCTTCGGAGATACATTTGCCTGCATGAGATACTGTCTATGGCCGTCGGACCTCTTCCGAATCCACTCAAACTCACCGACTTCACGACCTCTGCTTCTGGCTCTGTCCATCGGTGAAGGCTTACATAGGTGGTGCGGGCAGGCAGTCGAGGGTCGTCGATGCAGTTCGATATGCAGACTTTGCTCATTGCAAGATGAAGCCTCGATGGATGATTTGACGTGGGTTTAGGGTTATAGAGTAGAACGACGCTTAGAGTGGAAGAAAAATAGAGGGGGAGAGAGATCAGGAAGAGCGGGATTATATAATAATGAGATGATAATGAAAATGGTTTTTGCAAATCGTAGTAAAAAAAATTGAAGTGCTGAAGGTTAGGCAGAAACAAAGTTAGCCGAAGAAACTAGAGCCTGTAAATTTTGACCGGAATTCACTCTATGTGAAAGATGACCGTTTGTTTACAGACGAGACTCCATTGTCGAACTGCCAATTAGTAAGGTCAAGATCATCGAAGCTGAACGTCTCTTATCTTTCCAATAATCTATGTGATGATTCATCGTCATATATCTTCAGAGTCGGCAATGTCGATTCCCAATTGGCCAAATAATTAATTGTACGTTGAGGAGGAGAAGCCAGAAAAGCTACTATTTTCATTTACCCACGTCAACTCATAATATACACGTGTGTGCACACGTGCACGAGTGGTGAAAGCCTGAAAGGTTTGACTCCACATTTATATATTTTTTAGTGACACCTTGATTTTATTACCTATGCTTTTGATGACCATTACAATTTTGGATCATGATAGTAACTCAATATGAACAATGCGCTCTCGGCACCTACAATTTGTGTACTTGGCGTATAAGTAAATAACAAAGGAGGAGATAGAGTAAGAACAAAATGTTACTTTTATCGTGTACCTTATTTATTATATCAGTTTGAGAAAACATAATAGAACAAGATGTGTCTAGTCCCACTTTCGAATTTAACTTTAGTCTTGAACTGGGCGATCGGATTCTCTTCGAAAATCGAGTCACAAGGGTCGTGACAAGATGAGGGGTGAATTATGCATTAAAACTAACACTTAATGCAATTGAAACTCTTGAACAGCGTGTTATGCCACTCCTAGAACCAGAACGGAGAAGACAGTGTCAGCGTGAAGTGGAAGCTGTGGGTCGTGTTGTCTTTGTTAAGTGATAAGATTCTCTGTCACTCAACTCACGGATGTTGTGCTGCTTTCTATCCAAAAAGCAGATTCTCTGTATGAAAAATTCTTCAGAGGGATCTGGGAAAGCAAGTAAACACTTTGAGATAGTGTTATAGAATGGATTCTCTATTTTTTTGGGATTATATCTATCTGATCGTCCCACCAGATTAAGCAGTTCAGACAATGTTCGAACCAGGCATCAATGGCTATCTTCCATCTCTTTTTGATGACATTTATCCCTCTGTGATATCTTCCGAAGAAATATTTCTAGATCCCGGTTTTTCTCTCCCGGAGTTCCTTTTTGGTTCTTTCACTCACCCATTTTGGACCGAAGAGATTAATCCCACTACCCAAAACAAGCAAGATGGTGAATTTGATGAACTTGTTTACAATTCTTATGGGTTGAGTGAATTTGACTCTCTTCACAGTGGCATTGGCTGCAGTTTTGAAAGGACAGATATCGGCGGTAATATCAATTATGACGGCGATTCAGGCTTTGACCCTTGTTTTTCTTCCTGGTCTCTAACAAACTGGTTTGAACATGGAGCAGAAGAAAAAGAAGCAAAGCAAACATATGATGAAATTGCTGTATTTGAATGCTTGTTAGGATATTGGCCTTGCCTGTATGGAACATATCAGATTGAAAGCGCTTGAAAAGTGACAAACAGAACCTTGTTGTTTTCTAAATTTGCTCAAAACACATTGACAAATCAAAAATCCAGTCTTCTAGCTCCAACCCTTTATTTAAAATTTTCTCTGCTCGTATGTAACCCATGGAAGATTTACAGAGAGATTGGTTGAAAATCTGTCAAGCTGCTAGGAAAACCTCGGTCTCTAACTGATAAGCTTTGGTGAAGAAGGAAGGCCAGCAGAGAAAGGTGGAGACAATGCTGCTAACAGTGGAGGCGCCGATCAGAAAATTCATCACGACGATCTGGAGCTGAATTGCCTCCAACGGCGAAGCTCCTCCCATTATCATTCCGGTCATTGCGCCTGGCAGAGAAATGAGTCCTACCGTCTTCGCATTGTCGAGCATCGGGGATAGTGCTATCACCAACGCCCTCTTCACCTGCTGCAGTGTCGCTTGTTGCGGCGTTGCGCCCAATGCCAATGCCGTCTCCACCTATGATTCACGTACATGATCTTATTATGTGTATTTATCAATTTTAAAGAAGTGAGAATTGAAGAAATAGACTTTGAAATTCACTTACAAGGTTCATTTGGGTTCGAATATCATCTCGGAGTCGCTTCATGGTAACTCCAGTTACAGTCATAGCGTTTCCGACCATCATTCCGGCAACAGGGATGATGTATCGTGGAGTAAGGGGAAATACGTTGAGTACAACGAGCAAGAACATAGTCACAGCAGTTCCGGCCAGGATTGAAGCTCCGGCGATGTATTTTCCTCGAGGAACATGCTTAGCCCTCTGACCAGCAGTGTAACCCGCAACAGAGACCTGCAGTTATCAAGAAGAATGCAATTATATCCTTCACACTGATTGTCTTCTCAACTATGGAAATCGAAACAGAGAAAATTTAGCAAAAACTCTTGTTAATTGATCGAAGCTGTTGTTTCTTCTCTGTGGGAATCGGATTCGGGCCGTTTTCCGAGCAAATCATATTCGATTCATGAAGACTTTTTACGATTGTAACGATATAATAAGTTGGAGTTCTTGGTCAATTTTCTCAGCAACCAAACAGAAAATCAGAACTGAAACTAGAGACGAACCATGAAAAGATAAGCCAAAAGGATCCAGACTTTATTATCCTGGTTGAAGATGAACTGCAGAACAAACCCAATAACAGAGAGCTGAAGAAACGCCCTGAAAATAGAGTAAATCATCTCCCCTTCCAACCCAAGCTTCTGCAAATAAGAAAGCGCCATTGCCATTAACACCACAACCGTAGCAAGCAACGGTTTCACCATGCCCCTCAGAAAATCCAAAGCCCATGAAAAATCCTGCTCCAAATCCGCCATCAATGAAGCTGGCTGCACCTCCAGGCCTCTCAAAATCGATATCTAGATCTGGAAGAACGATTCCACTTCCATTATCAACTCTAGCCAAGTCTTAGTCGGGATTAAATTAGAGAAAAATGAAAGACAAGTTGGGAATAAGATAACGAAAGAAGAGAAGTCAACGAAAGTTCTTGCGACAGATAGAAAGTGACAGCAAATTATTGATAGTGATAGAGGGGGGAGAATAGAAAAAACCTTCCCCAGATGATACGTAAGATATTATCCTCGGGAAGTTTTTATCTGTTCGAAATTAATTTTTAAGAGTTTGGTTCCATTTCTTAGATTTTACTGCAAGGAATTCTCCGAACCGCATTACCAGAAGACGTGGGACGCTTTTTGCCTCGTTGCAACAGTGATGCATTTACCGATCAATCCGAGTCCTGAATTCTAATATAATGCTCCGAAATTGGAACAATCAGAAAATAATGCATGCCGGCATTTCCAGATCCCATTAGCATGGCGACAATGCGTTTTCCATCGCAGGCACAAACCAAAACCTTGAAGAAGACCAGAAGTCATGTTTTGTCTAATGATGCATTGAAAATTCTCGATGTCATTACCTCTAAAGGAAGTCCCACAGCTAAAGGCACCCAAACCCAAACCCAAACCCAAACCCATCTTCGTCTCATACAAGATTTTCTACTTCCGGCTATTCATCAACAAATTGCGAATGGGTTTGCGTTTTCTTCTACGAAAACGAAGAGGCTGTCAAATGAGTTAGATCAGATACTGGATTTGACTTCAATGAATCACCGGCAACGTTTTGAAGGGTCAAGAATCGATGCTAGCATTCTATCCAATGCAGTTAGCTCTTTCGGCTGCGAACGAAATCTCCAAGGTGGTGTTCCATGTCATTGTGTAGCATTGAAAACTGGGTTTATTTTCAATGTCTACGTGGGGAGTTCTTTGATCACAATGTATGGAAAATGTGGAGAGTCTGAAAGTGCGTACAAGGTGTTCGAAGAAATGCCTGTGAGAAATGTGGTATCTTGGACTGCCATTATTGCAGGATTTGCCCAAGAATTCCATGTTGACGTTTGCTTACAACTCTTCCAACAGATGAAGAAGACAACTCTGAAACCCAACGAATACACATTTACAAGCGTTCTAGTTGCTTGCAGTGGTAGTGGAGCCCTTTTGCAGGGTAGAAGTTCCCACTGTCAGATAATTCAAATGGGTTTTGAATCTCATATCCATATCTCTAACACTCTCATCTCAATGTACTGCAAATCTGGAGCGTTCTCGGACGCCATTCTTGTATTCGAAAACTTGTCCGATAAAGACATCGTGTCGTGGAACTCCATGATTGCAGGCTATTCCCAACACGGACTTTCATCCGAAGCAATTCGTCTTTTCGAAAAAATGAAGGATCAGTCTGTCAACCCGGACGCCATTACTTTCCTCGCCATTCTCTCCTCTTGTCGGCACGAGGGTCTTGTCAGCAAAGGCCAGTACTACTTCAACTTAATGGCGAAACATGGGTTGGATCCCGAATTAGACCATTACTCGTGTGTGGTCGATCTACTTGGAAGAGCAGGAATGCTAGAAGAGGCCAAGGATTTCATAGAGAAGATGCCTGAATCTCCCAATTCTGTCATATGGGGTTCACTCCTTTCTTCCTGTAGACTTCATGGGAATGTTTGGATTGGCATCGAGGCTGCAGAAAATAGATTGTTAATCGAACCCGAGTGCGCTGCTACTCACGTGCAGTTGGTGAATCTTTATGCGAGGGCTGGACTGCAGGGCCATGCTGCGAAACTGCGGACTTTGATGAAGGATAGAGGAATGAAGATGAGTCCTGGTTATAGTTGGATTGAAATTCAGAATAAAGTTCATAGATTTGGAACTGAAGATTTGTCCAACGACAAAATTGTTGACATTCTTCTGTTTGTCGATAGTATGGTAGACCACATGAACACTATTGGGAGCTGGGAGGTTGCAGAGGTTGATGATTGATCATATGTTGTCCGTGGAAAAAGCCTCCCACTGACATAATTAGTCTTTTTATTATTAAAAAAACAAGCATATTTAGCTGATGCCTCTCCTAAATGCCATTGACTTTCCGCAATTCACGTCTAGCTAGGCTGCAGCAAACTGTGTTCAAAATCGAACCGAACCGAAACACTAAACCAAATCGATTCGGATCTAATCGGTTCCTAAGATGCAATAACTGAATTTTTGTTCGGTTTTTAATTATCCTGCAATCGGTGCAGATAATATTCATTTTTTAGTAATTTTTTATTTTTGAGAATATTAATTTGTGTTCTGAATAATTTGTAACTAAATTGTAACCGAACCAATAATTTTGATTTGGTTCTAGACACTTTGATTCTCGAGCTTGGATGGGTCGGTTTTGATTCTATTTTTTGCAAATCGAGAAAATTTGATTTGGTTCGGTTTGAATCTAAAATCGAATCGAACCTAATGAACTTTTGAACAACCCTGGGTGATGCGGCCGAAATAAAAGTCTCAAGTTGACACAAGGACCAGTTTTAGGAATTTAAAAGAATTGAAGACGTAAAGTGTGATTTGTAAAAAGGTTGGGGTTGTTGTGTAAAGCATACAAGTAATGAGGAGACTTTTGTATTTTTTGTATTTCCCTAAAACATCACCCCGAAAGCTCTTTGGTACTGGCAGTGTAGCTGTCCTGTTCCCGTCCCTCGCTAAAAGTTGAAGGAAGGAACCATCGTCTGAGCTTCAAAATGTCGAAACTCAGTCGATTCGGAACTGCCCTCAGATTCAACTATTCCGTTCGCACGATTGGGGAAAATCACGGTCTGTCTTTCGTTCGTGGCGAATCTTGGAGAAGATTCTCGACTGTAACTGACCTACCTTCTCTTGATTCGTCTCCCAATTCTTCTCCTGAAACCCCCAATTCAGGTATGGACATTGATATGCCTTCTATATCTCTTGAATGTTGTTTTTTTCCTTTTGTGCTGATTGTTTTCTTAACGGGTCCGTTTGAAAGATAGGAAAATTAATGTGTAGGTTGTTGTACGAGGAGTGCTGTTCATAATAACGGTTGAGGTGTCTCCGTTGGTAGTTCTTAGCTATGCTAGTCATTGATTTTTAATGGTATGAGTCATTTGGGACAACTGAAACTATTTTTGGAAGGAAACTTCAACGCCAGGGTAGTGAAGAGCCCTGTAATTTTATATGTGAAAAAAGGATAATAGTCTCTATCTTCTAATGGTGAAACTGAAGAATTTTCAGTTGTTCTAATCATTGATTTATGTTCTAAGTAGATATGATTGAGTCCGGATCTACTCTAGGATTTTAATACTTTTATCAGTAGAAAATGAATGCAGAGTTTAATTCAGTTTTTAGCTTTACAGAAGTTGGATAATTTGGATTGGAGGTTATGAACCAGAATATTTCAAATCTTCAAATGTCCATCCCCCTGCTTGAAATGTTTTGCATGAGTAAACTTTCTCTTCTTATAGGATTGGTGTTTGCAAAGTTGTTTGGTATTAATAAACATACATTGAAGACGGACATTGTCAATTTGCTTGAAGGATGTAATTTGATGCTAGATGATGTGAAAGTGGACTACAATCGGGATTTTATTCCAACATCAATGTATGTCTTCCTCCTTAGCATATGCAATGCATCGATGCACACAATCAATAATATTTTGTTTTCTACAACATAATATTCACTCATTCAAAGATCGTTTTTTTACTTCACTGTAAGAACTCTGCATTTTATTATAGGTTCATGCTTGAACCCGTACATATGGTATTGTTGTGTTGTTATCAGGATGGTGCAGTTTCCCTCTCGTGAAGCCATAGATCATGCATTTGGGTTGATAAGAAAGAATGGTCGCTTGTACAGACTGGAACGGGTAATAATCGGAATGAAATTGATTCACCTGACGTATCTTATATTCTATTCATTAAATTAGTCAAAAGATTTATTCTTGGAAACTTTTGGATGGCAGGCTGATCGCTCACAATGGGATCTTCTTTCTCCATATGATGGAAAAACTGTAAGGTTCTCTCTTTAGTTGTCTTATAATTCTTGAATTAATTAAACCATGTAACTGCTTTTCAAACATTTGATGGGCTGGAGGTCAGATGTGTTGTAGCATTGACTACTCAATGCTAGTACTATTTTTTCTAATCTTGAACAATTCAGTAGTCTCATTATGGCTGAAAAGTTAGCACCCTTTGATGCTAGCCTGATCATGATTAATGTTAATGGGAGTTACTTGCCATTTGGTAGGTTTTACTGCAAGGCATTCCTCGATCGGCCTTACCAGAAGATGTAGAACGCATTCTATCTGGTTGCAATTATGATGCATCCTCAATCAATATGTTTTTAAGGTCGTGAGCAGCCTGGTTTCTTCTATTTTTATGAGTCATATATTCTATTCAAATGTTCCAACATTGAAACAAATGAAAATCAATGCAGGCCGGCATTCCCAGATCCCATTCGAATGGCAACGGTGCGTTTTCCATCCCAAACCGAAGCGATGCACGCCTTCCTGACTAAGAACAGAGGGTTTTGTCATAATAATCAAATTTTGATGCGTGTTCTCCAGTAACTAATCTGACCTATCTTTTAAGCTTTTAGTGTTGGCCTTCGTCAAAATTCCTCAGTATGCATGAAGGATATAGTTCAAGGGAAAAGATTGAAATCCTTTTGTCATTTATTTTCGTTGTTGACTTCTCAAGAGACTATTGATGAGAGATTATTAGATATGACTTCTCTAAAAACATATTTCTATACACAAGCTCCAAATATAATGAAATTGATTAATTATGTCATTATTACAATAGGATCATCAATGTCAACAATTTTGTGGGGTGACATATCTTCCGCTCCAGAACTGTGCATTTTTATTCTGAACTTCAGCGACCACAGTTTTGCAGTGGGCATTGCATTAAATCCAGCACTTGCACAAAGATTCACTGATTGAACAGGCATTGCATTGCACACCCGTTTTTTCTACCGCCACGACGCCAATTCGAACATTCCCATGAAGCCTATAGGAAGAGGAGTGGCCCACGAATGACAAGATTAGGAGACATATTATAGGCATCTTCTCTGCAAAATCTCAAGCCTCTTCTAGCATTCCCCCTTCCCCTTCCAAGTAGATCAATGATACGCATAGTGCTCTAATTACGGATTAAAACCGTGTTTAACCATCAATTTGAAGTACTACTGGCTGCCACTAACAAGAGCCTAGTGTCGACAAGAGTAGGGAATGACATCGGAAAAGAAATTGTTTAAGATAAGCTAGTAATAATGTCTAAATATGCTTAATGACATGGTGATTCACAACAAAGAACATAAAAAATGGACTTGAACTCTGCTTATCTAATTTGGATTAGTATTCACAACACAACACAGCAAAATTGGAATCTAACCTGTGTATCCAATCAACATCAGTCGTCTGATTTGAGATTCAAATTACTACTTTCGAATTCACCTTCTAATTGTTTTACATGTTCAAGCACTTTTGGCTCATTTATACCATTGACTTCTCCATCGACCTCGGTCTTGTTTCGCTTTCTCTTTCTTTCGATCGGATGATTTTGAGATTGAGGCACACTTCTCCCAGATTTATGAATAGCTTTCTTACTTCTCTTCAGAGCTTTCTGAGCCAAGACCTTCAATGGCACTGTAACATCCAGGGGCAAAAGCAACTCTTTCAACTCATGCCACTCAAGATCTTCAAAGTCTCCATCCTCATACATCACCCTGTACCATCCTGTTTCCTTGTCAAACTCTGTCACTGTCCCTGAGTAATACTGAGAATCAAACAACTTTCTAACTTCCCTCCCTTCCAACCATTCGCCAAAGCCATTAGTTCCGTGCAATTCTGCATCATTCATAGAAGGACAAGGAGCAGCAGTGTCATAAGTGGCAGCCGGTAAATCAGGTACCCCATTAATCACAATAGCAGGCTCCCCATGTAACTCAAAGACCCCAGTGACTGAAGACTTCAACTCTGGCTTTTCTCCACCGGATTCCATAAACAGAGCTCTATTTTCATCAACTTCTAGAGATAATAATGAGTAGCAAGATGTAATCTCACCTGCACCATTTTATTAGCATGTTCACAAAGTTAATGTGAAACCACCACAAACTAAGAGCCTCCCTTAAATGCACACTCAAATGTACCATTTTATTGGTATCAATCCCAATAAAAAAATATCGTTTTAGGAACTATTTGCTGTTTTTTCTTTTTCAATTGTAAATCATAACTCTCCTCTATATCACCACTCCAAGGAAAAGCTTCTCGCACTAAGAGTTGACGAAATGATTTAATCTGAGTTAAACTACCATACCAGGAAGAAAAATTGAACAAAATTTACACGATAACGTGACAACATGCATCGTTAATCCCCAGCCAAATCGACAACAACTAGGTCAAATCTCAGTGTTCACCGGTTTGGGCGAACTAGGTTTGAATTGGATCAAGTTCACCCAAACAAATCAACAGATTACGGGAGAAAAAAGAAGAAGATCGAAACATAATAAGAGCGAATTTCTTAACGTACCAGTGGAAAGTGGAAACAGAGATTCAAAAACGAAGCCAATGCGATATTGGGCGGGTAGGAGGGAACAACCGCTCCTCTTACAGGCGTTCCTTCTCCATTTTAAAGATTTATTATAAATAAATTATACATTTATTATTTCCTTTCTAACATAAAAAGCTACTACGATTAATCAAAGGGTCACATTGTCTCCCATGTTGGATAATTCTAATATCATCATACGCTATAGTAATGGTAACGACCCCTATTTTCAGCAAGATATTTTTCGTTCTGAGGATTGGGTCGTAGCACAATATCCTTCCTTCACGGCTTTGTTTGGCGAAGACTTTCCAGTCGATCACCCAATCTAGTATTACTTTTACCGAAGCACTTTCAACTTCAGAGTTCTTGTGGGATCCGTTGTCAATTGTACTCTAAAACGCGTCTTGCTATCTTGGGAGGGTCTCTTTACATATGTTTCATTTCCACATATTTCTCCAAGCGATGTGAGATTGTGACGACCCCCTTTTTACAACATGTCACCTTCCGGTTTACCCGCGCGGACGTACCGCCATCCAGGTTCCGGTTCGTGCAGCGATCGTACACATACTTACACATCTGAGTCATCACAGTAATTTTTAGTAGGTGTGTAAAAGTTTGATTGGGTTCAGTTCCTACCAAAAACCGAACAAAATCAACCAAGAAGAACTTGAGTTCCATTTTAACAATAACTATGGGCTATAAAGGAACCAAGAACCAAATCATTTTTTGTTCTTCCAATTTTGAACCTAACATTGTGCTTTAAAAATGATTTTATATAGAGTTTTTTTTACCCAAACCACACTATTTTCGAGTTAAAATGAAAAGAACTCATATGAGATTTTTATAATTGAATCGAACCAGGCCCTAATTTCATCGGTTTGGGTTTACGGGATTGGCCAATTCGATCTTGATATATTTAGGTTAAAGTTTGTACTCTTCTCCACCTACGACACAACATGCAGCTTAGGGTGACAACATCCGTTGGTTACGCCCTTTAATTTCAATGTTGGTTCTTTCATATTTAGATACCGAGAAAGGTCATATGGAGATTTGTAACTTTCAATCTAAATCACGGGTGTAGTAGATATGTTAAAAGATATTTCATTTTATTTCGGGTCAATAATGTGAAGGATGAAAATCTTCAATGGACTATCGAGATCCCAAAAAACTCAGCATTAAGGGGCTTTGGGAAAACCAATCTTCTCCTACCCAAAAATAGTTGACCAACTCCCATTAATTTATTTCTCCAGAAACATCAAGAACGTGATGGGTTGTGTTGTTATTGTCACTTTTTTAAGGTATGTTATTAAGATCCGAGTGGCCTAAATGTCCGATCCGTCTTCTGCTCGAGTGGTAGACGCAATAGCTATAGACGATAAAGGACTTCATTTGGGACAAAATGGATTTGGACAAAAGGGTGCCTAAAAGCCTTGTCTTTCTCTTCTTTTTCATGCGATCATTGGACGTAAAGCTCAATTTAGATTAGCTTCTTTAACATTCATTGTATTTGAGTCTTGAGAAATATCTACACCATCAACATCTCATCTAAGAAGATATTTGTTTAGATTTTTAATGAAAATCATATTTCCTACAATTTTCTTTTGTCCATTTTTGCATGACAGTGATGCGTGTTATGCAAGGCCAACAACTTTTCTATCCAATATTATGTTTTAGAAAATATATTTATAGATATTTCATCCCTCTCCACTTCACTTCAATCATTGGCTGCAAAGATAAAATCTTCATTTTTTAAAGTTTACCAAGTGAGTTATGCTATTTGGGCTATGAAATATGAACATATAAAAAAGCCACGGCATTCCAGAAAACTGGACTGCTCGGGATCCTATGATAATGGAAGAAACGACTGGCATCCTCGCTTCACTCTCCACCCTCTCCACTCCCCAACTCTCAGATCTCACCACCTGCTGTCTTCTCCGCCGCGAACGACCACCGCCGACGTCTCTGTACTCTCCTTTCCTCTCCAACTCTCTTCTCTCTCTCCCTTCGCCACCTCTATTCCCTCTCCCTTCCCCATAAAACTCTCCTCATCGCTCGCCACCTTCTTTCCTCCCTCTCTCTCCTCACCCGCCATTTTCATCCTCGCTCCTCTTTCTCTCTTCTCCCTCACCCTACTTCCAGCACTGTCATCACAACCAGAGACCGTGACGCAGTGGCCATTCTCCTCCTCCTCTGCGAAGTCCGTCAATACAACCCCGAAGCTCTAGACACATCGCCGGCGAAATGGCGGTTGATCCTCAGAAAGTTTCACTCCGAAGACCTCCTCACGCTTTCCGGCATCGGACTATACAACGGGTCGGTTTTGATACCCTTCATTGATATGATAACGAGGTGCCGGAAGTTCGTCAGCGCGATGGAAAAATCAAGCGGAAGGAAAGCAAGGGAGGTGTCAGCATCGCCGGCGGCAGTGGTGGCGCTACCGTCAGTGAAGGTAAGAAAGAGAGGGAAAGAGTGTGTGATTTGCAGAGAAGAGATGAGGAGAGCGAGAGAAGTCTGTGAATTGCCATGCGAACACTTGTTTCACTGGATTTGCATCCTACAGTGGCTGCGGAAGACGAACACGTGTCCTTGTTGCAGGTTTCAGCTCCCGAGTGATGATATCTTTACGGAGATCCAACGGCATTGGGACTCCCTCATCAAGGGGAGAGTAATATAACAGACGATCCCCACCATCGAGAACCAGACACGACGGCCGACGGTGAAGTGGATCAGATGAGGTCTGGGAGAATTGGTAAAGTTACGTAGGACTTGTATCAAAATAATCGAGTGGAAGACAAATTACAGGCGTGACACATTTGGAATCTGCGAAGAATTAAAACTTCACACAAAAAATGGGTCTGATTTTTTATGCTTAGATTTGCTGGTAATGAATGGAATCAGAAACACTCGGAGATTGAAAAGTTGCAATTATCTACCTGTCATTGTAGGTCTGAGGATTTTGGGTGAGGTTCCTCTCTAAATGGCTGCATGTCCTTCCATCAAATTGGCCTAAACTTTCCTGTATCTTCTGACAAATGTAGGTCTCCAACATAGTTAAGAGCCTAGATTAACAAGCTAAGTTCAAAATCTAAAGCCGTGAAAATAGAAAACATAATACCATATACCATTCTTTCAAACTACAACCATCCAACGACTGAAGTAATTGCCAAAAATTACACAGACAAGACATTCACTCCATTAAAGTAAAACCAAAACAACTGAAACTAGTAAAGACAACACTACTTCCAATTCAAGCTACCTACCTTTCTTCCCTTATGCGGTTTGGCCAGCAAGGCTCCAATCAATTGACAAACACCTCCAATGAGTTCATATAACTCATTATCATCAACCAAGAATATCAGAAACTCTGAAACTACAAACTAGAAAGGATACTAAACAATGCATTTACCTCTACAGAGTTTTTTTTTCCCACCAAACACCAAAAGTTTATCATAACTACATTAGACATTCTCATTATGCAGTGAGCTGACGGCAGTTCTACGAAGCATGTAAGTCATATATGAGCACCGTGGTCAAAGCACCAGTTGAAGGTACTAAAACTCCAGAAAATGTAATATCTATTCCATCACAGAAGTGAAAGATCATTGCACAATTTCATTTATAACCCATAATGATAGCTTGATTTCTTAGACCTTAAATCATCAACTTACAGTGCACATATCATTGCTTAATTTCTTTTTAGAAATCAAAAAGCTCCTCCAGCGATTTAACATCTAATAATGAAAAGAAGTCACCAATCACTCCAAGAAAAAAAGCGTCATAAGCTCCTAATCATAATGTCAAATTTTTAATCAAGGAAAAATAGGTCATTAGAGATATTTGTAACTCCTACAACAGCAATGGTGAATTTCTAAACCCCCCCAAAATATCCCAAAAAAAAAGAAAAAAGATCATGCTCCTCTTACGATATAACCTAGTACTGCCGTCACACTACATCATGAATATGCCAAATGCGTTAAGGATAAATGGGGAAAAAAAAACTCTGCAATTGAAAATCTAAACTCTCTGATATTCTTGGTCAACTTTAAAAAGGAGAAGTAATTTGTCAATTATTGGGACTTCACCAGGCAAACTACCATAAGAACAAATCAAAAGCGAAATCTGTTTTTTAGGCTATGACACCATCTTGACTCTTTGAGCACCTTGCAAGCTAAACTACAAACTCAGAAACAGGAATGTCCACATGGGTATGGAAGGCATTGAAGGATCCACTAATTACACTTCCAACACTGCAAAAGCAACATACATAATTAGTCAATTACACCTACTCAGAATTTTTTAAAAAATTAACTGAAAATTTTGTGTCGAGTATTAACAAGAAACAAGTATCTTACCATATAGGAAAGGAACGCCACCTCAGGACTCTTCTCCACCTTTCCCTCCAATAGCCAGCTTCTGAAATGAAGAGAGGAAAATGTCAACACTGCACAACACATCTTAAACCAACTTCATTCTTGAAAAAAGTTTTCAAAAATACAAGTGAAAAAAAATACCGGGTGAATACCATCCTTGCCATTTATTTGAGAATCAGATTTCAATGGAGGATCAGAAAACCTATAAGAATATATCAAGTTAACAAATGAAGACATCATATTGATGAAAATATTTACAAACAGTTTGTACTTTCAATTACTGGTTCTCTACGTATCTAGACGACTATGAAGGAATCAATATAGAATATGGAGTACAAACCTAGCAGCTCTTGCTTTTCTTTTGTTCTCTTCTATGGAATCAGTTTTGGATGCTGTTGCAAATCTGGCTTGTCGAGCTTTCTTCTTTGCTTCCACATCATTAGGCACAGATACACCAGGAAGGCCGAACCTGAGAAGTAATAGAAGGATTAATAACATGCTTTGGGAAATAACTAAACTTGAGCAGAAACCAACTTCGTGAAAGTAAAGCAGTAAATAATAGCAGGCATGAAAAACCTCTCTGCTCTTTCCTTTCGCTTCAGTTCCTCAGATTTATTCAACCCATCTGATTTGTTCAGTGTAGGACCAGTGCTAAACCTGGTTCAAGTTGAAAGGTTTAGTTGGAAAATGATTTAAAAAATTGGAGATCACATTGTATTGAGAACGGAAAAACTGTATTATCCTGAGGTGTCGCTTGGAACTTACAAGCAACTCATAGATTTGATTATTGTACCGTTAATGGTAAAGAAAAATACGATTTCGAACACTTCACACACCACGTAACTACTGGAAAACAGCACTAAAATGACCTTCACTTTATCGATTCTAAATGACGCCTACCCTTGCAAAAAATTAAAAGACATGGGGGACATCTCCAATTCCAAATACTAATCAGTATACATGGTTGTTGAAATCAAAAATGAAGGGGAAAAAAAACACACGCTCTCCAAAAATCCTACTCTACCAAACACGAGAATAAAAAAAAAGAAAAAAAGAATAGCAAGGTAAATATACCTTTCTGCTCGACAATTACGCTTTTCTTGTTCCGACAACTGCACAGAAATTCCAAAGCGCTCTGCACGGAGGATCTTTTTTTGAACGGAAGAAACTGGAAGGTCATCTGCACCCGCGGCAGCAGCGTCATCCTTCGATTCCTGAGGTTCCTTCTGAGACGCAGAACTTGCGGAATAAATGTACGCCTTTGATGGTTCTTGGAGGCCATGTGATTTAGCAGAAGGCGCCACTGGTGGTTCTAGGGTTTGGCTAGGGTTTGCTCCTTGCGCATTATTGCCTTTGAGATCTTCCGCCAACACTGCTTCGGCCGCCATAAAACCGTGGAGAAGAATCAATCAACTGATTCCTTATGAACTACGAGAGACACAGGATGACAGGAGAGATAAGATGAGGGAGAAGCTAAGGAAGAGAGCGAATCCCTGAAAAAAAAAAAAAAAAAAAAAAAAAAAAAAAAAAAAAAAAAAACTCTGCAATTGAAAATCTAAACTCTCTGATATTCTTGGTCAACTTTAAAAAGGAGAAGTAATTTGTCAATTATTGGGACTTCACCAGGCAAACTACCATAAGAACAAATCAAAAGCGAAATCTGTTTTTTAGGCTATGACACCATCTTGA
>CM039505.1:6129380-6192273 GCA_022432975.1 Begonia masoniana | reverse complement strand
ACACAAAACTAATGCGTGAGATAAACTCAGTAAGAGTAAAAACACGTGTATGTGATTTTAATTGCATACATTACTCAATTTCATGCTTTAAAAGTTTCATACGGGATGAAACTCATTTATCAATTCTTACCATGCGTTCAGGCTTTCAGAAAACTAGCGGTTTCTTACCCTCATAAAATTTTATCAGTCATCTCAATTTATAACCATACATTTAGACTCTCATTAGTCATCTCATGCGTTCAGGCTCTCATTAGAATTCTCGTGCTTCCCGTCAATTCCATTCGTTTTCATGTATTTCATACTCGCATAAATTATGTCTTATCATTTTTATCTTTCTGCATTCCTAAGTCAATGCCTATATATATGTAACGACCCCCATTCCCAGCAAGATATTGTCCGCTCTAGGGATTGGGCCGCAACTCAATATCCTCCCCTCACGGCTTTGTTTGGCGAGAACTTCCCGGAAGGTCACCCAACCTGGAATTGCTCTCACCGAAGCACTTTTAACTTCGGAGTTCTTATGGTATCCGTTGCCAATTGTGCTCCAAAACGCGTCTTACTATGTTGGGAGGGTCTCTTTACATATGTTTCATTTCCATATACTTTTCCAAGCGATGTGGGATTGTGACGACCCCCTCTTTACGACCCGGGATTCGCCTATACTCGAGTCCGGGATTCGCCTACACTCGGCTTAGGTCCCGAGGTTTGCCCCGCAACCCAAGGTTTGCCCCGCAGTCGTACACATACGTTCACATTCGGGTCGTCTCAATCACCCCCCCTCGGGGGCCCAACGTCCTCGTTAGCCACATTTCCGGTTGGGTACAGGCTTTGATACCATTTGTAACGACCCCCATTCCCAGCAAGATATTGTCCGCTCTGGGGATTGGGCCGCAGCCCAATATCCTCCCCTCACGGCTTTGTTTGGCGAGAACTTCCCGGAAGGTCACCCAACCTGGAATTGCTCTCGTCGAAGCACTTTTAACTTCGGAGTTCTTACGGGATCCGTTGCCAATTGTGCTCCAAAACGCGTCTTACTATGTTGGGAGGGTCTCTTTACATATGTTTCATTTCCATATACTTTCCCAAGCGATGTGGGATTGTGACGACCCGGGATTCGCCTATACTCGAGTCCGGGATTCGCCTACACTCGGCTTAGGTCCCGAGGTTTGCCCCGCAACCCGAGGTTTGCCCCGCAGTCGTACACATACGTTCACATTCGGGTCGTCACAATATACGTGTTAAGTAATAACATAATTGAATAATAAAATACTTTAAAGAAAATAATTTAATAAATATTTCGTGATGTAGGGCATACGACCAAAACATTAAAAATTTAGTGTTTTACTTACTTGAATTCTGAGAGAGAGAGAGAGAGAATATGATTTTGGGTATTTTTCCGAGCATTAGATTGATCTTCTTTGCCTAGAAATTAGAGAAATTTAAACTTCTTCGTTTATCCTAAAATAATCATTTTGAGAGTAGTAAGGGGAGAAAATTGCTTACCAATAAAATCTCAGCGTTGGATTTTAGAAGTCTTAAACGATCCAAAAGTATTCGATTTGATAGGAACGGGTTTAGATCGATCGGTTGGTTCAGGCCAATAGGGCCGGTTCGGGTTAGTAGGGCCGGTTTAGTTTTGTCTTGATGTTCGGTTCGATTCATAATAAAATTTCTGAATTAAACTTCTTCTTTCTTCTCTTTCCTCTTCGAGAGTTTTGTCGAGAGAAAGAAAGAGAGTGCGTAAGAGAGAGATAGAGCGAGATAGAGAAATTTTACGCCAATGGTGATTGTCAACGGAGGCCAAGAGAGAATTTGTCCACGCGAAGATGGATCTGGCCAAAGAGAGAATGTTTGTCGGTGTAGTTGCTCGGCCGAGAGAGGAAGTTCGTCGATGGAGTGTGCAGTCGAACAAAACTGCGATTCTTCTTCCTAAAAAAATTCCAATCGCAGCTGAGTGGTTTGTGGTGGTTGGAGGTCCGGCGAGGTAAGAACTTCGATTGTTCTCTGGTTTTCAGAGCTTTAGAGAAATTTGCCTGTGTTTGTGTGATTTTCTTCGTCACTAAGCACTCAATTAGGGTTGATTCAATTCCCTAAGTGATATTAGGAAAGGAAGTGATTTTTTATTGGATCAATTTATTCACGTAGAAGCATCTTCAATTTAGGGCTCGTAATTGGAGAATTTTTTTTTTTCTTATTGGGGCTAATTTAAATTAATTGCAGGAATTTGAATTCTAATTTAGACTAATTTTTTAGAATAATTTTTGGTATGTTACGTTACATCTCTTTCGTTTTGGCGTAATTTTGTGATAGTAGTAGCGCTTGTCAACGAGTAAAATTAGAATTCATGTATGGCTTCATAAGCCTGTAGTTCTTCTGCAAGGAAATCTCAGCTGCTTCTTCCTAAACAAAGTCTACTTTCTCGTCTACATAGTATTATCGACCTCAGCCTCGCCTCAGTGAAAGTATTCCCAGGTTTGGCCCAAGGCCTGCTCCACAGGCCTTGCACCTCAGGCTGGCAGCAGGCCTGTAATTTTTATTGTGTGATGACAACTTATAAAAGCTGGCACACTGGATAAGGCTACTGGGCCGAGCTCTGATCGGACCTCACAAAAAAAAAAATGGGCGAACTGAGCTCTGATCATAGTTTTTCGTTCAATTGCTCATGGATGAAAAAACTTTGACGACTAGGCCAAAATCAGTGGCACTCTTACGTGGAGGAGGAGAAAAGACAACTTGAAAATGTTTGAGAATTGTTACCCGTGCAACAAGATTCTGCTTTCCTGAAGTGTTTTTGGTACCACAATGGCTTTCAGACCCGTGATGATCTCCAAAAGAACAACTCCAAAGCTATAAACCTCAGATTTGAGAGTCAATTGACCTGTTTTAGCATACT
This sequence comes from Begonia masoniana, assembly GCA_022432975.1. Lineage (NCBI taxonomy): Eukaryota > Viridiplantae > Streptophyta > Magnoliopsida > Cucurbitales > Begoniaceae > Begonia > Begonia masoniana. The sequence continues at coordinate 6,189,380 of CM039505.1, read as the reverse complement.
CTGGAGCACAATATCCACAAGTACCCATAACTCTAGTGGAAACATGGGTGTAGTGCCCAACAGGACCTACTTTTGCCAACCCAAAATCAGACAGCTTTGGATGATAATTTTCGCCCAACGAAACCCAGATGAAGAATTTCTGATCTGTTCACGGTCGAACGAAACCCTGAATAATTGGGAAAACTGATCAAAAGATTCTGTCTGTTTCTTTTTTCGAGCATAATACTTCAATTCCCCTGTTTGTTAACGAATACCTGAATGTGGAATTGATAAGGTTTGCTTTGTTCATCAGCAGCTCCATCTTCTTCGACATAGCTCTTCTGTTCGAGCTCCCTGAACGATATCCAAGCCCATTTTTTAACTCTTTTAAATCAATACCAGAATACCGAAGAATTAAAGTCTGACATCATCTCAGATTTCCAAAACATGAACGAGTAAAGACAGCAAGCTGTTTTTCTGTCTCTTTTCTACTTTGCTCCTCATCAGTACCCTTTTCCGGATTGAAAACCAAAAAAGCAGCCATTCGGAGAAATTGAGAAATCTCCCACACCCACCCAAACCCAGTGACTTAGCTTCACATCGCTTGTTTGACTCGCCATTTCCAACACGCAAAAGGAGATACGTCGAGGTCAATTTTTCCAACGTTGGAATGGAAACCGATTTTCCATTTTTTTTTTTTAAAGCAGGACTTGGTCTAAAGAAAACATGAGAACCCAAATCATGCATTGGCTACATATCAGATTTAGACGTGATTTTTCAAAACATGTTTGGATGTTGAAGTCTTTATTTATGATACAGTTTGAACAACATTGAATTGGAGAGATCAAACACGTGAATATTTATATAAATTCTTTTTTTGGACAAATTTTTAATTTTGAAAGATTGAACCGATGGTATGCAACAAGAGATAAGAATTTAAATTTAAAATTAAAATATCATCCCATGTCAAGAACCAGGGGGCTACTTCCATGAGTATTAAGTATGTGGAACTTACCCAGAAATCTGCATTTCGAATAGAAACAACCTCACACGTGTTGTGACTAAACGGCAAAACTCAATCACACAAACTGCGAGAAATAATCAAGATTAAACCCGAAGAATGAAAGAAGAAATCAAGACGTAAGATTTACGTAGTTCGGACCAAACCGTCCTACGTCCACTGTACAAAACTCCAGCAACAAGTTTTATTCAAAAATCAAGAAAATGAGAGTTTTTCGTAATGTTACAGTATCACCCGCAACTTTACTCCCAAAACTCCCAAATATAGAGATGCTGCTCACCAAGAGAAAAAAACCCTACATAGAACACTTGTTATTCTGTCTCTCCCACGTACATTTTTCTCTCTAAGACTTTCTCTTATATACTTTACTCTCTGTCTCTTACTCTCACTTATTCTTTCCTAACAACTCAGTCACCTATCAATATATAAAAAATATTACAATATTAATAATTAAATAAAACGTTCATAAAACTAGAAAAATATACCACACAAAATCTGAACCAATATTAACAATCTCCTCATTAGTTCAAATTTTGAACACCTCCGTGCTGCTATCCCAAACTTGTGCATCCTCCTGCCTTGATTAGCCTTTTTCCATACCCACAAAGCTTAGACAAAACTTAAACTTGGTAACTGGAAGAACTTTGGCAGGAATATCCGTGTAATTCACAAATTCCTCATTCTCAAGTTTAGTAGAAACCGAAAGAGCATATGCGACCATATCCGCATATCTGGGACATTGAGTAGGTTTGACCACTCATTTAGACTTGTCTCATGTGAGTTGATAATCCATCACTACCTCTTTCTTCCACCGAGCCATCTGATCCAGAAGTCACTCGCTCATTCTGCCGATCATCTACCTAAGAAACATTACCAGAGCTACTTTCATTCAACTCCTTCTAAAGCACAATTTTTTCAACTTCACTCGACCAAGTTTTCATCCCCGGAGTCGACTTTTCCTGAAGCATTATCTTTTTTGCTTCTCTCAAATGTCCGAGCCTCAAATGCCATGATCGAACATTTCTTTTTACATTGTTAGCAATATTTAGAGACCTGCTAACAACAGTTTACCATCTAGGAAATATAAACCATTTATCTGAACTCTCTTCATCACAACCATCGACCTTTTCATGATATTCATGCATCGTTTTTCAACGTTCACCATGCAACCAGAATCATCAAACATGTTAATTGATAGAAGGTTACGTCTAAGCTCAGAAACATACCTCATCTTCTGAATTTTCTGAACACATCCATCGAACATCATAATTTGCATTGAACCAGTGCCTTGCATGGTGCACGATTTGTTGTTACTGAGTAGTACCCCTCCACCTTTGTATGGCTGAAAATCTTGAAATAATTCCTTCCTCAGAGTCATATGAAATGAACACTCCAAATCAAAGACTCATTGATTATCGGAATCTTTCACTGAAGCAATCAGAACGTCCGAAGACATAACCATCCGAGACCACCGAGGCATCATCAGTCTCAATTTCCTTCTCGGTCATCCTTCTCTTCCGTTCATTGCAATCTTTCTTGGAGTGTCATTTCTTTTTACAAAAGAACCATTTCATACCTTGCTAGGATTTTGACCTTGTCTTATTATTTAAGTTCTTATGTTCATGAGTTTGAGTTCTTCCCTCCACCAATAACCCCTCACCATCCAGAGTTTCCTTATATCCAACTTTCTGCTGAAGCTCCTTTGAATTTAGTGCAGCTTTTACCTCTGCCATGGTTAGAGTTTACTTCCCGTAGAGCATAGTGTTGACAAAATGCTCATATTGTTTTGGTCGAGAACTCAATAAGATAATAGATTGATCTTCTTCTTCTATCTTGACGCCAATGCTATTCAAGTACATGATTATTTTGTTGAAATCATTAATATATTTCCTCATCTCATTGAATTTATCCATTGCAATTGTGTACAACTTATTTTTCAAATACAGACGGTTCGCTGACAACCTTTTCATGTATAAAGCTTCAAATTTGGATCATACAAAAATCGATGAATCTTCTTCGGTGATCTCCTTTAATACCTCATCCCCCAAACTCAGGAAAATAGCACTATGTGCTTTGGAATCCATCTCAGAAGATTTATCTCCATCAAAGCTTCTTGAACGCTTCGGGATCAATAGCAGCGGACAATCATTGATGAACTAGGAAAGTCTTCATTTTGACTCACCATAGATTGAAATCATTCTCGTCCGTGAATTTGTCAACCTCGAATCTCGCCATTAAAAGCGAAACAAACTATTCACGCTCACCTCAACATATGTTGTGACTAAACGGCAAAACTCAATCACGCAAATCGCGAGAAATAATTAAGATTAAACTAGAAGAATGAAAAAAGAAATCAAGGCACAAAATTTACATGGTTCAGACCAAATCATCCTACGTCTACGATGCAAAACTCCAGCAGCAAGTTTTATTCAAGAATTAAGAAAGTGAGAGTTTTTCGTATTGCTGCAACATCGCCCGCAACATTACGCCCGAATACAGAGACGTCGCTCACCAAGCGAAAAAAACCCTACATAGCACACTTACTATTCTCTCTCTCTATCGTACCTTTTTCTCTATGAGACTCTCCCTCTAATACTTTCTTCTCTCTCTCTTATTCTCACTTATTCTTTCCCTACAACTCAGTCACCCATTAATATAGAAAGAATATTACAATATTAATAAGCAAATAAAACCGTAGTAAAACCGGAAATAATATACCAAAAAATTTGAACCAATATTAACAACACATCACGATTAAAGCGAAATATGGACTCACCAGTAGCTGAATCACATGCCTGATCATCAGCTTGAGAACCCCAGCAAAATCGAACTGAAAATCTGCATCTGTTGAGAAATAGACAGAGAGTCCTATTTTAAAGTCATAAAATACGATTAATAATAAGCAAATGTTTCATCAGATTACACGCCTGTCCACCAAGGGTGAGGGCACTTTGGAAGAGAAATTGAATGTCAGAAGTAGCAACATACAGTCTAAATTGTCTATTTAAGACTGCAAAATTAACACTCATAAGCTATAAGTCTCTGATCAAGAATAATTATTGCTTTTGCTAAATCAAATCTTTGTCACAACGTCGGAACTAGTCATCTCTTGCTTCTTTCGTATTCTTGCTCAAGATTTTTCTCCTGGTGTCCCCCAAATCAAGGTCTTCTATGAGTCTCTTTCTATTCTGATAATGAACGTGAAAGACAAAGAAGAATTCCTTCAAGTAAATTATCGGAAAACTCGTGATATGTATTTCTTGTCAGACGCATATTCAACAAACCCAACACTTTGAGATATGATAGCGATTATGAATAAACTAAATTGTTCACAAACAAAGAGCGTTCATCAGGAATGAGACCAATAGTGCAGGGTATTCCTTATTTTCCCAAGGCAAAGTTAAGAAAAGCTTCAATTTCAAATTCAAAAGCAAGAGCATTTTATATCATAAGATATGGAACAAGCTTCCAATGTTAAAAATATATATATTCATACCTCTTTCCAGGTGCACCTTTCCTTTCTCTTCGGACGAATCTTACCATTTTGTCCATTGCTATCAGGGTTACTCCCTGAACGACTTCTATCAACACTAAAGTTTGAAGCATTTCCTTCTATGGGTCCGTCTAAATTGGATGACCCACAGTGGGTAAGAGTTACAGCCATTTTCTTCAATGACAAATCTCCATGCTCATGGGTAATGTTTGTTGATGGAGAAGATGACGAACATGCAAATCACAGAGGCTTTTAATATCCTTTGGCTGAGCATACACTGTCGCAGTTGCCATGTCATCACAATTGTCCAGTAAAATTTGCTCAGGTGTTGATATTTTGTCTTCTTTCATGGACTTGCTCTCGGGTGATACTTGTAAACCATGGACTGTCGGCGCCACCACTGAGTATTTATTCATCGTATTTGACTTGGTGAATGCGTTATTAGTAATAGAACCCATGTCAACGTTATTACTATCCCCATTCCAGCTTTGATTTGGAGGATTTCCATTTCAATTTGATTGAATATCAGGTGAGATTTCTATATCAGATTAAGGTTTTAAATTCTAATATCAAATTTTAAAATTTCCAAATCAATCAAAGGCAAAACCAAATCTACGATTTGATTCTTTAAATCCCTAATAATCACATAAATATAGTTTCTAAACCAATCGAAAATAGCAAATCAAATATTTTCAGCCAAAAAAAAAATCATTTAGAAATCAGAATAAAATCTGATTTAAACCCTCCTAACCACTTGATCACAGATAATATCTCTGGAAATCTGAATTGGGATCAGATTTACAAGTTAAAAATCCAATTGATCTCGGATTTTTTTTTTAGGGGGGGGGGGGGGGGGGGGGGGTGGGGGAAGTTGTTTCGATCCTCTTCTATAAATGAAAAAGCTCGTTGAAGGGGAAAAGCACATCAGAGCTCTCCATCTCTCGAATTCTTATTCAGAGAAGAGTTCTTATCTCGCTTCCTTCGATCTCCAACTACCACTCGCTGCCCAAAATCAATTGGGGTTCTCCAAGAACTCCGAACAAATCTCTGCTGAAACTCTTCTCTGGTCGAGACCTCCTACAACACTCCGACGAACCTCTTTCAACACGAAGAAACCTCCCTCCGACGATCCCCCTTTGGTATTCTGAAAAATGAGTTTGAACCAGTATATAACTTTTAAGTTAGGATTCGATAAAATATAATGTTAATTTTGAATCTTCACATGTTTTCGCTCACTCAGCTATTCTCATAGTTTGAAACTTTGTGATGTAGGTGAGTTTTTATCTGAAAAAGAAATGACTTTGATCGAGAACCTCTCAGATGCAAGCGAGCGTATAGAAAAAAAAAATATTTTTAGGTCGAATGAAGGAATTTAAGTTAATTTATTTCAATTTTCAATTATATTTCATATTTTTATTTTAGTTGAAATGTTGAATAAATTATGCTGGATTTATCGTTAATAAAATTTTATTAATGATTCTAATTATGCATTTATTTCAATTTTGACCAAGCTATTTAATGTTTGAACGTTGTTTTAAAAACTTCCCTACTTTTAATGATTTCATTCAAGATTTACAAATATTTTGAAATTTGGGTTATAATGCTCGAATTTAAACCTATAAATGGAGAAGCTCAGTGAAGGGGGAAAGCACACCAGAGCACTCCCTCCCTCCCTCTCTCGATATTCAGAGAAGAGTTCGTACCTCACTTCCCTCGGTCTTCAACCATCACTCGCCGCCCAAATCAATTGGGGTTTCTCCAATAATTCCAAACGAATCTCTGTCGAAACTCTTCTTTGGCTGAGACCTTCTGCAACACTCCGATGCGAAGCAACCTCCCTCCGACGATCAATCTCTGGTGTTCTAGTGCGCGCAACGTAGGAGAAACGAGAATGAACCGTGAAGAAGAAGAAAGGAGAAAGAAGAAGGGTTCGGGTTTTTCTTTAAAATCTGACTCGGTCCAGTTAATCCCACCTGGTCCAGCGAACCAAACTGGCCCAGCTAAACCAGAACCGACCGAACCGAACCAGAATTGATCCAACTGAACTAGACCCGACTCTAATTTTCGACCAGAATTGACCCAGACTAAACCTTGCTTCCGAACCATCAAAATTCGACCAAAAGCTATATGAAAAAATCCTAATCCGACCGAACCGATCTAAGAATAAACTGGTAAGAAATTTCTGTCTAAATATTTTTTAAATATAATTATTAAAAGGGAAAATTAAAATCTAATATTTTATTTAGACAGGAAAAATCCTGGAAGTCGTCCGAATTGATCCAATTTATCCAACCTAAGAGTACACGTAAGAAATTTCTGATTAAATTCTTTTGAAATTGGATTTATTTAAATTGAAATTTGATACCAATATTTTATTTAAACAGAATATTATTTGAAATATGAAAAAATCTTGATAACCTCAATCTCTCGGAATCCAGGTAAGTGAAAATACCATGTTTTCAACGTTTTAGTTACGACCCTACATCACAAAATCTATGGTATTTTCTGATAATTACTTTATTACATAATTATGATATTTGATCACGCATGTTTAGGTATTGATATAAAATTGTATAAAAATAAAATTGGTAGGATATTTTGTATGTGTACGAATATGATGGAATTGACGGAAAATCTGTGGTAACAAAGCCTGAACGACAATGAGATGGCTACGTCTGATCAACAATGAGATGACTACGTCTGAACGACAAAGGGATGACTATGTCTGAACAAAAATGAGATGGTTATGTCTAAGCGACCATGAGATGACTAAGTCTGAACGAAGGTTGGAAAATGAGTTCCAACCAGTATGTAACTGTTAAGTCAGAATTCGGTAAAATATAATATTAATTTTGTACCTTCACGTGTTTTTGCTCACTGAGTTATTTTCATCGTTTCAAATTTTGTGATATAGGTGAGTTTTTATCTGTGGAAGAAATGACTTTGATGGAGAGCCTCCCAGCGGCAAGCGAACATACAGAAGAATAAAATATTTTTGGATCGAAGGAATAAATTTAAATTATTATATTTCAGTTTTCAATGATATTTTATAGTTTTATTTCAGTTAAAATCTTAAATAAATTATGTTGAATTTGATTTTAATTCTGCATTTATTTTAATTCTGTCCAAGCTATTTAATGTTTGAACGTTGTTTTAAAAACTTTCGAACATTTAATGATTTCATTCAAAACTTGCAAACATTTTGAAATTAGAGTTATAATACTCGAATTTAAACCTAATTTGATAAATCAATTTGAGAAATTTTTTTAGGATTTTTAAATTAGGGTTCAAATTGGGAAAAAAATGAATTTAAAAATTTGGAGCGTTACAGTTTGGTATCAGAGCAACCATGTTTATAAAACGGTTCTGTATATTTATCTGTATGCTAACGTGCACCTGAAAGATTGTCGATCAGCAAGTAAGTGTATTAAAATTTATATTTTGATAAAAATATATTTTATAATTTTGTAGTACATTTTAAAAAAGTAAGTGTATAAATATAAATTTTCTTAAATTAAGTCTTTGTGATATAGACTTATGGCCAATCGTAGAGAAATTAAAAATGAATGTGATGTTGTACTCGATCGAATGATGAATATGATCGAGATGCAAGCAGGGCAAATTGAACAGCTATCGCAGGCAGCTAATGATACAGCCCAATCAGTTACTGCCATGATCCAAACAGTTAATATGCAAACCCAAATTCCTAATAGACCTTCACTTGCTGATATTGTTTTCGATAGATTTTGAAGATTGGATCCTTCAATTTTTAATGGCAATCTAGCAGATATGGCAGCAGCAGATAATTAGATCAAGACCATCAGTGAGATTTTTGAGTATATCAAGATTTCAGAGGAAGAGAAGGTAGATTGTGTCCTCTATGTTCCAAATGGAAGCACGTTACTGGTGAGACTATGTAAAGGTGATGCATCCAGTCACCACCATGACCTGGAAGAAGTTTCAATAACTTTTCTATGAGAAGTATTTTACGGAATCTATTATTGATGTGCTTCAAAATGGAAAAGAAGGTTGAAGCACAAAACATAATCGGTTGCAAAACAATTTTTGGCCGAAAATTGGGTGAACTTCCAAATTGAACAACTCTATCAAAATAGCTCTAATAAAGCTGAAATTTTAACAGAATGTTACCTAGGATGTGGTGGAAATACTCTCCAAAAATCAAGGGTTAACTCAATGGGGATGAAAAGATATGGCTGAAATGGTGCACGTTGGTCGGGAAAGTGATATAATTGCACTTTCTCAGTTCTTGGCTCTCCTTGATGATGAGCATCCAACTTGCTGTGATGAGAGATTGATACACTCTCGCTGAATGTTCTACCTTCAAGGAAGAGGCAGAGAAGGGAGCAATACAATAGCTTACACTACACTCACAAAGATGGAAACCAAATTACACACACACTCGATTGAATATAACTCACCGAGGAGATGCGGCTACTTGATGCTTGGAAGCTTCAAAATTTTCGAAGATGAACTTCAATTTTTCATTTTAAAATATGCTGCTATAAGAGTGGTATAAATACCACAACAAGATTATAGTTTACAACTTAAAGAGAAGATTAATGCAAAAAGGGTAAAATAAAAGTGGAAGAAAGGGAGTGTTCAGCCAAAAAGGGTAACCAATCACTTTATGGTCTCCTCTTACCATGTGGCTCTCTCCTCCTCAGAAGATGGTCCTCACCAGAAAAAATACAAAATACGAAAGCATAATGTTTAACAAAGATTTAAAATAAATAAACACCAAGTTTGATTTGATTTTGGCCATGGCTCTCATCCATAAAGATTGTTGGTTCCAAATTGCTCTTGGACTTGGCCTCCTTGGTGTCTTTGAAATATGTCAAATATTTGAGTTTTGTCTTGGCTCCCTTAAACTTGTTCCTTCCTTCAAGTTGTCATGGTTCTCAAACTTTAAGTTAATATCATGAGTTATGTTGCATTTGGAGAAAATACTCGAATGAGATTTCCTGCTAATGGTCAAAAGATCTAATTGGTTTGTCTTCTCCTTGTTCCTTGCACTTCCCTTGCATTTAAGACTTGATTTCTCCTTCAAGTTGTCACTAAATGTTTGACCTACAAAATTAAAAAAGTGGTTAGAAAACTCATTGGCTCAGAATCTTGTGAGCGGTTTCTGTGGCACATCAATGATGGATGCAAAGGTGGAGGAAAGTTGAGCCCAAAATTTATAGACCCATTTGAAATCTCAATAAGAGCGGGAGAAGTCGCTTATCAGTTGAATTTGTCAGATTCATTCAAGCACGTGCACAATGTATTTCATGCTCGATGTTGAAGAAGTATGTTCCAGATCCCTCGCATGTTTTACCAATGAGATCTCTAGATTTTCAATCAATCATGAGCTATCATATGAAGAAAGATCGATTCAAATTCTAGATTAAGAGGAAAGAGAATTAAGGAATAAGAATGTCTCACTTGTAAGAGTGTGATATGAACCCTGCAACTAGAACAAAATCCAGAGAATTTTTCAAACAAGAACAGTAATATTAATAGTATAAAACCCACAATCCAGACTATGCAAATCGAAAGGGATTCGAGAGTTCTCTTCTCACCACTCTGCTGATCTCTCCTCCCTTTTCACTTCCCTCCCCACTACCCGTATAACCTCCTCCTCTCAACAGAATTTCAACATATAATTTCCCTTTTACTCCTGTTCAGTATATAAGAAAAACTAATTATATAGAAATAACCTAAAGCATAAGAAGCACATAAGAAAAACATAGCTCTGTTCTTGCTTGGCCTCGTTTCCTCCTTGCATATGTGAACTGAAATGGTGGGTTCCTATCAATACCCGCCGCCCAAATTTTCACCTTGTCCCCAAGGTTAAATTCTGGAAATTGGGCTGTAATGACATCAACAAACTCCCATGTAGCCTCATCTTTGGGTTGTCCTCGCCACCAAAGAATACCATCAGCGCTAGGGCGTACGTTCAGCACCTCGTCGGGTTCCGCGTGAAGCTCCATGTTCTCCCCTAATATGGTGGGTAAGGTGGTCGTCACCTCCTTGTAGCCTATTGCTCGTCTCAACTAGGACACATGAAACACATTGTGGATGCAAGCAGTTTCTGGTAGTTGTAGTTTATACGCTACTGACCCCACCTTTGCTATCACTTGATAGGGTCCATAAAGACGAGGACTAAGCTTCTCATTTCGCTTCTTTGCCAAAGAGCGTTGTCAATATGGCTACAATTTCACAAACACCAAATCCCCCTAACTAAAATGCACATCTCGGCGCTTACCATCGGCTACCTCTTTCATACGAGCTTGGGCTCTCGACAGATGAGTCTGTAATTCGGTGATCACAGAGTCCCGTTCTTGTAAAAAAATCATCAAGTGATTGGACCACTGAGTCCCCCGTCCCCACTCTAATCATAGGAGGTGGTTCCCTCCTATACACTGCCTTAAATGGATACATTTAAATAGTTGTATAAAAAGAAGAATTATACCAGAACTCGGCCCAAGCAAGCCACTGCACCCATGCCCCATCTGTCTCCAAGGAACAATTTACCACTTCTATTTGCCCATCTGTCTGTGGGTGATAAGCCGAGCTGTGCCGTAGCACCGTGCCTTACAGTTTGAATAGTTTCTTCTAGAAAATGCTCAAGAAAACCTTGTCACAGTCACTAACAATCGATCGTGGAAACCCATGTAGACGAACAATTTCCTGTATGAAGACCCTCGCCACTGGCTGAGTTGTAAAAAGATGCTTAATGGCCATAAAGTGTGCGTATTTACTAAGTCGGTCCACAACTACTAGAATGATGTTGTACCCCTCAGAATGAGGCAAGCCTTCGATGAAATCTATGGAGATATCTTCCCAAATTAGTGCCGGAATCGGAAGGGGTTAAAGAAGTGTTGTTGGGGATAATGCTTGGTACTTGTTACGTTGGTAGATATCACAGGCTGTCACGAACTGTTTCACACGTCTGCGCATTCCCTTCCAAAAGCACTATCCTGCGACCTTTTGGAAAGTCTTAACCCCTCCCGAGTGACCCCCTACTAATGTTCCATGGAATTTGTGGAGCAACAACGGAATCAAAGCCGAATTTGAAGCTAACACCAACCGCCCCTTATAATATTGTTAGGACTCCTATTTTCTTTGTAGATAACAATCTAGAATACAAAGCAACACAAACCAAAAGAACTATAGCATTCCATCAGCCAAATAAAACCAGAAAAGATAAACACTATGTTAGGGAATTCGAGTGCCCCATTTCTCTCCCATTCACTCACAGATTCTCCATATCCCCTCTCTCTCTCCTCCACTCCTCTATAACCGCCTCCCCCCTAACAGAATTCTAATCCCATTTCCCTCTTTGCCCCTCTTCATTGCATAACAAAAATAACAAAATAAAAATATAGTTAGGAAAAACATATATATGTCATGGTTGAGTCTTTCTTTCTCTTTGCCTATGTGAATTTCAAGGGTGAATTCCTATTAATATCGCCGCCCAAACTTTGACCTTATCCTCAAGGTTGAATTTTGGAAATTGAGCGATAATGACATCAAAATACTCCCATGTATCTCAGTTACGACGCGCAGTAGGTACCAGAGAGGCCTCGACTACACTACCCACCACTTTATCAGAGGACATAGAACTCCGAGTGGAGCCAGGTGGAGTGTTGAACGTCCTCGGAGTTCTATGTCCTCTGATAAAGTGGTGGGTAGTGTAGTCGAGGCCTCTCTGGTACCTACTGCGCGTTGTAACTGAGATACATGAAATACATTATGGATGCTCGCAGTCTCTGGTAGCTGTAATTTATATGTTACTTGACCCACCAGTATCATGATCTGATACAGTCCATAAAAACAAGGGCTTAACTTTTCATTCTATTTCTTGGCCAATGAACGCTGTCGGTAAGATTGCAACTTCACAAACACCTAATCTCCCTCAGTAAAATGTACCTCCCGGCATTTGCCATCGGCTATCTCCTTCATACGCACTTGGGCTCGAGACAGATGAACCTGCAATTCCGTAATAATGGCATCCCTCTCCCGTAAGAAGTCCTCTAGAGATTGAACCATTGAGTCTCATGTGCCTACTTGAATCAAAGGAGGTGGATCTCTATCATAAACTACTTTGAACGGGGACATTTGAATGGCAGTGTGAAATGAAGAGTTATACCAAAACTCGGCCCATGCAATCCATTTAGCCCACGATGTAGGTTTACTTAATGCGAAACAACGTAAATAAGTCTCCAAAGATCGATTAACTACCTATGTTTGCTCATCCGTCTGTAGGTGATCGGCTGAGCTCTGGTGCAACGCTGTGCCTTACAGGAATAACTCCTTCCAAAAAATACTCAAAAAAACCTTGTCACGATCGCTAACAATCGAATGGGGAAATCCATGTAAACGAACAACCTCCTTGATGAACATGGTTGCCACTGATTGAGCTGTAAAAGGATGCTTAAGGGCCATAAAGTGGGCATACTTACTCAACCGGTCGACAACCACCAAAATGGTGTTGTATCCATTAGAACGAGGTAAGCCTTCCACGAAATCCATAGAAACATCTTTCCAGATTAAGGCTGGAATTGGTAGGGGTTGTAGAAGCCTCGCTGGAGACAAAGCTTGATACTTATTACGCTGGCATATATCACAAGCAGCCACAAATTGCCGCACACAGTTATGCATTCCCTTCCAAAAGAACTCCGCAGCTATGCGTTAAAAGGTTTTGAACCCTCCCGAGTGCCCCCTATTGGTGAACCATGGAATTCTTGGAGCAACGACGGAATCAAAGTTGAGTTTGAAGCCAATACTAGCCGCCCCTTATAATATAGTCGACCATTCCATAGGGAGTATCCCGACGGGGCCTCACTACAGTGCTGAAGATGAGAAAAAATGTCTAATAATGCCTTGTCAGCCAAAATTTCATCCTGAATATCCTTCCATGGCATAAGGGTGGTGAATGATAAGGTGGCAAGTGTAGTGTTAGCCAGCCGTCGATATAAGGCATCAGTCGCCTTGTTTTCTAAACCAGCTCTATACTGGATTTCAAAATCGTACCCCATAATTTTTGTCAGCTACTTCTGGTGTTTCGAGCTCACAAGATGCTGTTCCAACAAATATTTAAGACTGCGTTGATCAGTGCAAACAATAAAATGACGCCCCAGTAAATAGGGTCGTTATTTGATGATGGATAAGACAATGGCCCGTAACTCTCGTTCATACACTGATTCTAACTGCGCTCGTGGAGACGATGCTTGGCTGAAATAAGTGATCACCCGGCTACCTTGCATTAGCACTGCCCCTGTACCACTGCCCGAGGCATCTATTTCCAGCACAAAAAGTCTTAGAAAAATCAGGCAAAGCCAATACCGAAACTGTGGTCATTGCCACCTTCAGCCGACGAAAGGCCTCTTCAGCTTCTTCCGACCAAACAAACGCGTCCTTAAGAAGAGAAGTTAGTGGACCTGCTATCTTACCATATCCCTCCACAAATAGTCGATAATAGTCTGTTAGGCCCAAAAAATCCTCTCAACTCTTTTAAGTTGTGCGGTGTAGGCCACGATAACATAGTATCCACTTTAGCTGTATCCACTGCCACGTCCTCAGCCGAGATAATGTGTCCAAAATACTCCAAACGCGGCTGAGCAGAGAAGCACTTAGAAGGGTTTGCACATAGCTTGTGCTTTCGTAAAACTGTAAGTACGGTATCGAGATGGCCCTGGTGCTCCCTGGAATTCCCACTGTATATCAATATATCATCGAAAAACTCCAACACAAAACGCTGTAAGAAGGGTTAAAACAGCTGGTTCATCAGGGCTTGAAACGTTGAACGGGCAATGGGTAGCCCAAATGGCATGACTAAGAATTCATAGTGGCCGTCGTGTGTACGGAAAGCGGTCTTCAGTCTTCGGGTCGTACCCGTGTCTGGTGATAACCCGATTTCAAGTCCAACTTGGAAAATATAGCCGCATTCGATAACTCATCCAGCAGCTCATCCACTCGAGGTATTGGGAACTTGTTCAGAACAGTAACCTTATTGAGGGCCGATAATCGACACAAAATCTCCAGCTCCCATATTTCTTTTTAACAAGAATTACCAGGCTAGAGAAAGGGCTACTACTTGGTTATGTCGGCCGCCAACATCTCCCCAACTAACTTCTCAATCTCATCCTTCTGGATGTGGGGGTACCGATAGGGCTGAACACACACAGGAGGTGTGCCGTGGGTAAGAATAATCTGATGATCCAAGGCCCGCTGAGGGGGCAATCCATTAGGCAATGCAAACAGATCCTGAAAGGTCTCTAACAAGACAGAGGTCTCAGTTGAAGGTAGAGAGCATGGTTCGGTTGCAAGGGCATGTACTGCCAACAATAATTCGGTGTCCCCTGGTTCAAATTGTTTAACTAAAAACCGAAACGATATCAGGGATATGCCCAGGCTAGGGTCCCCCTGCAATAACACTGGTTTCCCCTTCACAGCAAAGGACATCGTGAGAGCCCCCCACTTAATCTTCATCTCTTCCTGAGTCTTAAGCCATTTGAATCCCAAAATCATATCAGCGCTACCCAATTCCAAAGGAAAAAAGTTCTCCACTACTGTAAAATCTGGAAATTCAATTGGAAGTGCATTGCAAATACCTGTGCCTGTCAACACCTCGAATTTGCCATTCGGCGCCACTAGAATCTGAAGCTTATCAATAACAGTCTGAGAAATGAAATTGTGGGTTGCCCCACTGTCGATTAACACTACCATTGCCTGACCAAAAATGGCTTCCCGAACCTTTATGGAGCTCGGAGAAGACAGTCCCACCAAGGAGTTTAACGAGAGCTGAGCCAATGTTGAGGGTTCAGAGTGCACCGCTGCCTTCTGCGGCTCCTCGCCGGCATCTCCCGGGCCGTCCAACAGGTCTTCTTCATCCTGGCAGATTAGGACTTGCAGCCCTTCACCTTACAACGATGACTGGGAGAATACTTATCATTACACCGATAGCGCAGGCTCTTCTCCCTCTGCTAGTTGATTTCCCCGTCGGACAGTCGATAAAATGCTGAAGTCGGTTGGGTGATCTGAGTGATCGGGCCTGTTCTGGGCGCTGGCAAGGTCGCGTACGCGGGTATGTAGTGTAGAGGCCTGGGCTCTGCTGGGATTCTGGTTGTGGCAAGCTGACCCAGCCCGGTTGTACCATGTGGGAGACCATGGGCCGCTGGCCCATGCTTGACCGGCCCCACCCCTCGCGGCCCTGACCCGACTCTGTATAGCTGGAGCATGGATAACTTGTCTTTAACCCATTGAGTCGTCACCATAACCTGCTCGAGACCCATCGGACGGAGGACAAAATAGCTCAGCCCTGATACCCGGGCACAACCCAGTGACAAACTGGGCTTCTAGAAGGTGGTCCGGTAGGTCAGAAAAGTGCGACGCCGTTCTATCAAACATCTGCCTATATTCCCGCATGGTGATGGTGGTCTGCCTAAGCTGGAGAAACTTTTTCGACAGAAACCCCTCCAACGATGATCGAAATCGGTCTAATAGGAGACACCGAAAATCCATCCAGCTGCATAAACGACGCCGGCGCTCCTCCCACTGGAAACAAGCTAATGCCTCCCACTCCGAGTGGACCGCTGCCCAATTTATCTTTTCTCGCTCGGGCAGTGGTTGGAGCGTGAAGAATCGCTCTGCTCTGAACACTCAGTCATTCGGGTCGCCACCAGTGAAGCTAGGCATTTCCAGCTTACGGTTTACATGATCTTCAATCCATTTTTTTGTCCCTCCTTTTGTCTGTGACCTTTCACCGGGATTTCCATATTGGCTCCCCTGTTCTTCAGCCTCCTTCTGCTTCCCTTTGTCTCACTGCCTGGAAGGTGCCAAGCTCCCAGCTTCAGCGAGGGAGTTTAATTTTGCCAGGACCACTGCCAACTCACTTTTCAATTCAGAGACAATCATTCCCTGTTTTCTCAGTTCTTGCCACAAATCATTCTGTGTGCCCAGTTCTTCCGTCAGAGGCTGCTTTCCGGTCATTGTCTGCGACTGTTTCTTACTGGCCATACCCAGGGCTGCTCTGATACTAATGTTAGGACTCCTATTCTTTGCAGATAACAATCCAGAATACACAGCAACACAAACCAAAAGAACTATAGTATTCCAACAGCCAAACAGAACCACAAAAGATAAACACTATGCTAAGGAATTCGAGAGCCCCGCTTCTCTCCCATTCACTCACAGATTCTGCATATCCCCTCTCTCTCTCCTCCACTCCTCTATAACCGCCTCCCCCCTAACAGAATTCTAATCTCATTTCCCTCTTTGCCCATGCCATGGTTGAGTCTTTCTTTCTCCTTGCGTATGTGAATTTCAAGGGTGGATTCCTATCAAATACATTCGCCCATTTTGCAAGGAATACCCCATTGGGGTCCCCGATTGATGTTGAAGCTGAGTAAGGATAAGTGACAATTCCTTGTCGTTCAATATCTCATTACGTATATCCTGCCATAGTAATAGTGTCGTAAATGAGAGGGTGGCCAGTGTTGTCGGTTCTGGCCTACGAGATAATGCGTCAACTGCCTTGTTCTCTAAGCCTGCTCAATATTGAATTTCAAAGTCATACCCCATGATTTTTGTCAGCCACTTTTAATGCTCGGGACTCACTAAACGCTGCTCCAACAAATACTTGAGACTGCACTGATCCGTGCGAACGATAAAATGACGACCAAGTAAATAAGGCCACCATTTGATAATCGATAGAACTATGGCTCGCAATTCCCTCTCATATACCGACTCCAACCGGGCCGCGGTGATAATGCTTGGCTGAAATAAGCAATAATCCAACCTTCTTGCATAAGAACTGCCCCAATGCCACTACCGGACGCATTTGTCTCCAATACAAACGATTTAGAAAAATTCGGTAAAGCCAAGACTGGTACCGTCGTCTTAGCAACTTTTAGTTGCTAGAAGGTTGTGTCTGTATCCTCTGACCAACTAAAGGCATCTTTCTTCAGGAAGCTCGTCAATGGAGAGGCCACTTTACCATAACCGGACACGAAGCACCTGTAATAGCCTGTCAACCCCAAAAAACCTCTCAACTCTTTCAAGGTCCGGGGTGTCGGTCACGATAGCATCACTTCAATTTTAGACTTATCAACGGAAACCCCCTCAGCCGAGATAACATGTCCTAGGTACTCCAGCTATGGTTGAGCGAAGAAGCATTTAGAAGGGTTAGCATACAGTTTATGCTCTTTCAACACCATGAGTACCGTATGCAAATGTTGTAGATGTCGCTCAATATCAGTGCTATAGATGAGTATATCATCAAAGAAAACTAAGACGAAACGCTGAAAGAAGGGCTTAAAGAGTTGATTCATCAAAACTTGGAATGTTAACGAGGCATTGGTTAGCTCAAACGGCATTACCAAGAATTCATAATGGCTGTCATATGTGCGAAATGTCGTCTTCGGAATGTCCTTCGGTCGTACTCGTATCTGATGATAGCCCGACTTCAGGTCTAGTTTTGAAAAAATGGCTGCCACGGATAGTTCATCCAAAAGTTCATCGACCCGTGGAATTGGAAATTTATTTGGGATTGTGACCTTGTTAAGGGCTCGGTAATCCACACAAAAATGCCAACTCTCATCCTTTTTTTTAACTAATATCACTGGGCTCAAGAACGGATTGTTGCTCAGTTGAATGATGCATGCCGCTAGCATTTCTGCCCAAGGATGAGCCACGAACTTTTATGGAGTCGAGTGATGAGAAGTCCATCACGGAGTTCAGGGATAGATGAGCGAATTCAGCGAACTCTATGGGTGTTTCATTGGTTACCATGGTCTCCCCTTCGTCCTCCGGCGGATCTGTGACCTCCTTTGCCTCCTGGCAGACCAAGCCTAGGAGGTCATTCGCCTTGCATCGATGCCTGAGGTGAAATTTCTCATCACACCGATAACAGTCTCCGTTCTCGTTTTCGCGCTATCTCTGCACTAGACTACCGGCAAAACAACGATGTCGGCCGAACTGGCTGAGCTATCACCGTGGTTCTGGGAGCTGGTAAGGTTGCGTAGGTGGGAGTGGGCTACAGTGCTCTGAGCGGGTTATCTGATGCGCTGCAGGTCGCAGCGATATGGGGCAGTATATAGGCTGGCGACCCAACTCTGGCCGACCCCTGTCCCAAACCCCCTGACCCGAACTCGACTGTGGAGAAGGGAATGTTTATCTTCGATCCTTTAAGTCATGAGCATTAGCTGGTCAAGTCCCGTCGGTCGGAGCACAAGAAGTTCTGCACAAATCTCTGATCGCAGCCCCGTCACAAACTGAGCCTCTAGCAGGTGTTCTGGCAAGTCGGAAAATTGAGATGCCGCCCTCTCGAATCTCTGGCGATACTCCCGGACTGACCCTGCTTGCTTCAACTACAAAAATCTCTCCGACAGTGTCCCTTCAAAGGATGATCGAAAGCGCTCCACTAACAGGCACCAAAAATCCATCCAACTGCGGAATGGACGACGACGTTCTTCCCACTAGAACTAAGCCAGCGCCTCCCCCTCCAAATGAACCGCCACCCAATGGATCTTCTCCTGTTTCGACAGAGGTTGGAGCGCAAAGAAACGCTCAACCCTGAATATCCAATCATCTGGATCCCCATCAGCGAACATCGGCATCTCCGATCGCCGTTTCAAGTGCTCATCTCGCCATCCCTCGGAATACCCCCCTTGACAACTTGATTGTCCTGCGGGTTCGGTGTCCATTGTTTGCTTCCCCTTATCTCACTGCCATGGTAGTGCATAATGCACTGCCTCAGCTAAGGAGTCCATCTTCGCCGTTAACAGGACCAAATTTCTCTCCAACTCCGGCAGTCGAGCCACATGCCTCTGCAATTCTGGCAGCCTAGCAATGCTTTCCTTGACCATGCCCATTTCTTGCCATATTTCACCTTGAACCAACTCTTCCTCTGTCATGCCCGATTTTTCTATCCCTGACTGCTGTTGTTTCTTCTCATCCATTGTGTAGGATCAAGCTCTGATACCAATGATATGAACACTGCAACTAGAACAAAATCCAGAGAATTCGCCAAACAAGAACAGTAATATTAATAGTATAAAACCCACAATCCAGACTATGTAAATCGAAGGGGATTTGAGAGCCCTCCTCTCTCCACTCTGTTGATCTCTCTTCCCCTTTCACTTCCCTCCCCACTACCCGTATAACCTTCTCCTCTCAACAGAATTTCAACATATAATTTCTCTTTTACCCCTATTCAGTTTATAAGAAAAACTAATTATATAGAAATAACCTAAAGCATAAGAAGCACATAAGAAAAACATAGCTATGTCCTTACTTGGCCTCGTTTCCTCCTTGCATATGTGAATCGAAATGTGGGTTCCTATCAGAGTGGTATGGAGAAATCGAAATATCGAGGAAGCAACTTGGAAAAGAGAAGAGGACATGAGAAAGATCTATCGGGAGCTATTCAGGTAATAATTTAAATTTCGAGGATGAAATTTCTTTTAAAGAAGGGAGATTGTAACAATTTATCAAATTTCCAAATCAATCCAAAGTTAAAACCTAATCTACGATTTGATTATTAAAATCCTTAAGAATCACATGAATATCGTTTCTAAACCAATCGGAAACAACAAATCAGATGTTTTCACCTAAAAAATAATAATTTAGAAATCAGAATAAAATTTTATTTAAACCTTCATAACCCCTAAACCACAGATAATATCTCTGGAAATCCGAATTGAGATCAGATTTACAAGATAAAACTCAGATTGATCTCGAATTTCCCTCTCTCGAGTTCTTATTCAGAGAAGAGTTCTTACCTCGTTTCCTTCGGTCTCCGATCACCAGTTGCCTCCCAAAATCAATTGTCGTTCTCCAAGAACTTCAAACGAATCTTTGCCGAAACTCTTCTCTGGCTGAGCCCTCCTGCAACATCCCGACGAACCTCTTTCGATGCGAAGAAACCTCCCTCCGACGATCCCTCTCTGGTGTTCTGGTGTGTGCGATGAAGGAGAAACGAGAAGGAACCGCGAAGAAGAAGGAGAAAGAAGAAGGGTTCGAGTTTTTCTTTAAAACCTAACCCGGTCTACTTAAACCGGTTCAGTCAATCTGACCTGGTCCAGCTAACCGAATCGACCCAGCAAACCAAACCGGCTCAACTGAACCAGAATCGACCCAACATAACCAGAACTGGTCTAACTGAATCGGACCCAACCCTAATTTTCAACCATAATTGACCCAGACCGAACCAGATTGCTATCTAAAACGATCTAAGAATAAACTTGTAATACATTTCTACCTAAATATTTTTGAAATTGATTTATTAAAATGGAAAATTAATATTAAAAAATTTATTTAGAAAATAAAAATCTCAAAAGTCGTTTGAATCGATCCAATTCGATCATATCCGACCTAAGAGTACACGTAAGAAATTTCTGATTAAATTCTTTTGAAATTGGATTTATTATTATTGGAATTTGATACCAATATTTTGTTTAGGCAGGATATTATTTGGAATATTGGTAAGAGCTCGATAACCCAAACCTCTCGGAATCCAGATAAGTGAAAATATCACGTTTTCAACGTTTTGGTTACGCCCCTACATCTCAAAAATTTATGTTATTTTTTTATAATTATTTTATTACATATTTAGGCATTGACATAAAATTGTATAAAGATAAAATTGGTCAAACATTTTGTATTTGTATGAATATGATGTAATTAATGGAAAACATGTGATAGCAAAGGCTGAACGACAATGAGATGACTAAGTTTGAACGAAAATGAGATAGCTACGTCTGAACAACAATTAGATGACTATGCCTGAACGAAAATAAGATGGCTACGCCTGAACGACAATAAGATGATTATGCCTGAATGAAAATGAAATGACAAAGTCTAAACGACAATGAGATGGCTAAATTTGAATGAAGGTTGGAAAATGAGTTTTAACCAGTATGTAACTGTTAAGTCGGGATTTGATAAAATATAATATTAATTTTGCACATTCACGTGTTTTCCCTTACTGAGTTATCCTCAAGTTTGAAATTTTGTGATGCATGTAAGTTTTTATCTGAGGAAAAAAATATTTTTGGGTCGGAGTGAGGAATTTAAATTAATATGTTTCAGTTTTCGATAATATTTCATATTTTTATTTAAGTTGAAATCTTGAATAAATTATGTTGAATGTATCGTTAATAAAGTTTTATGAATGATTTTAATTCTGCATTTATTTCAATTTTGACCAAATTATTTAATGTTTGAACGTTGTTTTAAAAGCTTCCACACATTTAATGGTTTTATTCAAGACTTGCAAATATTTTGAAATTATTGTTATGACGCTCTAATTTAAACCTAATTTGATAAATCAATTTGAGAAAATTTTTTAAGATTTTCAAATTAAGGTTTCAAATTGAGAAAAAAATAAATTTAAAAATATGGAGCGTTCAAATTTTGCATGGAAGAAATGCTTTCCACTTGCACAGTAAGAGCCAGGTTAAAATTTGAGGCTGCGTTGTACCTTCAGTTATATAGATGATGTTATTCAGTTAAAAATAATAGTAACTGAGAACTTCCAAATCACTAAGGAAGAAGACGAGATTTATTTCCATATTTTGGCCCCCTTATTTTACCTGGAAAAAGACGTGGACTCTGAACGTCTCGTAACATGTTGATAGTCTGCAGCTCCTCTTATTCTTTTTAAATTAAGCTCTGGTGATGCTCCATCTGAATCTGATGCAGCTTTGCTCATGATATCTGAAATTTTTAGATGTTCGTTGGGAGCAGTAGACACTGAGTTATCATCTGAGGATCAATGATATCACTAGTTAGACCTTTCAGAGCGACATCTTCACACTGTATCTTGTTAGTGGTACTTCCAGAATTCAGTTTCAAGAGTCCATTATTCAACTGCTCCTTGAGTTTGTTGATTCCCATCTCAAGAACAGTGTTCTTTTGTTTTACAGAGGCATGTTTGATTGAAACCTCATTTGAGAGGTCAAGCTCGAAATCTAGATTATTTGGCGGGATAGTCATGCCCTCGTCCAAATTGGCAACAGTATCTGAAGAAAGATGAAACAAGACTTATTTTGAGGAAAAATAAAAAATGCCTTGTAAAATTTAAGGATATACCCGGTCGGTTGTTCTGTTCCTGGAACTTCCTTGTTGGAGGAAGGGGAACAACATTCACCAAATGCTTTTTCGTTTGAGCGTCCAACTTGAGCGCAACTGCACAAGTACTATCTGCACACTCGGACACATCTCTTGAGCTTTCAACTTCCACGATCTGTTTGGTCCAAGAGCCCTGCATTAGGAAGGTTGCTCAATGGGGTCTATCTATGACACTGACACTCGTTAGAGTGAAAATTCTCAAATAAGTAGCAAATTCTTCCAAGATCTGTACAACATTAGTCTGCCTAGACAATCAATTCACTATGTTAATAACTAGTACGGCGCATAAAGAAGTGAACCCTTTTTAAGTTAATTTATCACATGACATAGTTCTTTGTCAAACTTTGTGGTTCCCTGAATACAAAAAGAAAGAAATTTTTACTAGTCCCCTCAAATTTTACATTTTTACTAAAGTGTAAGAGAGAAAAAATATAATAGTAATAATAAAGCAATATATATACATACATACATATATATATATATATATATATATATACATACATACATATATATATATATATATATATATACATACATACATATATATATATATATATATATACATACATACATATATATATATATATATATATATATATATATATATATATATATATATATATATATATAATAAGATCCAGAAAAATAGTTAATATCCCCGATCAAATTAACAATGGGAAAGAACCAATGGAGAACAAAGGCAATAAAGATGAAAAGAAAAAACCACATTCTACGTAATTCAAGAAAAAATTTCATAATAAAAATCTACTAATGCTGTTAAAGACCCGTAATAAAAATCTACTAATGCTGTTAAAGACCAATTGATCAGATTTCATCCTATAGAGAATGTCCTTAAATTTGCAAAATTAGAATCTACAAACCACGAATTCGCTTCATTGACCATCAAGATCTTGCTAACCTCTCAGCCAGAACTCACCTGAGTGCCACTCCCATTCCCACAATCAACTTCAATATTCAAATTAGTCTTGTTGTCTTCTTGATCGTCGCTGCCAATATTGTTTCCTATATTTCTAACGCCTTTTGACTTCACAGACTTTTGAGTCTGTATGCCACTTTCACTCCAGCTGCCGCTGGACTAAGGAAAATTAGTGACCATTAACCATATTTCTGACACATCATCATGCGTTATAAGTAAAATATTCAGCTTATATGATTACAATGAAAGAAATGAGATTAACTCCCAACTAGGGAAATTACTAATCAAGCCATTAAACTGTGAAAAGGAGAGAAGTTGGTAAAGATTTCACGCCTTTACTTCGTTCAAGAAATGAAACGTACTAGAAACTAGATTAAGAAATCAACCACACAATGTATTCTGAGATCTTGATTCTGAAATAGAAATTGGTTGCTACTCACAGTGTGGCATCTTCTCCAAACATGCTGCCAAAGAATTTTAAGCTCATTCTTTCTCACGGGCTTCACTAAAAAATCAACAGCACCCTTTGACAAACATTTAAAGACTAAACCCATTGAATCTTGAAATGACATCACTGCACACAAAAGTCTCACGAGAAACCTTCGTTAAAATCATCTACTTGATGGGCTGTCATTTTTTTGTAAGTACTAGATAAGCTGTCACCAGTATACTGAAAAGACCCAACACTAAAATCACGGAAAAACATTAGTCTAGTAAAACTTACTAATCACAGGAATATTGTTTCTTGTTTTATGGTTCATAATGTTGCATAATAATCCAATCCCAGAAAAGCAAGGCATTACCACCTCGGTGAGGATAAGATCAATATGATTACTTAGATCTGCTAGTATCTTCCATGCTTGTAATCCATTTGCAGCCTCAATAACTGACAAAAAATAAACTTACAACTATGAGAAGCAGCTCCATATATCTGATAATCCTTAGACGTAGACAGATAAATGGAAAAGGAAATATTGGCTACGATTAGCGATTCTTTGTTTTTGTTTTTCCAATAAGACCATATAATAGAAGGTTCTTGTCTGTATGAGTTTCATCAATCATTCAATCATAACAGGAAACACCCACCATTTTAATTCTAGTTCCTGAAAAGTAATTTGCTCAATGAAAACAAGAAACACTCTCCCCCATTTGAAAGAAAAAGTGTCAAAATCAGTAGTGTTATTCTCAGTAAATTTTTAAAGATCGACTATGCTTGCAATAGCCAAAAGACAGAAAATATTTGTCTGACTAATCATAGCTTGCAAAAATCTGCTCACTTCATATTATAGATAGAAGAAACAATCTTTCCTGGCTGCAGAAGAAAAGTTTAAAAAAAACATAACTACAGGTGAACTGAAAACTATTATTATGGTCAAAACTATTATTACAGCAGTATAAGATAACTGAATCTAGGAATAAACATCATAAAGACCGAGTAACAAACCTTCATAACTGCAATTGCGAAGCAGTGCACTGACAATATGACGAGTTGAATCATCATTTTCAACAAGCAAAACCTTGAGGGAACTAAGATCTAGAAATCTCTCCCAACAAACCATTGATTCTTGAGGCTGCAGCTGCCGTTCTGGTATAACATCCCAGAGTTGAACAGCCTCTCCTTTCCTATCTTGTACATCATTCACTATTGCGTTGCTTTTCAACTTATAATTCTCCGGTAGTCTTTGTTTCTTGCAAGTAACTTCACAAATAACCCCCTTTTCTTCATCTTGCAGAATGAAATTCTGTTCTTGAAATTCTTTATAATGATCACCATTGAGGCTCATTAGGTTTGACACTCCCTACAACCCAATTGAGGATGAATGATGATAAGGAAGGTTTAAATTTGTAGAGGAGACGTACAAGTTATTTTCCAAGACTCAATCTAGAAAATATGGACCTTTGAACCGACCACGAGAGCAAACTAAAGGATACACTGGGTAAGAAAAAGGAAAATATTCCAATAAAGAACAAAAAAGACCTTGTCCAAGGATTATGGTATAAAAAGTCAGAAGCTGGAAAGAGATTCTCTAAATACAACACGCTGCTAACGTTAAGCATAAGAAAACCCCTATTTTTGCTATGGAAATTTAAGGTCGTGTATGAAAATTTGGCAGCTTCAAATAATAGCTTCTCGTTAGCAATTTCCAAAAGGAGATGTTTCATAAGCCATAATCAAGCAATCTAACTCCAAACCCAACAACAGATTTTAGCGAATACGAGTTTGGCCGGAGACCAAAAAAAAAGTTGCAGTATCATTTTATCCCGCGCAAGGTAAACGTGAACCAAGAACCCAGTTAAATTGAAGTCAAACGTTCATATATGTATATATTCATCAAGAATCATTCCGTTCTGCTACCAGAGCACAAATTCCAAGATAAAAATAAATTGTATCAACTTTGTAAATGTAATATCGCAGGAAAAATACTAAACTTAGAGAAATATAAAAAGAAAATTTACAAATCAACTCGCATCGAAAGGTTTAAAATATATTGTGATAGACAATAGCTACCTTTAGCTTTCAGCGCTTCAGCGACCACAAAACAAAGCTCGATCCATCACGAATCAAACACCTCCACCATTGGAAATCATAAAGAGCAACTTTCCCGCCAGAAGAATCGTACAATTTAACTCTCACTCATCATTTCCAGCCCACGTTCGGCGAAGAGGAGATAGACCAGGACGAGAAGAAAGGCAGGAGGAAGAAAGAGATAAAAAAGGGAAAAAAGGTAAAAGGTGGAGCTAATGACGTGGAAAATGGCAATGTGAATGGGCCCACAAAAGACCACGTAGGACGGAAGATATTTCCACGTGGTCCAAAAGTGGTGGGAAATCTAGAGTAGCGAATTCAGGGGCTAGAACAGCATCTGTTAAGATCTGAAGGGACAAATGACGGTGTTATAACGAGCATCAAAATCTTAGCCCGTAGTGACCGCTTTTTCGAGTTTGTTTGGACAGCGTTTAAAAAGGCCATGTAACGGCATTTTTGTGGCCCAAAAGAAAAAAAGTGGATGCCACGTAAAGATTACAAACGAGCTAGCTAATTCGTCAGTCTGTCCGCTATGGCGGTTATTGTAACAGGCCTAGCTCAACTTTACTCACTATAGTAACAGGTCGAGTCTGGTCTGATCTAAGACGACAAGATAAGGTCAATAATTTGGGTCTAGAATCGGACAAGACGAGTCAACTCGCGAGCTCACAAGTGAGCTCGAAAGTCCAAAAAGATATAAATGGTCAATATTAAAAATTTTATAGTCAATGCAACTAAATGTTCTTTGTAATTATCTTGATTAGACATTTGTGGGATTAGAATTGAAAATTCTTATTGTTGCTCTTATTTTTTATTTTACTTTTTTTTGTCAATCATTATTGCTCTTCAAAATGTGTAGAAAAAAATTTGACTGGATAATTATAATTTAAAAATGATAAATATTTATTATAATTTTAATGATTAATTTTTTTTTAAATATACATTGATAAATTGAAATTATTTATGTTGGCTCTGCCCATTAGGCTCTTTGTACAGCTCGGTTCGAGTTAAAAAAATTTTGTATTGACTAGTTAGGCTTGGTTCATTAGACTTGCAAGACTCGGTGAGCCGGATTTTTTCAGTATCGGCTTGGCTCATTTTACACCTTTATAATGCCACGTGGTTAGGCTGCTTTTGCCTTTGGAAAAATATCTTATGAGAGGCACTAATCGAGTGTGGTCGGTTCCATTTAAAGCTGCAGTACTCACTCCATGATGTTGCTTATGATTTCACATCAAGATTCTTCTTATCTTTGATCATTTTTTTTAATTATTTATTAAAATTAATGTCACGAGATTCATTGCCAAAACTTGATGGACTTAACTAGGGATAGTGTTTACAATCTCTTCAAATGTAAAAAAAAAAAAAACAGTTTTTAAATAAAAAATTAATTTCATTAAAAACATGTTCATGTAATGGTATTAAGAAAAAGAAATCAAAGAAAATCATAGCATCATTCAATATCTATCAATACTACGAATTTTGATATGAAATAAGATAAGTAGAATTTTTAGAAGACAATTGTAATTAGATAGAAAATACATATCAATCATGTGTAGAGGCAAAGTTACTTAAAAGCACAAAAGTGGAATGTGTGTGTTGTGAAAGTGATGTGAAACAGTGCAAAAGAGTTTTCATAGTGGATGAAAAGCAATGTTGAGGGAATCATTTATTGTCCATTATTAAAGATTCTTTTTATCTCTCTCACTTTACGTAGTCTTGTGATTTTTGAGTTAGATTTGTGACTATTCTCTTGAGGAGATTTATATTTCAATTGATTTCATCCCTACCGCGCAACAAATTCACAATTTAACATTTAGTTACAATATAACATTAATATTAAGTCTTGTAATCATCTAAAAGTAAACAAAGAATAATATAAAAGATATTTAAAATAAATATTGATTCATTCAATTCTAATATAAAATGCGTGATTTTCCTTTGACCCGATTAAAAAGCTTAGAAACTCGTTATGAAAACTATGACAATAAATAAGAGTAGTAGAGTTTCGTCTATTATTCTTGTTCTCTACAAAATTATTTTTAAATTTTAAAAGAGACGGAAAAACACGTGATTTGATATAAGACTTTGAATTTGTGCTTCGTAGGGATGGACACTACCCGGTTTTGTCTAGTTCTGCCTTGTAGTTGAGATCGAACCTTGGCCCGCAACTCTTAAATTTACGGTTTGGTTCCAATCTTAAAAAAAAAAAAAAAAATTATTTTATGAAAATTATTATATTTTTTGTTGCTTTTAGGCAAGGTTTTTTTGTGATTGGGTCGAGTTTGAAGCCATTTCGAGAATGGTCAGTTTTTTGAGATTTTGGTAAGGTTTTAACTGGCTTCTGGTATGAATTTTTACCACCGATCGGTTCAGTTTTTACAATTTTGGCAGCCAAAATTGTGAATCAAACCATTACTTGCGGTTCAGTTTTTACAAGTCTCAAATCCGACGCTTTCATCCTCGACATTCTCAAAGAGCTCGTAAAATCCACAAACGCTGAATCCTCTACTTCCAAATCCGTAACCCTACAAGACCTCGGCCTTTCCTCCGCCTGCCGCGAAGTTGCCGACCTTTCTCTCTCATCTGTTCAATCCACCATAGAATTAGTGATCCTCAAAATTGCTCGCTCCATTCTCTTCGGGAATGGCTTCTCCTTCGACGTCCCCTCCCATTCATCGGCTAACCAGCTATACGTTCCGGAGCTCGATCGCATTGTTTTAAAAGATAAAACTTCTCAGCGTCCTTTCGCCAATATATTCACAGTCCGTGAATCCACCATTACCGCTCGAATACTACAGTTAATCTACCAGCTATGTATGAAGAACATCCACGTGACCAAGCGAGATCCTTTCTATACCAATGGGAAGCTCTTCCAAGACCAAACTCAGTCTAATTCCATTCTTGACGATGTTTCTTGTATGCTTGGGTGTATTCGGTCCAATCTCAGTGTGATTGCTTCGAAAAAAGGTGTGGTAGTCGGTCGGCTGATTTTTAGTGACAATGGTGATATCATTGATTGCACGAAAATGGGAATGGGAGGTAAAGCTATTCCACCTAATATTAATAAAGTTGGGGACATCCAGAGTGATGCATTGTTTATACTTTTGGTTGAGAAAGATGTTGCATACACTATGTTGGCTGAGGATAGGTTTTACAATGGATTTCCTTGCATAATTGTGACTGCAAAAGGGCAGCCAGATGTGGCAACCAGGCTGTTCTTAAGGAAAATGAAGATGGAGTTGAAGCTTCCCGTGCTTGCACTTGTTGATAGCGATCTCTATGGTCTGAAGATTCTTTCAGTGTATGGATGTGGATCGAAGAATATGTCGTATGATAGTTTGAATTTGACAACAACTGATATAAAATAGTTGGGAATCAGGCCGAGTGATTTGGATAAGTATAAGATACCAGAACAGTGTAGATTGGGTAATGCAACATAAATTTTCTAACGTCACGTAGGATGTAAAATTTGAACTTAGACAACAAAATATAAACTGAACTAGATTATTGAGAATAACTTTTGTTTCGCATTCATTCTTTCTTCTTCATTTTCCCTTCTACTCGATTCACCTCATCTATCATATTATTGAAATTAACTGTGTTCTATTTGATCCATGAACTAGAAAATAGTTGAAAATGAAGACTCGTCCATCTCCTCGAACATCAAAATGAGGTTAAGCGGACCAGCAAAAACTCTAATAATAAATAACTAGATGCATAATTGGCTATGGCAGACCTCACCTCTAGAGATAATTACAGTTCTGGTATCTTATACTTATCCAAATCACTCGGCCTGATTCCCAACCATTTTATATCAGATGTTGTCAAATTCGAACTATCATACAGTATATTCTTCGATCTACATCCATACACTGAAAGAATCTTCAGTACATAGGAATCGCTGTCAACAAGTGCAAGCACTGGAAGCTTCAACTCCATCTTCATTCTCCTTAGGAACAACCTAGTTGCCACATCTGCCTGCTTTTTTGTAGTTATGCAATGAAATCGATTGTAAAACCTATCCTCAGCCAACCTAATGTATGCAGCATATTTTTCAACCAAAGTATAAACAATGCGTCACTCCGTGATATGCCCACGGCCTCAATCCATCGAGCACAAGTCGAGGTATGTATTTATTTTATCTAACTAATGGACTTGTGGAATTTTGTAAGAAAATTGCCTCAAGGCTTGAAGTAAATCAAAGAAGAAGGAATTTGTTTTCCTTAAATTCAAATTATGTAAACAAGCCTTGTATTTAATTTGTATAATTTAGAATAGTTTAATTCTGTTTAAAACTCGTTAATTGACAAACTTTAGCTTTTTAGAATGTGTATTTTTATAATAGTTTTCAAAGAAAGGTGAACCGAGGCCCTGAGAATGCTGAACCAAGGAGAACAAAGCTTGAACCGGATTGAACCAAGGAGAACAAAGTTTGAACCGGATTGAACCAAGGAGGAACAAAGCTGAACCAATGATGTGATACCACATCGGAAACAAAGAGTTGTCTGGGCTAGTATATATATTGGGTCCAAACCTCCACTCTTAAGTGCACTTTTGAGAGGAGTAAGGGACCCGATATCATATCATTTGGTATTAGAGCCTCACTTCTGTCAGCCGGTTAGGCAGAACATCAGGCAGACCGCCGATTGAGGCAGCCATCCTACGGGATGTCCCGGTCAGATCGCCGACTGAGGCAGTCGCCCTTTAAAGGGTGAAGGGATGATGTGATACCACATCGGAAACAAAGAGTTGTCTGGGCTAGTATATATATTGGGTCCAAACCTCCACTCTTAAGTGCACTTTTGAGAGGAGTAAGGGACCCGATATCATATCAACCAAGGTGCAAAAGTTGAACCGGCCCTGGAGAAACACTACCCAGCGAGCTGGTTGCCAGCATTCTGCAGAGGAGTCCAACGGCTACATTTCTAGCCGTTGCCGCCGAGTTTCCAGAAGTGTTCTCTCCTTCTTCTTCATCGTTTTGTCCTGTGTATTTAAGCCTCCTTCCTCCTTTGTAATTTGGTTAGCCAATCAGTTGAACATTTGGAAATTTGCAGAAGAATTTTCTTCTTCTTCGGAGCGTTCTCCGCGAGCGACAGAGAGAGGCTCTCTCGGTGCTTCATCGGCGCACAGCGTCTGGATGAAGCTACCCAATTGCACTCGAGCTTGTGGCTGCTAGGGGGTGTTCTTAGTCCTCCTCTTCTTCTTCCAAGCAATGGAATCAAGGAGAAAGGGCGAACGCCATTGCTCCCTCCGCCGAGAGCTCCTTCGCCGGCAACGAAGGAATTCTGTCACCCAAAACACCGAGTCGTTTCTGGGTCGGCTTAGGACATTCATTTTCCCTCCTCCATCATTTCCGCACCATTCTGAGCGACACCCACTTCCTGGAAAGCTCAGTATCTCTTTTCTCCCTCTCACCATTTTCATTTTTTGTTGCTCTGTTTATCGATGTTTTGTTCTGTTTTGGGGTGTTCCTTAGAGCACCGATCTTCTTGTTTATTTGCTGTCTTCCGCATGTCATCTCATCCCATTTAGCACCCCTGTAGCCCATCATTTGGTATCAGAGCCGAATGATCCATTAGTGTGTCGTTTGCATGTGTGCTGTGTTCATGTTATTGTTTTTCTGTTTATTGCTGTGTTTTTAGTATCTCATAATCACTATTGTTTCACCCACAACACTCATGTTTAATTTCGTTTTCAATTCTGTTTGGTGTCAAACACGTTTGTCATTGGTTGTGTTTCAGTTCTGTTTTATTTTCTGTTCTGTCTTTGTTTCTATTTTCTGTCCAAGCACATTTAGTGCTCCGTTAAGTGAAGCAATCAACTTGCTTCTGTGTTAGCATGGCGTAGGATAGATGGTTTAGTTTGTTCTGTTTAGGATTGTTCCATCATGTTTTGCTGTAGCTGTAAATTTTCTGTTCTGTTGAGTGTTTCTCATTGGCTTTGTTTTTGTTTCCGCCAGCATGCATTTATTGATTGTTTTGATTATGTTCTGCTGTTTGTTCTGTTTTTTAAAAAAAAAAAGGAAAAAAAAAAAGGGTTGTTTTCTATTTTGCTTTCTGGTTTGCTGGTAGCTTCGGTTTTATCGTCCAGTATGTTAATCTTGTTAGCTTAGGATTGTAGCTTTTGTTCTGTCTTGCTTAAGTTAGACTGTTTTTGCAGTGTGCTGTAGTTTCTGTTCTGTTTTGATTTTCATTTTGCTGATTCTATTTCCAGCATGTTTTGATTTCTTGTTTCTGTTTAAGTGTTCCATATTCACCAATGTTGCACCCACAGTAAACCCCTTTCAAGTCATGTTTTCTGTTTGTTCTAATTAGTGTCAAATGTCAGCATGTTTTTGTGATTTTCTTTTACTGTTTCTGTCTAACTTGCTGTCATGGTTTCCATGTGATCTTGCTTCCATTTTCTGTTTAAATTTCGCTTCAATGTAGCATGTTTCTGTTTCCCTTTTGGTTTTTCTGTCGAGTTCTGCAGCAAGAGTTGCTGATCTATTTTCTTGATATGTCCTGTTTAGCTGTCCAGATTTGTCTCATGTTAAGTCCCAGCTTGTGTTCTGTTTATAGTGTCACATGTTTAGGTGATTAATCGCATGGTTTTTGTTTTGTTTTTGGCTAGTCTTTAGCTTATTTTTGTTTCATTTTCTGTTATGTTGCAGACTTGTTCTCTTCAAGTTCTAGCAGTTATTTTTATTCTGTTTTAGAGTCCTTCACCGAGAAAAAGTGCCAAGTTTCAAGTTGATAAAATTTGGCAGCCTTGTCTTCTATTTTGAGTGATAGTTTCTGTTGGTTTTAGAGTGTTTAAAGCTGTTTTTAATTGTGTGATATATAATTTTTCAGCATGGTCAAGGGGCTCCAAAACCTGAATCAATTCCAGTTTTCCAAGATTAAATCTGTCTTTGAAAACCTGGTTATGTTTTAAACAACCAAAGCTGTTTTTCTTTGTTTATGTTTGCTATTTTGTTTAGTGAATTTTTGCATCATTATTCTGTTTTCTGCAGCATGATTGGTCCGATTTTCTTAAAGCTTTTGCAGCAACTTTGGTGCTCTCTTAGAGTCATTCCTGAACTTTAATGCCATATATTGGATAGCATTTGTATTGAATTGATGATAGCTTTTGTCTAAGTTTTTAAGCTGTGTTTGTTTATGTTCTTGAGCCTTTTCTCTGCTGTGTTCTTGCTGTTTTTCTCGTTCTTTTTCTGTCTTGTTTAGAAACGCGTTTAGGTGTTTGTTTGTTGTTCAAATTGCTAAGAAGTTTAGCATTTGAACCTTGCATTATTGTTTAGTTCTAACTTGTTGTTTTTGCATATTTTAAACTCTATTTGCGTGTGTTTTTCGTAACATTTGTTGTGCAGTTTTTGTACCCATCTCTCAAGGCAAGAGACCTCCTTAATTGGCAATTTTGGAGTTATCAATTGTTTCGCTTTAAAGGTACTTTTCTGTCTATTTTTAGTTTATTTTTTGATGTGTTGGGAGACTCTTCGAAATTACCGAGAGCAAATTCTGTTTATTTTCTATTGGGAGACTCTTCGGAATTGTTGACCGAGAGCAAATTCTGTTTATTTTCTGTTGGGAGACCCTTCGGAACTGTTGACCGAGAGCAACTTGTGTTTTATGTTTGTATTTGTTTAAACTTGCTGTTCTTTGAAGTACATTGCTGTGACAATTAGCTGATATGATTTTTATATCTTAACCTCATGTTACTGATTATCTAGCATGAATTAACCATGACCCGTATTAGTTTAATTTTCAGAATGTTTTCTTGAAAGCATGTTCTTTGTGTTTGTGATTTTTGTTTGTGTTGTGTATGTGTTTGAATTTGCTGTTTATTTGAATTCCATTATTGAGATATTATCTGATATGATTTTTCCATCTTAACCTCATATTTCTGGTAAGCAAGCATGAACTAACCATGGCCCATATCTGTTTAATTTCGGGATGTTATTCTTGAATAAAAGCATTTTCTAATGTTGTGTTTTTGAGTCTTAATTTCTGTTTCGTTTAGGTGACTGTTTATGGATGTTTGTTCCTGTTCTAGAACCATATTTAGTTGTTTAGGTTGTGTTGGCAAAATTAATTTATATAGAGAATAGATTAGAAAATGAAATGCTAAAGTGAATTCTCATGTTAGTTTACATTTTGCTGAAATTGTTGTGTTGTTTTGGTGTTTTCTAAATGTGTTTTAGTTTGTTTATTTGTTTGTCCAATCTTTTTAGATGTTTTATGTTTAGGAGAGTTTATTGTGCTAATTTGTTGTCTAAATTGACATTGTTTGTTTAGACTTTTCTAGGATGTTTAGATTAAAATTATGGTTTAGGATTTCTAGTTTTTGTTCTTACTTTGGACTTGCATAATTCTCTGCTCATAATGAATTTAGATTTTGAATTTTTACAGCATGTTAATCATATTATGGACTAACTCCTGTTAAAATTTCAGGTTATTTGGAGTTGAATTGTGCTAGTTTCTGTTTAGGATACTTTAGGCTATTTAAAATTTTTTCTGTTTTTGAGTTTAAATTTCCAAACTTTGAGCTTGCATAACTTTCTGTTCATGTTGAATCTGAATTTGAAAATTTGACAGCATGTTAATCATCTTGTTTGCTAATTCCTGTTATATTTTTAAAAATTTTGGAGTAGATTTGTGTTAATTTTTCTGCTTAGGAAATTATGTTGTTTTTATGTGTTTTGAGTTTTCAATTTCTGTTTTATGTTTTAAAAGCATCTAAAATGTTATGCAAACCTTTTACCATGCTTATTTGTGTTTTAATTCCGTTTTTAATTGATGCTTAATTTAGAATTGCTAGGTTGATTAAATTGAGCCAAATTACTTGTAAAATTGGATTTAAAGTTTTGTTTTGATATGTTTCTTGGATCTGTTTTTTATTCCTATTATGATGCATCTAACTTGTGTTTAATTGATGTTTAGTGTCAAGTCTTTGAGTCCTTGATGTTAAGTTAAATTTAGCATGAAAAGCATGAAAATTGCATGTTAAATAGAGCGTGACAAATTTTATTTCTCCGTGTTTTATAAATTCTGTTTTGAACTCTTGTTTGATTGCATCAAATTGAGTGTCTTTTGTTTTGTTTAGGGCTACGTTAACTTGAGATCCAACCTTTTTAACAAAAGCATGTCATATACTACCTTGTTAGTCACTTAGGATTCACTTGTACCGTCGAGTGATCTGTTTTTGTGGCCAAGAGCTTTCCTCTATGGGCCGTTGGTATTGTCCGAGGTTTACCTCTGGCCATTGGGCCCGACAGATCGCTGTGTGTGGCAGTCGCCTTTAAAGGGTGTGGGATAGTGTGACGATTTTCACAAAAGTTCTAGAGCGTTGCCTAGACCCAATAGCTTATCATTGATATTAGTTGTAAGTTTATTTTCTTTGATTAACTTGTTTGATTTGTTGTGCTGATTGATTAAATGTTTAGGACTTTTAAATTGAGTCTTGTGACTTAGTTGTTGTGCTAATTGTAAATTAAGTCTTTGGTTAGTGGCATGAGGTATGCATGACTAATCTTTGATCTAATTAGTGATTGGTACCTAACCAAACCACTTTGTTTGTGTTGTTTGTTTGTTTGTCTTTGTTTATGACTTAAATTTAGAGTCTCACTTTAGAGTCTAGTGCTTGGTCAATTAGTTTAATTATTGTTGGCCAAGGTAAATGTAAAATCAAAATATATGCATATTGGTTTTAACTTTTGAGAATTGCTTAGTTTTCTACTCCAATTTTGAACATTGGCTATGGATGAATCATGGAGTTGGAAAGGTCATTCGACAACAAGGTATGTTCTAATGCCTCCTATTGATTATTTTAGATTGATTGAATATTAGGTTCATTAGATGATTTGAATTGCTTGTGGAAAAACTCCCTTTGATAGTTCTTCTTATTATTTAGAATATCTTGATTACATGTTTTGCCTATGCATA
Source organism: Begonia masoniana (assembly GCA_022432975.1). Classification (NCBI taxonomy): domain Eukaryota; kingdom Viridiplantae; phylum Streptophyta; class Magnoliopsida; order Cucurbitales; family Begoniaceae; genus Begonia; species Begonia masoniana. The sequence continues at coordinate 6,153,362 of CM039505.1, read as the reverse complement.
TCTTGATGGCTAGAACTAGGAATAAAGAGTTTTTGTAGTAAAATGTTGCCTATTTTTAATTGTTGGATCATAACTTAAAATTTTAGTGGAAAAGTTAATTCTTTGAGTTTTGGATTTAAATTAAACTTATGCTAAGCTTGATTTTAAACTCTTATTCTTTTAGGTGGATTTGAATTGCTTAAAGCCAAGTGTTGTTTTCTTTGAAATGATGATTATCAATTAGTTCAATATTTTCTTGTTGGTTTAGCATAAGGAATGAAATTTATTTGAAACCATTGTGGATGGTAAAAATGATTTTTCAACTTTAGGATAACTATGTTTTATGCCTAGTATGAATTGTGCTTAAACTTTTTTTTGAAGAATTTTTATGCTAAGTGTTGTAGCATCTTCCATGATATTCACCATTGGATTTGAGGTCAAATCCTCAAAAATCGGGAGAGGATGATATGCCCACGGCCTCAATCCATCGAGCACAAGTCGAGATATGTATTTATTTTATCTAACTAATGGACTTGTGGAATTTTGTAGGAAAATTGCCTCAAGGCTTGAAGTGAATCAAAGAAGAAGGAATTTGTTTTCCTTACATTCAAATTATGTAAACAAGCCTTGTATTTAATTTGTATAATTTAGAATACTTTAATTATGTTTAAAACTCGTTAATTGACAAACTTTAGCTTTTTAGAATGTGTATTTTTGTAATAGTCTTCAAAGAAAGGTGAACCAAAGGCTGAACCAAGTGAATCGAGGCCCAGAGAATGCTGAACCAAGGCTGAACTGGCTTAACCAATGAGAACAAAGTTTGAACCAGATTGAACCAAGGAGGAACAAAGTTTAACCAAGGTGCAAGAGTTGAACCGGCCCTGGAGAAACTGTAGCAACCGGTAATTGACAGCTTTGATTTTTTATTAGTAACATTTTTGTGACTCTTATTTTTATAGAATTAAGTAAATTTGATTGGTTGTTTAAATAAGTTAAAGTTGGTTAACCAAGAGAATTTGAGTAATTGTGAAGCAAGTATTATAAATGGAGAGTTTAATGAAGGTTTAGCCGCCATTTTTTCTCATTTCCTCATTCGGCATTCAGCTCAGCTCATCAGAGTAGATTCTTCTCCAGCATTTACCCCCTTCGATTCTTCATCGACTTAGGTGAGTTTTACTTCGATCTCTCGCTGTTTTAGTGATTATAGGTAATAGAGAGGGTTGTATATGCATATTTTGAGAATGCTGAGAGTAGGAGTTGAGTTTGGGTTTTGGTGATAAATCGAGAACGCTCGAGGAACTGAGTTTCTAACTAGTTTCCTTAGATTTCTGGATAGTTTAGAATGAAGTTAAGTAATGTTATGCTTATGTTTTAGATGAGCCAACTCTTTAAGTAGCTTACAACCAGGAATCTCTTAGGAAAACTAGGTAAGTAGAGTATGTGTATGCCTTCGGGTCTACATCACAAAACAGTAGGTTTATGCTTGCTTGAATGTTTCTAGTATGTCATGCATCATGTTTTATTGAATGAGTACGAAAATGAATTTACATGTAATGGCATGGTAAGGCATGAGTAGTTTGAATCAGTTGTTAAGGGAACTAATCTGCCCCTTAATCGAGAAGAGGATGTTATGACTTTGGGAAAACTAATCCACTTCCCATTGAACAGAAGGATCAGATCAGAGAACAAACACAAATGCAACTGAGATGTGAAAGTAGAATCTGCATGATTAGGATTTATGAATTTAGTGTTTCATTCATATTTGCTCTACTTATTTAGCATTAGGCTAATAGATGAGTTTTGTGACGTAAGTGCTGAAGTAACTGAAGGTAAATTCTCTGAGTTTACAGAAGTCTAGGAGCAGTTGATGGAGCACACCTATACCACTTTTTGGTGCTCTGATGAGGCGGCTTGACTAATGTCTGTATTGAAGTCTATATGGATTGACGTTTGTCGAAGTGTGATGAGAATTTTAATGATTGTGATAGTTTTTAGCATTTCTGATACATTTTTAGATTTCTCGGATAATGGTACATTGTTAGTTCTAACTGTGATTCTTACTGGTTTTCAAGCATTTCACTGGGTCAGGTTGTTTTGAATGATTTTCAGTAAAATTTACAAGTTCTTTTACGCAGTCGGAGTTGTTCTTTGTTTAGAGTGTAAATGGTTGATACGATGTTCTGTTGTCTATCGGTAGATGTTGTCTATCGGTGGATGTTGAGTGTTACTGTTCACCGGTAGATGTTGTCTATCGGTAGATGTTGTCTATCGGTGGATGTTGAGTGTTACTGTTCACCGGTAGATGTTGTATATCGATAGATGTTGCCTATCGGTAGATGCTGCCTATCGGTAGATGCTGAGTGTTACTGTTGAGCGGTAGATGTGAGTAGCCGACGTGTCGTTCGGCAGATGTCGTTCACGTAGGTGTGAGCGGTGGATGTCGGTAGCTGAAGAAGCATTCCATTTCTGCTTCTACCGCTGACACTGTTTAGCGAAAGAAGCATTTTGTTTCTGCTTCTACCACTGGGATTATTTGGCGGAGGATGTGTTTGAAATTTTAAGACATTTAAATATTCAAAACTTTTATGTCCTCGTTTCTTTGGTCGATTATTTCTATCATTTAACTGTTATATAAGTATTGTTTTAGTGATTTGTTTTAACCCTGTTTTACACAAATATTTTTCTGCTGCAAGTTTTCGATGTTTTTAAATAAATTTCAAATTTTAGCCGTAGAGTGGAAATTTTAAGTTTTTCCTAGAATTTTCTTAATACAGTCAGAGTATGTAATTAACAAACTGGGTTATTAATTCGGGGCGTTACAGAAACATTGCCCAGCGAATCGGTTGCTAGCATTTTGCAGAGGAGTCCAACGGCTACATTTCTAGCCGTTGCTGCCGAATTTCCAGAAGCGTTCTCTCCTTCTTCATCGTTTTCTCCTGTGTATTTAAGTCTCCTTCCTCCTCTGTAATTTGGTTAGCCAATCAGTTGAATATTTAGAAATTTGTAGAAGAATTTTCTTCTTGTTCAGAGCGTTCTCTGCGAGCGACAGAGAGAGTCTCTCTCGGTGCTTCATCGGCGCACAACGCCTGGATGAAGCTACCTGATTGCACCCCAAGCTTGTGGCTGCTATGGGGTGTTCTTAGTCCTCCTCTTCTTTCAAGCAATGGAATCAAGAAGAAAGGGCGAACGCCATTGCTCCCTCCGCCGAGAGCTCCCTCGCCGGCAACAAAGGAATTCTGTCACCCAAAACACCGAGTCGTTTCTGGGTCGACTTAGGGCCTTCATTTCCCCTCCTCCATCATTTCCGCACCATTCTGAGCGACACCCACTTCTTGGAAAGCTCGGTATCTCTTTTCTCCCTCTCGCCATTTTCATTTTTTGTTGCTCTGTTTATCGATGTTTTTTCTGTTGCTCTGTTTATCGATGTTTTTTCTGTTTTGGGGTGTTCCTTAGAGCACCGATCCTCTTGTTTATTTGCTGTCTTCCGCATGTCATCTCATTCCATTTAGCACCCCCATAGCCCATCACTCCGCATGTCCCCAACTCTATCAATATTAGGTGGAATAGCTTTACCTCCCATTCCCATTTTCGTGCAATAAATGATATCACCATTGTTGTCAAAAATCAGTCAACCGACTATCATGACATTATAAATAAAATAGTTTTATTAAAATAAATAAAAATAAAATAAATTGTCCATATTTTTAGGATTTAAATAGAAAATTTTTAAGATGCTATCCGTAATAAAAAAATCTAATCACGGTTGTCTTACTCCACAAACACGAACACTACCAATTAATAATAGATGGACAAAAAAAAAAAGATTAATAGTTACAAACTATAATAATATTGAAAGTCGATAGAGTATTGAAATTTTCTTACATTAATACTAACAAAAATTTTATTTTAAAATATAAAAATAACAAGTTAATTAAAATAAAATAAAAACTTATATACATAATTTTATTATAATATTCTTATATCAATACAATAAAAAATATTAAAATAAAATTTATATAAGTGAGAAAAATGTAATAAAATATAAAAAAATGTGAAAAAAAATTAATTGTATTTGACATGCTATAAAATTAATTAAATCAAAAAGTTAAACCGTGTAGAGTACTGATTAGAATAATTTCTAGGAAAGAATGTACTCGACAATCTCCTAGACAGTACTTTTTCAAGTAAATTCTTAGGAAAGGCTAAAAGGGTCATAAACGGTTCTACTTAAAATTCAGTCTCCTAGACAAAACTTACTTACCCAGTACAATTACACCACTAAATAAGCTGTAAATATCTAATAAAAATAAAATAGAAAAAAACTTCATACCTAGCCCGTGAATGCAGAGAAATATCGCCGGAGCAAACAAATAATTGAAAAAATATTGAAAGTGGTTTGGTGTGATTTGAAAACAAGGGGGGCGGGGGAGGTTCTTAAATAGGGTGGAGAGGACGACCGTACTCTCCACAAAACGACAAACTCATGTCAAAAGTCATGGGTTTGTCCTCTCCAAAGAGGACGGTTGGTTCGGTGAACTAGCTGACCTCTCCGGAGAGGCAGGTCGGTCCAGCTGGACCGGGCGTCCTCTTCGAAAAATGACAAAAAAAAAAAAAAAAGGACGGCCGGTTTGACAATATCTCATGGTTCAAATTGCCTATTTTCAATACTTTGATATTTGGTTTGATAAATAGTAAATTTTAAGGGTTAAAAAAAAAACTGATACTTTAGGGTTTAAAAAAAAGTCATACTTTGTAAACCCTAGTTTTAATGGGCAATCTACTAAGCACTAAAATGGAGGCGAACCCCTCTATCTACTTTTCCCGACTCTCTTGCTCTAGCAAACTCTTCTTCTAACTCTCCGTCCACTCTTGTGCTTCCATGGCCGACAAGAAGAAGCGTCGTCGTACTGATCCGGACTCTGACGAAGAGACCAGACTTCCGTTCAAAACAAGTCTCAAATCTGACGCTTTCATCCTCAACATTCTCAAAGAGCTCGTAAAATCCACAAATGCTGAATCCTTTACTTCCAAATCAGTAACCCTACAAGTAGGGGTGTGCAAACCGAACCGGAACCGGTGAACCGAACCGAAATCAGTGATTTAGGTTCGGTTTTCACCGGTTTTTAGCATAGGAAAACCGAAGTCCGGTTTGGCATGTCTCAAAACCGGCCACTTCGGTTCGGTTATCGGTTTGGCTTGGTGAAACCGAGCAAAACCGAAACCGAACCGTTGATTAAAATGAGGATGAAGACTGAAGACTGAACACTGAAGAGCGAAGCCGAAGCCGAAGCGAGTGCGAAGACCTAATCCCGATTCTTCAACTGCGACTGCGACTGCGACTGCGACGACTAGAGACCCGGCAAGACAAGGACGATCCGGCGAGGCGACGGCTCTACTCTCAGTCTCTGCTATCGAGTATCGACGACGACAGAGAGCACCGGGTATGTGCTATGCTTTGTGTTTTACTAGAGACTTCGTTTTTGTGTTTGACAGAGAGCAAAATCAATGATTTTGCTCTCTGTAAAAAAATCACAGAGAGCAAAATTGCTCTCTGTCGTTTGTTCACAGAGAGCAATTTTGCTCTCTGTAATAAAAGTAAACCACAGAGAGCAAAATTGCTCTCTGTCGTTTGTTCACAGAGAGCAATTTAACCAAAGAGCAAAATTGCTCTCTGTGAACAAACGACAGAGAGCAATTTTGCTCTCTGTGGTTTATTTTTATTACAGAGAGCAAAATTGCTCTCTGTGAACAAACGACAGAGAGCAAATGCTCTCTGTGAACAAACGACAGAGAGCATCAACATTTATATCAACACTAATATTCAAGGTATCGACAACTCTATTGTGCATGACAGTGCTGTAAAGATGGTAGATCCAGGAGTAAGATTATATTTTGGAGATGTTTTTTATTGTTGTAATACATTTTTTTTAAGGAAGAGGGCGTAAGATTGATCCGTGGGAAGGGGATTGGGGAGAAGGGGATTCTGTTTTTCGTTAATACATTTGTTTTTTAATTATTTAATTTTTTAAAAAAATAGGTTGTAAAACCGAAACCGAACCGAAACTTTAGGTTCGGTTTTGGTGTGCCCCAAAACCGGTTTCGGTTCGGCAAATCCAAAACCGAAACCGATCGGTTCGGTTTGGATCTTCCCCAAAACCGAACCGAAACCGGTTTTGCACACCCCTACCTACAAGACCTCGGCAATTCCTCCACTTGGCGCGAAGTCGCTGACCTTTCTCTCTCATTTGTTCAATCCTCCATAGAATCAGTGATCCTCAAAATTTCTCGCTCCATTCTCTTCGGGAATGGCTTCTCCTTTGACGTCCCCTCCCATTCATCGGCTAACCAGCTATACGTTCCGGAGCTCGATCGCATTGTTTTAAAAGATAAAACTTCTCAGCGTCCTTTCGCCAATATCTCCACAGTCCGTGAATCCACCATTACCGCTTGAATCCTACAGTTAATCTACCAGCTATGTATGAAGAACATCCACGTGACCAAACGAGATCCTTTCTATACCGATGGGAAGCTCTTCCAAGACCAAACTCAGTCTAATTCTGTTCTTGACGATGTTTCTTGTATGCTTGGGTGTACTCGATCCAATCTCAATGTGATTGCTTCGAAAAAAGGTGTGGTAGTTGGTCGGCTGATTTTTAGCGACAATGGTGATATCATTGATTGCACGAAAATGGGAATGGGAGGTAAAGCTATTCCACCTAATATTGGGACATGCAGAGTGATGCATTGTTTATACTTTTGGTTGAGAAAGATGCTGCATACATTAGAATGGCTGAGGATAGGTTTTACAATCGATTTCCTTGCATAATTGTGACCGTAAAAGGGCAGCCAGATGTAGCAATCAGGCTGTTCTTAAGAAAAATGAAGATAAAGTTGAAGTTTCCGGTGCTTGCACTTGTTGATAGAGATCTCTATGGACCGAAGATTCTTTCAGTGTATGGATGTGGATCGAAGAATATGTCGTATGATAGTTCGAATTTGACAACACCTGATATAAAATGGTTGGGAATCAGGCCGAGTGATTTGGATAAGTATAAGATACCAGAACAATGTAGATTGCCTATGACATAGCAGGATATTAAGACAGGCAAAGATGTGTTGGAGGAGGATTTTTTGAAGAAGAATCCAGGATGGGTTGAAGAACTCACTTTGATGGTGAAGACAAAGCAGAAGGCTGAAATTCAGGCATTGAGCTCATTTGGGTTCCAGTACTTGTCTGAGGTGTATTTGCCACTTAAACTGCAACAACATGATTGGATATGACGCTGAGTTTTCTTGGCTTGAATCGGAGTGGTAAGTTATGTATATCTCACATACATTTACCTGTTTAAATGATCTCCAACTCTCTTCTCAATGCAAACTCAAAATTATGCATGATGTGAATTCGGCGGCAAAAATGACTTAATCCACAATAGAATTTGAGAAATGAGATTTTGAGTAATAATTTACGTAAACATGTTCATGTGATGGCATTAAGAAAAAGAAATAAAAAAAATCATAAGATCATTCAACATCTATCAATACTACGAATTTGGATAAGAAGTAAGATAAGTGGAATTTTTGGAAGACAATTGTAATTAGATAGAAAATACATATCAAGCATGAGTAGAGGCAAAGTTACTTGAGAGCACAAAAGTGGTATGTGTGTGTGTGGTAAAAGTGAAGTGTAACAGTGCAAAAGAGTCTTTATAGTGGGTGAAAGACAATGTTAAGGGAATCATCTGCAGTCTATTATCAAAGAATGCTTTTATCTCTCTCACATAATATTTACGAGTCTATACTAGTCTTGTGATTTATGAGTTCTGAGATTTTTTTCTCTAAATTTGTGGTTATTCTCTTGAGTAGATTTATATTTCAATTGATTTCATCTCCACTGGGCAACAAATTCACAATTTAACATTTAGTTACAATATAAAATTAATAGTAAGTCTTGTAATCAGCTAAAAGTAAACAATGAATAATATAAAAGATATTTAAAACAAATATCGATTCCTTCAATTCTAATACGAAATGTATGACTTCCCTTTAACCTGATTAAAAGGCTTAAAAACTTGTTACGAAAACTATGACAATAAATAAGTGCAATAAAGTTTCATCTATTATTCTTGTTCTCTACAAAATTATTTTTAAATTTTAAGAGAGACGAGATGGACATTACCCGATTTGGTCGAGTTTCACTTTGTAATCGAGATCGAACCTTGGCCCAAGACTCCAACTTTACGGTTTGGTTCCAATCATATATGTATATATTCATCCAGAATCATTTCGTTCCTGATGGGCTTCGAGTCTGTAAATGGAGCGAAAATATGCATGTGGAAGACTTAAGATAAAAACCATGATCGGTGCTCTATGAACACCCTAAAAACAGACACTGGACAAACGAAAAAAACAGAGGAAACACAGGGAGAATGGTGACGAGAAAATAGAGCGTTACCGAGCGCTTGAGAAGGTGGGAGCTGCTCAGAACGGTGCAGAAATGGTGGAGTGGAAATGAAGGCCCTGAACCGACCCAGAAACGACTCGGCGTTTTGGGTGACAGAATTCCTTCGTTGCCAGCGAAGGAGCTCTCGGCGGAGGGAGCAATGGCGTTCGCCCTTTCTCCTTGCTTCCATTGCTTGGAAGAAGAAGAGAAGGACTAAGAACACCCCCTAGCAGCCACAAGCTCGGGGTGCAATCGGGTGGCTTCATCCAGGCGCTACGCGCCGATGAAGTTCAGAGAGAAAAACTCTCTCTGTTGCTTGCGGAGAGCGCTCCGAACAGGAAGAAAAACTCTTCTGCGATTTTCCAAAAATACGTAATACTGGCTAAACGATTACAGAGGTGGAAGAGGAGCTAAATACAGAGGAAGAAGAAGGAGAGAAGCGCCTGAATATTCGTCGGGCAACGACTACATTTCTAGCCGTTGGAGCTTCTGCACAAAAGCTTGTCGTCCGGTTCACTGGGCAGCAAACTTCTAAGGCCGGTTCAGCTTGATTCTCCTTTGGTTTGGCTGGTTCAGACTTGGTTCTCTTTTGGTTTGGTCGGTTCACTTGGTTCAATCCTTGGTTCAGTCCGGTTCAGCTTGGTTCCTCTTGGTTTGACCTTTGGTTCACCTTCCTTTGAAGACTATTACAAAAAATACATTCTAAAAGGCTAAAGTTTGCCAATTAACGAGTTTTAAATAAAACTAAAGTTTCCTAAAATATACAAATTAAATACAAGGCTTGTTTACATAATTTGAATTAAAGGAAAACAAATTCCTTCTTCATTAATTTTTTTTCAAGCCTTGAGAAGCCAATTTCCTACAAAATTCCACAAGTCCATTAGATAGATAAAATAAATAAATAAATACATATCTTGACTTGTGCTCTATGGATCGGGACCGTGGGCATATCATCCCCTCCCGGTTCTTGAGGATTTGACTTCAAATCCAATGGTGAATATCATGGAAGATGCTACAACACTTTGGATAAATTTTTTTCGAAAAAAGGCTTAAGCACAATTTATAGTAGACACAAAACATAGTTATCCTTAGGGGTGGGCAGAACCGGACCGAAACCGGTGGACCGGACTGGACCGTCGGTTCGGTCCGGTTATTTGGGCAGTTTTTGGGTTATGGTCGCGGTTTCGGTTCCCATATCCATGAGGACCGAAACCGCGGTCCACGGTCCCGGTTCTGTTGCTCACAGAACCGGGAACCGTGGGACTACCGAGAAAAGCCCCTTCCCTGATGAAATCCCTGTTTCTAATATATCATAAACCATCAGCTTTGAGGCTTCATCTTCATCAACCACCGTATCCCAATTGTTTACACACTCATCTTCCGGCCAAAACCCAAAGTTACAGCCGATGCTGTCATAATAATCACAGGGCCCCCCAAAATCTGGAAAAAACTGCAGATCTTGGAAAAAGGTCGATGGAGGGTTTGAATCAGAGGACATTGAGGAAGATGCAGAAGGAGGAGGAATTGCATCAATGACTGCTGTTTTTTCTGTCACGATTTTGTCTTCTTCTTTGAAGGTACCTTCAATGGCGGTCGAGTAGGTTGTTGGCGTTTCATGATTAGTATCACAAAGTTGTTGGATTTTCTGTTTTTCTTGGACTTTCTCTTGATGGGATTTTGTTTTTCGATCAGATGAAGAAGAAATTGGTTGGTGGGTCTGAGGATCGATACCCATTTTTTTTAATTTCTTTTTTATGTGGGTATTCCAGTGGTTTTTTATCTCGTTGTCTGTTCTTCCTGGGAGATGAGATGCAATCTTAGACCATCTGTTACAAAGTAAAAACACAGAGAAGATGAACCAACAAAAAATTAATTTCGCATACGGTCCGGTTCTCGGTTCGGTACCGGTTCTTCATGGGACATGTTCCAATCCTAATAAATTAATTCCCGAAATGACCGGTCCGGTCCGGTTCCAAGCGGAAACCGGACCGGACCGGACCGGACCGTGCCCACCCCTAGTTATCCTAAAGTTGAAAAATCATTTTTACCATCCACAATGGTCTCAAATAAATTTTAAGATTAAATTGTTCATTTCAACAATGTAGAAAATAAACATTCAAGATAAAAGCAAGTTTTATGCAATCATAATCGAACAATTTCATTTGTCATGCTAAACCAACAAAAAAATATTGAACCAAATGATAATCATCATTTCAAAGAAAGCAACACTTGGCTTCAAGTAATTCAAATCCACTTAAAAAAATAAGAGTTTAAAATCAAGCTTAGCATAAGTTCAACTTAAATCCAAAACTTAAATAAATAAATTTTCCACTAAAATTTTAAGTTAGGATACAACAATTAAAAATAGGCAACATTTTGCAACAAAAACTCTTTCTTCCTAGTTCTAGCCATCAAGATATGCATAGGCAAAACATGTAATCAAGATATTCTAAATAATAAGAAGAACTATTAAAGGGAGTTTTTTCCACAAGCAATTAAAATCATCCAATGAACCTAATATTCAATCAATCTAAAATAATCAATAGGAGGAATTGGAACATACCTCGTTGCCGAAAGACCTTTCCAACTCCATGGTTCATCCATGGTCAATGCTCAAAATTGGAGTAGAAAGCTAAACAATCCTCAAAAAATAAAAACATTATGCATATATTTTGATTTAATTTTTACCTTTGCCAACAACAATTAAACTGATTGACCAAGCACTAGGCTCTAAAGTGAGACTCTAAATTTAAGTCTTAAACAAAGACAAACAACACAAACAAAGTGGTTTGGTTGGGTACCAATCACTAATTAGTTCAAAGATTAGTCAAGCATACCTCATGCTACTAACCAAAGATTTAAATCCACAATCAGCACAACAATTAAGTCACAAGACTCAATCTAAAAGTCCTAAATATTTAATCAAACAGCACAACAAATCAAACAAGTTAATCAAAGAAAATAAACTTGTAACTAATATCAATGATAAGCTACTGGGTCTAGGCAACCCTCTAGCACTGTTGTGGAAATCTCCCACACCCTTTAAAAGCGACTGCCTCACACGGCGATCTGTCGGGCCCAATGGCCAGCGGTAAATCTCGGACAATACCAACGGTCCACAGAAGAAAGCTTTTGGCCACAAAAACAGATCACTCGGCGGTACAAGTGAATCCTAAGTGATTAACAAGATAGTATATGACATGCTTTTGTTAAAAAGGTCAGACCTCAAGTTAACATAGTCTTAAACAAAACGAAATACACTCAACTTGATGCAATCAAACAAGAGTTCAAAATAGAATTTATAAAAACATGGTGAAATAGAATTTGCCAAACTCTATTTAACATGCAATTTAATTCATGTTCTTTATCCAAATTCAATTAATCATCAAGGACTCTAAAATACTTGATACTAAACAAAACATAGACACAAGAGATGCATCAATCATCAAACAAAAACTTAAACATGGATGGAAACAGAATTTTACAATCAAATTTAAACATGTTTTAGTTTTATGTTTTCACTTTAATTTCAATTCAAGACATCAAATGAAATTCTATACAAATTTAAAACACAAATAAGCATGGTAAAACATTTGCATAGCATTTTAGATGCTTTTAAGATATAAAACAGAAATTGAACACTCAAAATAGTGCACAAAACACATAAAAACAACAAAAATTCCTAAGTAGAAACACTAACACAAATCTACTCCAAATTGCCTGAAAATTTAACAGGGATTAGCAAACAAGATGATTAACATGCTGTCAAATTTTTAAATCCAGATTCAACATGAGCAGAAAGTTATGTAAGCTCAAAGTTCAGGAAATTTAAACTGAAAAACCAGAAAAATTTCTAAATAACGTAAAGTATCATAAACAGAAACTAGCACAATCCACATCCAATTAATTTGAAATTTAAACATAGGTTAGTCCACAATATGATGAACATGCTGTAAATCAAATCAAAATTCATTATGAGCAGAGAATTATGCACGTCCAAAGTAGGAATAAAAACCAGAAATTATAAACCAAAATTTTAACTAAACATCCTATAAAGTCCAACAAATTAGCACATTAAACTCTTCTAAACATTGGATATCTAAAAAGATTGGTCAAACAAATACACAAACTAAAACACATTTGGAAAATACCAAAACAACACAATAATTTCAACAAAATGTAAACTAACATGAGAATTTAATTTTAACATTTATTTTCAAATTCATTCTCTATGTAAATTAATTTTGTCAACACAACGTAAACAACTAAAACATGGTTCTAGAATAGAAACAAGCATCCAAAAACAATCTTCTAAACAAAACAAGAAAATTAGAACATGTTTTTCAAGAATAAAATTCTGAAAATTAAACCAATACGGGTCATGGTTAATTCATGCTAGCTAATCAGTAACATGAGGTTAAGATGGAAAAATCATATCAGCTAATTGTCATAGCAATGTACTTCCAAAGAATAGCAAGTTCAATCTCATACAAACATTAAATACAAAGTTACTCTCGGTCAACAATTCTGAAGAGTCTCCCAGCAGAAAATGCAAACTAAAGGGGGCAGGAAAAGTACATTTTAAGCAAGCAATTAATAACTCCAAAATTGCCAGTTAAGGAGGCCTCTTGCCTTGGAAGGTGGGTACAAAAACTGCATTAAAGGGGTTATGAAAGACACACAAATAGTGGACAATCATTCTTAAAAACTAAGGACAAACAAAATAGCAAAGTCTCAAGCAAAACACAAAAAAAAAAAGGTAATTATCGATTTGAACTCTGTACTATACAATTTTTTTCAATTCGCCCCCTGTACTAAAAAAATCGGCAAACCGAATCTTGTACTTTGATTCTGTTATCAATTTTGATATTCTATCAACAATTTCATTAAACCCTCATTTAAAAAATTACCAAACAATCTTGGATTCAATTGAAATTTTTACCACATGTTCACTACTTGATGGGAAGATAATGTAAAAATTTTTGTTATTTTTTAAAACATGTACGATTTATTATAATTCTATTTTAATATTTTATAAACATATTATAATAAATCATACAAATTTTATAAAATCACGAAACTTTTTCTGTTATCTACCCATGACAGGTTAAACACGTGAAAAAGTTTTCAAATAAATCAAATATCGTTTGATATTTATTTAAATTAATCTCAGTTTCTTCTTTACTTTATAAATTTATTTTTAAAAACCTACCAAACGATATTTAATTTATTTGAAAACTTTTCTACATGTTTAACTTATCATTGGTAAATAATTGAAAAATGTTCGTGATTTTCTAAAATTTATATGATTTATTATAATATTTTTATAAAATACTAAAATAAAATTACAATAAATTGTACATGTGTTAAACAATCACGAAAATTTTCAAATTATCTTCTCATTAAGTAGTGAACGTGTGGTAAAAATTTCAATTGAATCCAAGATCGTTTGGTAATTTTTTAAATGAGGGTTTAATAAAATTGTTGATAGAATGTCAAAACTGATAACAAAATCAAAGTACAGGGTTCGGTTTGCCAGTTTTTTTAGAGCAGGGGGCGAATTGAAAAAAATTGTATAGTACAAGGTTCAAATCGATAATTACCCAAAATAAAAATAAAAATAACGGCAAGAAAAGGTGTTTTAAAACCAGAATTTTGATCAATTGGAGACCTAAAAAACTTAGCTCATGCAAAGGATTCTTTGGACAATTTAAATAGAAGATTAAGCATGGCATTCAGCAAGTTTTAAACTAATTTTTTGGGTTCAAAACAGATCCGAAATAAGTGACAAACCAACACAAAAACAGAAGACAAACATACTGTTTTGGAAGGCTCTATGCCTTGGAAACACAGCAACTAACAACTTACATTTGTCCTTAAACACAATCTGGAAAACAGAAAAGAAAAGAAAATTAAAACACAGTAGAAAAACATGCTGAAAGCAGTTTTTAAAACAATGGAGAAACTGGTTCAGAACATAACCTAAAAAGCAAAACAATCTTTCACCAAAACAGGAAATGGGTGCTGCAAATTTATCACTTAAAACTCAGCATTAACCTTGGTGATTGACTCTAAAAGAGCAGCAAAGTTGCTGCTGAAAACTCAGCTAAAACAGGCTGTCTTACTACAGAAAACAGCAAACCAGAATACATGAAAATGCAGAAAAGTTTCCTGAAAAACATCAAAGGAAAAATAGCTAAAAATCTAAGCAGAACTATCACCAATCAATACAAATGCTATCAAATATGTGGCATTAAAGTTCAGCAATTTTAGCATGGTGAATGACTCTAAAAGAGCAGCAAAGTGGCTGCAAAAACTTAGCAAAAAGGGGCTCCTAATGCTGCAGAAAACAGCAAACAGAACAAGAAGAAAAGAAGCAGAAAAATTTTCAAAAACCAGAACAGAATTTTGAAAGCAAATCAATTCCTAATCATGGACTCTAAACATAACATGCTGAGACAATTTGGACACTAAAATGAGCAGCAAAGTTGCTGCAGAAATTCAGTAAAACGACTCAACAAGTTGCTGAAAAACTCAGCAAACCAGAACAGATTTACAAGCAACTTCCACCCCTAAACTTGGACAAAGAATAGAAAACTACAGCAAGCTAAACAAGCTAACAACAATCCAAAACTTAAACACATGCTAAAACAGATTGCAAGATGCTTAAGATGTTCAGCAAATGCAACAGCTAAACAGAAATCAAAAGATCACAGCAAACAACAACTAAAACCAGAAAATAGAAATAAAAGAAATGACAAACAAGACATATGCTAGCTGAGCTTCGGTCTAAAAAGAATAATTTGAGTTCAAGCAATATTGTCCAGGTTCTGTAAACAAGAAACAAACGTGCATATGATGACAGAAAACAAAACCAGATAAAAACCAGAAACAGACTCAACAAAAACAGCAAGAAGGTTAACAAAAACTATTCAGACATTGATCTAAACGCATGCTAACAATCTGAAATCTTAATAGATCATAAACGATGCAAACACACATTAATAACCTAAATACTAAACATCAATATCATGCAAATGATAAACAACACTGGTTGCTAAAAAAAAAAAAGAAAAAAACCACAAACAGAATCATAAAAATCACAATTTAACCAATCCGAATTCTAACAGAAATCAAAGTGATCAATTGCTAAACAAGTAACAAACAAGTTAAGCATGACTGAACACAACCAAGAAAAGAAACAAAACAGAAAACATTCTGAAGTTTCTAAACAGAGCAATAATAAGTAGAACAGAAAAAAAATTACAACAGAGATATACATGCTTGACTCAACACTTAAAACCATCCTAAAACAATCTAAACATAAAATGAAATAAGACATGCATGCTGACAGAAAACAAAACAAAGCCGAGAAGACACTCAGCAGAAACAGAACAGGCAGAAAATGCACACAAAAAACAGAGACAATGCAATGCATGAAGAGCACTAGTCTCTGATACCAAATGATGGGCTTCGGGTCTGTAAATGGAGTGAAAATATGCATGCGGAAGACTTAAGATAAAAACCATGATCGGTGCTCTGTGAACACCCCAAAAGCAGACACTGAACAGACGAAAAAAACAGAGGAAACACAGGGAGAATGGTGAGGAGGAAAGAGAGCGTTACTGTGAGACCCACCATTTACAGTGGGAGCATGACGACAAAGGAGTAATTGAGAAGAAAAATTTTCTTCTCTCCTTAAATGCCATCTTCCTACTTGTCGCCTTCTCTCTCCTTAAATCTCTCTTTTCTGAAAAACTTCTTCACAGAGACCATCATTTCCTTAGCTCCCTGGAAGACTCCTCTTGGTGGAATTGCAGAAGCAATTTGAAGACTTTCGTCTTCAACTTGGCCAGGAGAAAAATACCTAGTAAGTTGATTTTCTCCCCTCTTTTCAATCCAGCACTATAATGTTACTCAAATTCTTCTCTGTTGGAAGGTGATATAATGGTGCTGTTTATGTAATCGTGGAAGAGAGATACCTCAAATTTTTAGTGTTAAACTCTATGAAGTGGAAGAGCCGATTCAGGCCGTTTGTAGTGGTCGTCAAAGGTATAAATCTGACACCCTTAACTCTTTAAAGTATCTGCAAACCATTGGTCTTTAAATTGATTTATGGCTTGGGTTGAAATGAACTAAGTTCCTATTCTATTGACACTATTGTTATGAAAGTGGAGGCTTTACTATAATTGGTCTGTTAAGAGTATATTCAAATTATAAGTCAGAATGGTGGAATGACTAGTGTTTTCTGGCACAGATCAAAACTATTTCACCCAATTAATTGGATTAAATTGAGGGAAGAATTGAGAATTTAAATGTATCAATTTTAATCCAATATTAAATGATTTTACTATTGCTTAGGTACAAATTTATCGAATCAAGTGTAGATTCATTTACCTTGGACTTTTGGACCACTGATTATTGAGACTTGGAATTATCGGGTTTGACTTATTGTAAGATCACTCAAGGTAGGGGTTTATTTTATTTTCGGTTAAGTATATTTAAAAAACATAAAATATCTATCTAATTTAATGTCATTGTTTTACTCACATTCATTTTTATCAATTGCATACTTTTATCAATTGATGCAAACTGTGGTTTTAACTATAAGTAATAGGACAGCTGAATTAGTCGTGTCCTTGGGTGAAAAACCCTAAACCTGATCATGTTATTTTGGTGTGCGACCGCAGATAGTCGATGTTTTAAAATCATGGCTACGACCGCCGAGCGTCGATGTTTTTAAATCATAGCTATGACCGCCGAGCGTCGATGTTTTTAATCTCTTTCATAAAATGTTATAAATTGTTGAGCATAATCATACATATTTTATTGCTGCTGAGAATAAACTCTATCCCAATTGAGTTTAGTCGACTCACCCCAAACGACTACTATTTTTTAAGATTCAGTAAATGAGAATTTAATTATCGGCACTAGAACAATCACTTTTGCAGAAATGTCCTATTTTAATAAATTTTTCTTGAGGACGTATCTTATATTTTTAAGGTGAGACACTATTGTGGATGTGTAAGCTTTATTGTATTTAATTCACATGTGTTATATTATTTGGACACATATCATCACGTTATCTTGTATCACTTGTTGGACCTGTTTAATCCATTGTGTTTCGGGCTGGCTTATCTTAATTTGTAAACATTCCGCTGCGATTGGTGAAATTTAGTGTTAAGGGTCGGACGATTCAGTCCTTTTCGGGCCGGGTCGTTTCCCATTCTTTCTCGGATCCCATTTGGGGCGTGACAGTTACCGAGCGCTTGAGAAGGTAGGTGTTACTCAGAATGGTGCGGAAATGGTAGAGGAGAGGAAATGAAGGCCCTGAACCGACCCAGAAACGACTCGGCGTTTTGGGTGACAGAATTCTTTCATTGCCAACGAAAGAGCTCTCGGCGGAGGGAGCAATGGCGTTCGCCCTTTCTCCTTGCTTCCATTGCTTGGAAGAAGAAGAGAAGGACTAAGAACACCCCCTAGCAGCCACAAGCTCGGGGTGCAATCAGGTGGCTTCATCCAGGCGCTACGCGCCGATGAAGTTCCGAGAGAAAAACTCTCTCTGTCGCTCGCGGAGAGCGCTCCGAACAGGAAGAAAAACTCTTCTGCGATTTTCCAAAAATACGTAATACTGGCTAAAAACGATTACAGAGGTGGAAGAGGAGCTAAATACAGAGGAAGAAGAAGGAGAGAAGCGCCTGAAGGTTCGTCGGGCAATGGCTACATTTTTAGCCGTTGGAGCTTCTGCACAAAGGCTTGCGGTCCGGTTCACTGGGCAGCAAACTTCTAAGGCCAGTTCAGCTTGATTCTCCTTTGGTTGGCTGGTTCAAACTTGGTTCTCCTTTGGTTTGGCCGGTTCACTTGGTTCAATCCTCGGTTCAGTCCGGTTCAGCTTGGTTCATCTTGATTTGACCTTTGGTTCACCTTTTTTTGAAGACTATTACAAAAAATACATTCTAAAAGGCTAAAGTTTGTCAATTAACGAGTTTTGAATAAAACTAAAATTTCTTAAAATATACAAATTAAATACAAGGCTTGTTTACATAATTTGAATTAAAGAAAAACAAACTCCTTCTTCGTTAATTTCTTTCCAAGCCAATTTCCTACTAAATTCCACAAGTCTATTAGATAGATAAAATAAATAAATAAATACATATATTGATTTGTGCTCGATAGATTGGGACCGTGGGCATATTAGTTCCAAAACACTAAACTTAGATAAATATAAAAGAAAATTTACAAATCTACTTGCATCGAAAGGTTTAAAACATATTGTGAAAGACAATAGCTACCTTTAGCTTTCAGCGCTTCAACGACCACAAAACAAAGCTCGATCCATCACAAATGAAACACCTCTGCCATTGGAAATCATAAAAAGCAACTTTTACGCCAGAAGAATCGTAAATTTTAACTCTCACCCTCCATTTCCAGCCTACGTTCGGCTGAGAGGAGAGGAGAGGAGATAGACCAGGACGAGACGAAAGGCAGAAGTTAAAATAGATAAAAACGGGAAAAAAAGAGAAAAAAGGGCAAAAAGAGAAAAGGCGGAGGAAATGACGTGGAAAGTGGCCATGTGAATGGGCCCACAAAAGACCACGTAGGACGGAAGATATTTCCACGTGGTCCAAAAGTGGTAGGAAATCTAGCAGCGAATTCAGGGGCTAGAACAGCATCTGTTAAGATCTGAAGGGACGAATGACGTTGTTATAACGAGCATCAAAATCTTAGCCGGTAGTGACCGCTTTTTCGTGTTTGTTTGGACAGCGTTAAAAAAGCCATGTAACGGAGTTTTTGCGGCCCAAAAGAAAAAAAAGCCGATAGATGCTATGTAGAGATTGACAAATAGCCTGGTTCTCCAGCCTGCTTCACCGACTTGATATTGGGGCAAACTCAGTTTAACTTTGAATTGCGAGTCATTGTGGGTTAAAAATTTTTGTAGTTCGGCTCGTTAGACTCATCTAATTAGACTCGTTTAACTCACTAGGCTCGCTGAGCCATATTTTTTCAAACTAGGCTCGACTCAATTGACTCGTTTGTTAACTTATTTGAAAATGATTAACAATTAAATATTTATCATCCTAATTAATATGATTATAATTTGTAATGATACAGCTGTCAAATATTTATAATGATTTTATGTGATATTTTTTTATTAGAACATTGCATATATTTATTTTCTAAATATCTGTCATTTTATTTATTAATAAAATAATTTTATTAACTAATCACCTAACTATTATATTTTGATATTATAATGATAAAAAAAATATTTTTTAGATAAAAAATTAATATCATTAAAAAATGTTAGTGTGATGGTATTAAGAAAAATAAATCAAAGAAAATCGTAAGATCATTTTTATCATTCAATAGCAATTTCAATATAAAGTAAGATAAGTAGAATTTTTGGAGGACAATTGGAATTTGATAGAAAATTCATATCAAGCATGAGTAGAGGCAAATTTGATAAAGCCTTTGTAGCGAGTGAAAGGCAATGTTGAGGGAACCATAAGTAGTCTATTATTAAAGAATTCTTCTATCTCTTTCGGAGAATATTTGCGAGTCTATACTAGCTTTGTGATTTATGAGTCTTGAGGTTTTTTTTTTTAGTCTTGAGATTTTTTTTTTTTTTCTCTAAATTTGTGGTTATTCTCTTGAGTTAATTTGCATTTCAATTGATTTCATCTCCACCGCAACAAATTCACAATTTAACACTTAGTTACAGTATAAGATTAATAGTAAGTCTTGTAATCTGTTAAAAGTAAACAAACAATAATGTAAAAAGATATTTAAAACAAATATGGATTCCTTCAATTCTAATACGAAATGCGTGACCTCCCTTTAACCCGATTAAAAGGCTTAGAAACTCGTTATGAAAACTATGACAATAAATAAGAGTAGTAGAGTTTCATCTATTATTCTCGTTCTTTACAAAATTATTTATAAATTTTAAAAGAGACTTAAAAACATGTGTGATTTGATATAAAACTTTGAGTTTGTGCTTCATAGGGATGAACACTACCCGGTTCGGTCTAATTCCACCTCGTAATTGAGACCGAACCTTGGTCCTCGACTCCAAAATTTACGATTTGGTTCCAATCTTTTTCAAAAAAAAATTATTTTTTAAAAATTATTATATTTTTTTTGTTGCTGTTAGGTCGAGTTTTTTGTGTTTGGGTTTAGTTTGAGGCCATTTTCAAATAAGTGTCAGTTTTTTGGGATTTTTTTGTAAGGTTTTAACAGGCTTTCTTCTAGTAGAAATTTTTACCACGTAATTCAATTCAATTTTTACAATTTAGACTCCCAAAATTATGAATCGAATCGTTACTTGCGATTCTTGAAAGTGTGGAATCATTGACTAGCTCAAAAGTGTTCGTTTGGGATGACACTCGCACAGTCTTATTATTGGGGTTAGTCAAAAATACGTTTTTTATAGCTAGAAAGAAGAACTATACAATCAATTTTCCACTATTTAAAGGGAGGTGAGATTGTACACCTCCATTGGTATAGACTTGACATTCTCACTTGGCTCGTCTTTGCATGCACATGCGGACGGTCACAATTTCTCACTTTTGAGGACTAGATGTATTCGTCGGCCATACTTTCGTTTGAAATTTAGCTATGATACCATTTGTAATGTCTCATAATACAAAATTTTCTATATTTTGCGAAACTCGCACGACTTTGTTTTTAGTGTTAGCTAAAAACACGTTGTACTATGTAAGAATTGTAACTATATTAATAAATTATATATTTTTCAGTTTTCCAAGTAATGTAAGATTATCTACCCCACATGTTTGAGCTGGATCTTCACACTTGACTCGTTCTTGACTTCCTACATCGTGCTTTTTTTTGCTAATCTCATAAGGTTAAAGCTACATTTGTTTTTTTTTTTTGTTTTTTTTTTTTTGCTTAGAACTCATTTTAACTAGTACAATTAATATCAAATTTATAAATAATTAAAATAAATTATCAGTGATATTAGTTAATTAGCATGATATTAGAAATTATAAATTAATAAGAGTAAATTGAGAGCTAATAGCGTAGCGGCGCATTATCTCTTGTGGCATACTATAGTTTTAATGGTTTTTTTTTTTTTTTAATTTTAAACCATAAAATATGAGTTTTTTTTTTTAAAAAAAAAAAACTCATAAAGTTTACTATTCATCGAACCAACTTAAAGTTTAAAAAATAGGTAATTTAAACATCGAGGTACGGCGAGTCTGACCGTCCTCTCAAATTTTTTTTTTCTGCCAAAACCCGTGATTTAATTCACAAGTTTTGTCCCATGTGAGAGGATGACCGGTGCAATTGAACCAGCCGTCCTCTTAGGCTATAAGACAAAATCCTTGACAAAAGTCACGAGTTTTGTCTTTTAGTGAGGAAGGACGGTCGGTTCAATTGGACCGACTGTCTTTACTTCTTTTATTTACGGAACCTTTTTTTTTCAAATCACACTAAAAATTTTCAATACTTTTTCGACATTTTGCTTGCTCCGGCGATATTTCTCCGCGTTCACTGGCTAGGTATGAATTTTTTTAATAATATAATTTACTTTAGAGATTAAAAAAAAACTTATTCTTAAGGTGTCAAATTGAAATATAGTTAGACAACCGAGATTAAATTAATAAAAAATACAATAAAAAAATACGTCATAAAAAATTTAATCTTGGTTGTCTTATTATATTTCAATTTAACACATTAAATATGAGTTTTTTTTTTAAATCCCAAAAGTAAATTATATTATTAAAAAAAATTCATACATAACCAGTAAATGCGGAAAATATCACCGGAACAAGCAAATAATTGAGATAGTATTAAAAGTTTTCAGTGTCATTCAAAAAAAATGGCTCCTTAAATAGGAGGAGGAAGGACGTCTAGTCAAATTGGACATGCCGTCCTTCTTATCATGAGTTTTGTCTTTTAACAAAAGAGAATGACCGGTTCATTCTCTCACATGGGACAAAATCCGTGATTAATTCACGGGTTTTGGCCAAAAAAAACTGAGAGGATGGTCAGACGTTCCGTACCTCGAGATTTAAATTGTTTATTTTTGTTATTTTGAAGTTTGATTCGATGAATAGTAAAATTTAAGAGATTTTAAAAAAAAGCTGATACTTTAGAAACCCTAGTTTTAATTGGCAATCTACTAAGCCCTAAAATGAAGGCGAACCACTTGTTAGTGTTTTTACACACTTACACGCAAGTGCACGTGTCGCTAACGAAGTAATAGAGTAAGTAGAGTATCGATCCCACGAGGATATTCTAATTGTAATTAAATTGCTATAACGATTTTATAGAAATAATCAAATGATAAATAAAATTAATTGAAAATAAATTCAGAATGACAATTAAACAAAGTAAATCAGAATAAAAGAGGTAAAAATGATAAAAGAAGGCCTTGGCTAGGATCGATTTCTTTGTTACGATTAATTTACTACTGATGCTGTGGTAATGCTCTGAGCATTATCTAAAGAACAGCAAGAATAAAAGTATTTTCTAGGATTCTTTCGAATTGCCTAGGTAAATTCAAATCAGAATTTCTTTCTACCTTGAAAGAATGCAACTAATATTGAATCTCATATATGTGCAATTCTTATCGCCAATCAAATTAGTGTTAACCACGTTGTAACAAAGTAATTCAATTAATTATTCATGCATCTCTAATTTATATTTATCCGTCGATACAATATAAATATGAATAGTTAACCTATCTATCGATATGGTTTAACATAGCAAATAAATTTCACGAATAATTGTTCAATAGATAATTCCAAAAGCAAACCAAGATCGTAGCAAAATAACGTAACAAATACTATCGTCCTAACCAAGATAAAAGGGTTTAGCTATAGACATATTGAAAAAAAAAAAAAAAAAAAAAAAAAAAAAAAAAAAAAAAATTTGGCCAGAAATAAAGCGGGTGGTAAAGATCACTCACCATTTCTCGAAATCACGAAAAAAACAAAGGGAAGAACTGAAGAAATCGGATAGAAATTGCTCCACCACAGATTTTAATACAACATTCAACAGTCGTAATATTGCTATTTCCAGCTACTTTTACTAGTCTTCTTGGAATCAGAAGACCAAAACGTTGCCATTCGGAATGTGCTGCTGAGAAAACATCGGAGGAAGACAAGTGCTGACCACCTTATCGCTTAGTTTTCTCCCGTCCGCCCTTTTCTCTCTCTATTTTACTGTTTCTTCAATAAATAGAAATCTCCCGCTAAACCTCTGGGTACGTAAGTTTGTAATTTGGTTTTTCAACCATTCTTTTTTTTCCTTTCGTGTTGGAGAGCCTTCCAGCAAAACCAATACAGCGGTTTCAAGATACCAAGCGCGCGTGCCGTTATTTCCAAACCAACAGTCAGCTTAGTAGTAACAAATAGTGTGGCTTAGCATCATGAATTGGTTCGTGTTTTTTCAACGAGCGGTATAAATTAGCGTAACTAAGTCTTTTATTCGATGTGTGTTCAAAATTATTTAATTTGTACTATTTGTAACATATTCTGGTAAATTAATTATTCTAATTTGAACTTATTCAAGTAAGAAATTCATAAATGGCATGG
>CM039505.1:6090985-6129280 GCA_022432975.1 Begonia masoniana | reverse complement strand
TGTACGATTATGGGATTGGAGAGATTCAAGATGTTGTTTTAGTATAATTTTCAGTCCTAGCAGTGCGGGAGGCGAGATGGTTTAATTTATGCAGTTACGCATTTGGTTCGATTGCCGAAGTATGGTGAGGAAGTTCGAAGCCTTGCTCGCTTCGCGCCACGTCAGTTCACATTAATGGGGACGCAGTACGTAGATTTTTACAGACTTGGCCAGAGTTCGATGCGTCTTACGATAGCTAGGGTACGAAAATGTATCCATGAACGAGTTGTGGCTAGAGCGCTTATAAGAGGCAGTTGATTCTTTTGCCAAACCGAGGGAACCATCAGGGCCTTCTTTCGAGAGATCCCCCTCAGATCAGGAGTGGGCTGGCATCTGAAGAGCCATCCACAGCAACACAACAGAGAGGCTTTAGAGCCTTTAGAGGGATGCAACGATCGAAAAAAAAAGGGAGGTACCAGGTGCAAAGGTGCTTCTCAAATGCATTGGTGCGTAATGCCGAAAGAACGACAGTGGTGATTGCCGGGTTGCACAACAAATGTTTTGTAGGGTGTGGAGCTGACCACGTCGTTAAAGACGCCCGAAGGAGCCCGGCCGAAAGATCAGTCAGCAGTGATGCGGGGAAGGGTTATGCCTGAGATCTTTGCATTTATCGAGCCTGTAATGTTGATGACGGGGGGGCCTGCTGCCGTCTCTTATTACAGGACTGTCTCAATTGCCTGTATACATATTTTATGTGTAAATCTATATAATAATAATGATGTCTAATGATAGGCTTAAAATATAAAAGTAAGAAAGAGAAGAAATAACATGATAATCTTTAGCATGTCATTATGCACTGCTGGCCAATTGCCTCTTGTGCAAATCTCAATGTCTTCAATGCTCATCCCTGGCTGTCGGAAAGTTTACAGCTGAACCAATAACCATTGCCATTATAACGGTCTTCTTCTCATGTTATGAATGGTTATGAGCCCGCCTCTGGTGCTCTGTTCGGACACATTTTGCTTCCATCGCCTAGAAATTAAGAATCTGACAGAGAACTTTGGCTGCTTATGCGTTTCCGAAACAAGTTAAATTTTTAAGGATCATGGTCTTTTTTCTTGCCAGAAAAAAAATGGTTTCGCAATATAATTTTCAGCCAAATAAAAATTCCTGTGAACATTAAAAGATTTAAACTAACCGACTTGCACTATTTGGGAATGCATAAACTAATGCATGATCCGGAGCCTTACTGAGACGAAATGAGATAGCCGGCATTCTCACAAGAGGTCGGGTCGCACTCACGACCTATTAAAAACAATCGGATCATTGAGTTTGACCTTAACAGTGATGTATTAAAGTAGAGATTTTGGACGACAGGTAAATGGTATGGAAAGATTTTATGCAGAGAATTCATGACCCATGATTGGAATTGACACAACTACTTGTTTTGGTAGATCATATCATATGGTATGGCCAAGAGTTTTAAATGCAGACAATTCTTGACCCGTCATTGTCTTTTTTGGTATTCATATCACTGGTATGGAAAGATTTTCTGCAGCAATTCATGACCCGTAATTTGGAGTGACACAAAAATACTTGTTTTGGATTTCCTATCATCTTTCATGATTGCAAAGTTGAAACGGAGGTTTGGAAGTGACACAAAAATACTTGTTTTTGG
Organism: Begonia masoniana; assembly: GCA_022432975.1. Taxonomy (NCBI): domain Eukaryota; kingdom Viridiplantae; phylum Streptophyta; class Magnoliopsida; order Cucurbitales; family Begoniaceae; genus Begonia; species Begonia masoniana. Next base: position 6,127,623 of record CM039505.1, on the reverse strand, counting down.
TATAATCCGTATCATTTCATTATTGCAAAGTTTACACGGAAGTTTACGAGATTGATGGGATGCCAACTCCTGAGCAACAGTTCCGATCCAAACCCTAACACTGGATGAACAGTTCAACCCCTTTTTTTGTTCGTTTTTTTTGTGATATTCGGTGCTGGAAAGCACAGTATAGTCTGGACATTTGGATAGTTTTCTTTTAGATTACTATAGTTCGACCTGTTTTGGACGAAGTTCGTACGAATTATCTTGTGGAATTATCTTAAAACACATGTATAAGTAAACGAGAACTCATTTATCACATACTCAATTTTTCTACAGTATGCGATAACCCCTCACAATCAAGAGAAATTTAAGACATTTTTTTTCTTCATACGTCGGATTCACTAATTTTATCCTTAAATCTCATTTGTTTAGGATTGAAAACACGACTTATAAAACCTTCAGTTTATGTTTTTCCTAGGGCGTGGTGAGGTGTTGTAGTATCACACTTGATGGACTATTACAATATTTTTCATTGGGATCTGACGTTCTTGTTACCACACTTTTGATTGAGTTTTGGCTTTATACATCTGTTAAATTTCTCGATCTTGGGTATACATTATTTACTGCTTTGAGTTGAATCCATATAAATTTTGTTTTTAGGCTTTAGGCTCAACGCATTGAATGTTTTTCTTTGGTAATCAATTCCAACCAAATTACAAAGATATCATGAAAACCTCGTAACCTATTTGGTTGTATTTTTTTCAAGGTTTGCTGAAATTTCAGTTTGCCGTCAGAGAATCGTCTTTATATTGTCAAGGGTAAAAAACGATTTAAACCCCAAAAATTGATTTTTTGTTTTTAAAAAAAACTCTTAAATTATTAATACGAACAAACAAATTTCAAACTATAAACACTAACCATCTAAATTCATGACAAACCTTAATAACATCTCGTTCTGCATATTTATAAAGAGAACTGTGACCGTTCTCCCATGCAGTTTCCTATTCTATTCGGGGTCGACGCGGGTGTGTAGACCCCGCTTACGGGTAGACGGGGACCGTCTCAAAAGAACGAACCTTCGTTTTATTGGGGGGTTCGGCGAGAGGGTTCACTGTACGTTGCATGTGAAAACAAAATCGGGGTCCGTTTATTTAGCTCGCACCCCGTTTTACAGAGCAATTTTAAAATGGGGGGGTCGTTCTCCTAGAGAAACGGGGGGCCGATCTCCTTGATTATTTACGGAGATAGGACCTGTGTCTTTATAACCTGCAGCTCAGATAACCTATCGAGCATCCACCGAGATTGATAGTTAGGGTTTCGATCATTGGAAGTTATTTTATTAGGATTAAGACTCGAAGACTTAAAAAAAAATCGATACTTAGGTTTTACCCTACTGTTACAACCATGACACTTTTACATCATCATCAGCTCTTCGCAGAGACATTCCAAAATTACAACACTCTAACAAAAGAAAAAAAAAGAAAAAAGAAAAGCAACAGCAATTCCAATGAAACCATTGTAACTGTTTGCGAAGAAGGAAGAGCTCTCTCCGTCCCTCTCTCCTCTCACAATTATTTCCAGTACTACTTGATTATCCATTTGTGATGCCCACTTTCTAACACCCCCGTTTGTTTAAATGCTCGAGATAAGTTTCTAGCTTTATTAACCTCTTTCGTTGCAGTAACTCAACCCCGTTAACGTCTTCTTGCTGCAGGTTTTCTCTCTGAGCATTGAAAATCAACCGCGCACAGGAAGACCCAGATCGTTTTCTCTGCAAGCTGCCGAGTATTGAGTAGTCCCCTCGAAGAAGAATTGGTGTTGACCGATTGTCTACTTTTCTGCTGAATATACAACACAACCTATGATTCCAGTTTGGCTTCGGCTTTCGTAGCTTCAGGACTCCGTTCCTGTGATTGCAAAATGCCAAAGAAGATTATTATGAGCTCTCCTCTCTCTCTCCTCCCTTCTCTCTCTCGCTCTCTCGACTTCCAAATGTATCATCTGTTGTTCCAGAATGTCATTCACCATCCTTATAAAAGAGAGATTTGGCCTATATCATATTAATGTCTTTTTCCTCTTCTGGAAAAGCAACCAACAATATATATTAACTAATGTAAGGAATAACACAACAATATCACCCTTCTCCTCTTCAATGATGGAAAAACCAAGTCTTTTTCGAAATTTTATGAGAAAAAACCGCGGAAAACTTTTAAACGTGCAACGAGTCGTCATTTCAACTGGGTAAAGCTCATTTGCATTTAACTTGCCTTGCATTTACAAGGCAGCAACAGCTGACATTGCTTGCAGTTGACTCTAGCTAGTTTTTTTAGGGTACAAATGTACTGACCCCTGTAGAGTCCTTGAATAAGGATCCGCGGACCAGGAACATCGGATCAGTCTTACCTACCCACAAAAAAAAAAGCAGAAAATTAAATAAATACATAATAGAAAAATTAAAAAGAAAAAAAAACGTATTACCAAGTAAAAGAAAGATCGAAGATCTCCTCCTTGAATCTCAACTCTAGGTTTTGTGCACAGTTGGACGGAAAACGTCGGGGCCTTGTAGACGTTCCCCTTCCGTTGAAGTGACAGACCAGCTTTATGGAAGTAGTGAAATAATCAAGAACATCGCTATCCCTCTCTCCAACCATAAGGTCCTGCTGTTCTCACTCTCTCCTCGGACTCGTAAGTTGATGATAGGAATCAACCGCTTAACACTCAGAGAAGAATTTTTACTGCTGTTTTGGGACCATGGAAAGCCTTATTTATAGGGAGATTCTACTTTTTTACAGTTCTTATTTTCTTCCCAAAACCCGTGTTATTGGAGAAGAGAGAGAGAGAGAGGAGCTAGAGGAGAAGAATGCATTAGGAGAGAGAATAAAAGAACTCTAAAGCAATATCACTAACTTCTTGCCCACGTTCTTGTTGGTTTTCAAAATTTGCCAGCATCTTTTGGAACCGAACTCACCTAAAATGGACCTTTTCGGTTTGCTTTCCATTTTGGTTTTGGTTTTGGGTCGTTATTTTTTTTCAGCTTGGGTCTATTTGAGTTGGTTTGGGGTTCGGTTTTTAAATCATTTGGTCAGTTTTTGGTCGATAATGGTTTTCCGTTTTTTATAATTTTTTTTTTTTAAATACAATAGAACAATATAATATAATCTATAATCTCGGTTTCGATTCCGCTCCACCAGTTTTTACAAAAAAAAAACCGAGAACTTGAACCGAAAGATTCGTTTTACCTCGATTCGTTCTAAATCGATTGTTTCAAAACCAACCGAACCAAACTATCCAGAACTACCTTCGGTTTACCCAGTTCAAAACCTGAACCCATCCCCCTTCCATCGCTGGCCAGTGCATGGATTTATTTGTATTGCATTTACCGCTCCTTCCTCTGCTGGGTCTGTTGGATTGGTTTCTTGTTGGTTTTACAAGTCTAAAGTAGCACTGGGCTTAAGCTCAACACTTTTCCCCAACCAGAGGTGGTCCTTCATGGCAGACCTCAAACCACCTATATCAGCCATCTGTGGCATAATAATCTCAGGAGCTGAAGGATTCTTCCTGAGCATTAACCCTAGAGGCCAATAAACAAAGGCTCACTCGTTTTGCAATTTAGTCCAGATAAGACGACCATATGTGTTTGTTCACGAACCTTCTTTAATTGATGAACCTAGAGAAGCTTTATGATTCAGAGCATAAAGGGTACTCCACCAAGAGCATGGAGGGTTTTAGTGGTAATGTCATTTCACCAGAAAAAGAAAGGATTTTAGTCTGAATCAAATTAACGGTGAAGCTCAATTGTTCTATGAGCTGATCAAAATCCGTATGCCAGTTTCTTCTAAGCTTGAGACCACCCTACTCAATTAAAACGGTCACCACTGAGAAATAAGCTTCTCAATTGTTAAGAATGCTCCGTTGTCTTCTATTCTTGCCTTCTGAGTTGTCGCTTATTAATTAGTCAATAAGCATTATTTTAATTATTTCTAAGGTATCAGCTAAAAAATTAAAGATAATCTAATATTACTTTTAACTGTGTTGAGATGTTGTTTTTGGTACCCATTGAACCAACAATAAAATCTTCACATAGTAAATAAATTATATTGATTTCAATTTTTTTATTATGGTATTTTAATTTATTTTTATAAACTCGAAATAGTAGTAATCAACAATTCACACGACTAATATTTTAGATGAAACTTGAAGTAATACAAAATCAAATATGGTTTATTTTATTTGAGGAACGTATAGTTTTAATCTGATCTATGATTGGTAACATGAGTTGAAGTGTGGTTTTATAAAATATGATCATAACTGACGAATCGATGAAATTAATTTTTTATAAATATTTTTCGATAGATCATAATATTGTAATTAATTACAATAACATCCTATCTCCTATGTTAATGCCAAGAGTTTAATAAATTTTATTTATTTTGTTATTAACTCCGTAAAATTAAATATGGATTAGTTTAGCCGTAACCTTTGAACTCCGCAATGAGGGTTGTGCCACTTGCTTCTACTCGCGGCACGAGAGCTCAACGAAAGGGAGATCAGTGTAGATTCAACATAGTTGTGTCCTAAGCATTTGTGGTGCATCATCCCGCGTTACTTGTTTAGAACCATACGACACTAGTTCAAACAAAATGTTGTTTTGATCCATACAATTTGAAAATGGTAGATCATGATGTGTTGGAATACAACCCCGTTTTCACGACTGAATTGTTCTTTTCGTTTTGTAAACACCTTAAAAAATTCTTATTCAAGTGAGGATCATTTACGGAATACTGAAATTTTAAGATGTCGACAGTACACCAGAAATGAAATTATAATATAGTTGTGAGATTAGATCATATTATTTTCCCGAAGCGTTGAAAACACTTTTCCAAGGGTAAGAACTTATTTTTCCATGTTATTAGATTTACCTAATTTGTACACATATTTTATTGATCTACTAAACTAACGTTTTTTCGTTTTGAAATTATTTTTCAACGAACCCAGAGACAGGCTAACACTAGTATTACAAGGTGTGTGGTTTCCCTTACCCGTGGGATCCAAAATCAACGTAAATCGCAGTGGAGATGCGACAATGGAGCATGTACAATACACTCGCAATCTATGTCGTTCTTCTTCTTCTTTCCTTATTCCACTGCGAGTTGAAATTTGGATAGAAATTTGATGATGCATTCACATGTTCAATTCTTTTTTTTTCGAAGAGTCAAAAACAAGTGGAGCTGTACAATACAATCGCATCTATGTCGATTCTTGTTTTCGGTATTCCATTTTCGAGTTGAATATCTCGATCAAAATTTGATATGGCATTCCAAATATTCAATAGATTCGCCAAATAGTAGTATAATGAATTTGACATAGTTTTTTTTTTAAAAAAATAAAAGAAGTTTTAATGAAATCTCTGGAAATGCTAACAAAAAAATGGTATTTTGTAATTTCTTTGGCAGATGGTAAACCATGAACTAACAAGGTGAAGAGAGCGAAGCAGGCGAAAGCTTAGTTTGAGTTAATGTAGTGAATGGCTGTAAGCCGGAGGAGCGAGAAACGATATCCCGGCACTCAGCCAGAGATCACTCTGGAAAGCGAAGGAAACCCGTCATTTTGTCTTCTCAGTGGGGTTTGCTTTTCGTGTTCTTCTTTACGGTGTTTTGCTTTCTGCTACTTGATTAATTCGGGCGATCAATTGGTATTTTAGCTCATCTTAGGCAACTAGCGAAAGTACGGAAAGTTTTTTTTTAGGTTGCAGATTTTCTGATTCAATCATTTTGTACCTTGATTTATACCCTGTTATCTGTCAACTGTCATTTCGCTGAAAAATTCCAACTCCCCAATCACATTTTTCGACTTCTACCGTTGTATAGGATCACCTAAAAAAGAGATATTAAGAATTGACTAACAACCCATTTTGGTCCGACGAACTCAACGACCACGATCCAAAGCTATATAGCGCTTGAAAGTTAGAGGGACTTTTGAAATTTCGAAGCGTTCAGCCTCTGCAATTTAACAAGTGGATTCGTCCATCTATTAACTATGTTTGAAATTGGTAGTTTTTGAATGGTCTTCCGGTTTGACAAAACTAAATGCGAACTTTCAGGGACATTAAATCTACTAGTGGTTTTCTTTGTGGTTTTTTTGCTTGGGGTATCCTTCGATTCACCTCCCCGCCAAAAATATGCGGCTCCCAGGTGGTCCTCCTGTTACGCGACTAAATACAGCTCCAGGGATGGGAAGACATTTAGCCTATAGAATATGGTGTAACCAAAGAAAGACTAATTACAGAATTGTCTACTTCATGGTTTTGGTTCTTGCAACACGATTCTGTCCCGTGCCCAAGACCCCCTCTCTCCGAATCCTCTATCTCTTTCCTCATTTTCATTCTCTTAGTATTCTGTTTTGTTGAATGTGTACTATAATTTTTGAACCGAGTGAGTTTGTGTAGGAAAGTTGACGAAGTAGAGTCTACCTTGTGTCGTTTGACCAGACCTGGCTATGGAGAGAGTGTCCTCACCCCGAATATAACATTGGAAAGCTAGCCTTAGACGTAGCACAGCTTGCTGATCAATTGGATCGTGATCCAATTTATGTCTTGGATTTTCATGGGAGGGCAAGCTGTTTTGGCTGTCTCAATCATTCCCGACCGGTAATAAACCTCGCCCCTCTCTCTCTTTGTGTCTCTTAACTGGCAAGCTGATCATGTGGCTAACTATGGTATAGTTCATGTTACTATTTCTATTGAGGAATTTCTAATTTGAGATATAGATCTAGGAATTTTATTTACCGGTTGTCTTGATCAAATTTTAAGTATCTTCTTCGCCTTGATTTTTTTTCCGAAGATTATACATTTTTTCCATCTAATTTACACTATAAGTCGACCTCGTGACGGTTCGTCATTAATTATAATAATCGTTATGTAAATTTATATCCTTATGCGCTAGCTAATAAGCTCACGTTCGAGGGTTTACATTAGGTATAGATTTTTTCCGACGTCTTGCTACGTGTTTTTCGCAAAAATTGCAGGCTAGCGGTGTTGCCCTATTATCCCGTTGTAATTCTGGGGTATGGACTTTCGGTGAACGTGTTAAAGGAAGCTACTACGAGCAATTGAGGCAGACCGAATGGACTCTCCGTTCGTCTCATGTACATCCCCGTGTCTACTTACTGGTTGAACACTTCAAATTGGTTTCCTTCTTCGAGTGTCATAGCTCACGTCCGAGATCGTTCCCTATGACACAAACTTCGGCCCAGCTCCATGACCAGAACAATGATGTTTTCTATCTCTTCTCTCTCTATTTGTCTCCACACGTTTTTTTTTTCTCTCTCTTCAATGTTTGCACAGACATATTATGAACTCATGAAGAGATGCTTAATAGCTGTCTCCTTCAGGCTCAAATCACAGCAGCCGTGAGTATCCAGTCTGTCGTCGAGACTTATTGTTGTTTTGGAAAGTGGAATTTAGCCCAATCGTCTCGGAGACCTATTTTCAGAAAATGAGGTCTTGTCACTTGTGGCAAGAGAATTGACCGACTTCGTACCTTTTTCCTCTACAACGCTATATGTAAGGCAACTCCCGGGTGATTCCCATATCACAGCTACGGGTGGGCCGGCACTTGTTTCCATTTGCAGATGGAATGTCCGACTCCATTACAAGGCTCTATTACTCGGGCGCAAAACTGAGTGCATCGCATATACATTTTCTGCCATGTGCATCTACTCAAGGTTAGCTACATAATTAAGAGTTCTCCCTAGTTTACTATTTGCAGAGATTGCGGTTTCCTCTTTGGCTCTACTTCAGGTCCGACATGATGTGTCTACCGTAGTACTCCTAACATCACTTTCCCTTTTCGGATCAATTGAAAATTAAAGACCAAATTTACTGTCACCGGTAAGTTCAAGAATTATTTCTATTTAGTCGGGCCCATGTTCACTATAAACTTCAGATTGGATTTTCAAAACTAAATGTATTTTGATTTTTCGTTGGTGGATTTTTCGCATTTGCCATAGTTTTTTTTATTTAATCAGGGTTTTTCACGTTTACTGGTGTTTATGATATTCTATTTCTTCTTGTTGTTTTGGTTTGATTTTGAAAATCTGGCTTAGCTATGGCGTGTCGTAACACTAGTTGTGCACTATCATTCACTTGGCTAGAATGGACAGTGATAAAAATGCATCAAGATAAGGAGATACAAAATTGGTAACGCAGTTTCGGCAAATTGCCTATGTCTGCGGGCCACCTCATTATTACAAAACCCAATATCACAGAGTTCACAAAGTTACAATAACCGGACTTAGACAAATAAAGACCCCTCTTATCTTGTCGTCGTCTTTCCTAACTTCCCCAATGAACTGTTTTTTTCGAGCTCCATGTTCCCGACTTTGGACCATCCCTCCCAGGAGCGAAATGCGACACCTCCTCTTGTCATAATACGCCTCCCTCTCGTAATCCGTGTATGGCAAGGATCTTCTTGCTCACGATCAAATGACAGGCTAACCCTGGTCGATAACAGAACTCTTCTTGAGTTTTCAGGCAAAAGCCGCCTCCGAGAGCATTTAATAAAAAAATAACAATTGCCTCTCCTGACCTGCTTGGGACACCAACCATTGCTTAGAATGTCAACAACGACCCCTCTGCATACACATTGAAACCAACCAAGGTAGAGTGTATACAAGTCTCTAGAGACAGAACCAAACACAACACACCCCTCCGCCAACGCTTAGGTACGACAGATCAACATTGCTCGTGGACGTAGAATGAAATGTGAATGATGAATAATTCGCCTTGCAATATTATGTGCTAGATAGTGTTTAATATCGTCTGTAACAGATTTTCGTTCAAATATTTTTCCCAAATATAAATGCCACAGAATAAAAACCGAATCCTCCACAAAATTCGGATTTATGATACTCTTTAACAACACAGGAAAGTAGCAAATAAAAGATTTGAATCCCAGAATAATTGTGATCACGAATTTTACTATTTGTTATCGTACACAAAAACCCAACTTCTAATTGACAGTCCATAGATAATTTCAAAGATAATTTATTTTCCAAGAACTACCAAACTATAATATACTGTTGTATTTGATACCATAAATTCCATAAAATAATGTCTTCCTTTCTGAAACGATTACTGTATCTTATTTATTTCTAACAAAAGTCAACACATAACGTTATTACTTTGCCCAAGAATTCTGCAACCCAATGGCATTAACATTCAAAGCGACTTTGTCACAATACAATACCCCACCACCCCCCCCCACCCCGCATTCCGTTTAAATATTTTTTCCAGGATATTTTTTAGTGAGATGTGTAGACTCCCTTATTTGGCATAGAAGTGAAGTCCATTAGCAGAACTCTAGGTTTGAAGAAGGACAAGATTAGAGTTGCTTCATTTGGCAAACCAATTTGTTATTTGCCTTTTGATTTTTATTTTGACGTTGCCAGGGATCGGTTGTCGGTGAAACTGGTGGTGCAGTTACAGAGATCTTCCCCCGGAGCGTCGTAGATGAATAGAATATGAAGGAGCTACCTCTTTCTGCTGCCATCTAGTTGGCCTTCGCGTTGTTTTTCCTCTCTCAATCGTCCCGATTTTTCCGTAGCTTTCGAACTCGATATACATTTCCATTCATAACCCTCCATATTTGTTTTATGTCACACGAATCAAATACATCACAAATTTTGGACCATTTCTAGAGTTATCAGAAAAGTAAAACTTTAAAAAAGAATCTGTATACGTTATCAGTTTACTTCTAGAAGTAAAATGCGTGATTTAATTAATACGTTAAAATTAACGAAAATTAAAAAAAAAGAAATGGTTTCTTCTCAAGAACACTCCGTGGCTCGTCACTCTCTCTCTCTCTCTCGCTCTGTCTACCCCTCTGCACCATGCGCGAACTTTCTCCTCATTCTCTAATCTCCTGATACTTAAAACCAAAACCTTTTCCCAAATTGCTCTTAATCCCAGACCCACAAATGGCGGACGGAATTTTCTGACTCCTGGGTTTTTGACTGTTTTGAAGCTTCCGAAAATTGTCGCCGTCTTTTCCCACGTTCACTGAAATCAGTAACCCTCGAGGAAACACCATCACGTCTCCTTCCTCCCCACGTTCTCAAAACCTATTGCTCCGAATCAAACAAATCCTCGTAAATCCTCCGTCTGACGATCACTACTTTCCGTGGCTCTCGGTGAAAGGAGGCTGATTGACGGCGCGACATCAATCCGCCGCACGAACGACCTTCCCAATGGTTTTATGCCGGGAACACGGCGGGGGTTAACGGTCAACGGAACCACCCCTGACCCGGAGAAACGTCCAGCCAGCCCTTTTGGCACCGGAAGACGAAGTCTTCGGCGAGACTTCGATTAGTTCTTGCACTGCATAGAACGGCGGGGTTGATAAATCCTTGTCTCTACGCGACAATCGTGACTGGATCAGGGTCTAGAGAACAACAATGTGAAAGCGATATCCGAGACAATCACATCGCAGCTTTTTGTTCCGTTGCTCATCGAGAGAAATTCGTTATGAGTTTATACTATAATTTTAAAGCACTGTAACAAGTAGGGAAATTACCAACCCACCGCAAGTATCGGTTTTTTTCAATTCCAACACGAAGTTTTATTTTTAACAATTTAAACCACGACTTATCGAAAAGTGCCAAAAACGACCACGCCGGACGGACGCAAAAAACCGCCGTCCGTCCGGGTCACTGTTCACGTGAACAGTGCGGACGGACGGTAAAAAATTACCGTCCGTCCGGGCACTGTTCACGTGAACAGTGACCAGTTTACGTTCGTTTTTCTCGTTTTATAAATTAATTTTTAAAAATAGTAAACGATATTGGATTTAGTTAAAATTTTTATCACATATTCCAACATTATAAGAAGATAATCGGAAAAGTTTCGTGATTTACAATGCTTATATGATTTATTATAATTTTTTTACGTATGTTTTATAACTAAATAACTAAAATTATAATAAATCGTACAAGTGTTAGAAAATCACGAAACTTTTCAGATTATCTTCTCATAATGTGGTGAATATGTGATAAAATTTTAACTAATCCAATATCGTTACTATTTTTTAAAAATTAATTTATAAAACAGCAAAAAAAAACATTTAAATGGGTACTGTTCACGTGAACAGTACCCGTCCAGACTCAAAAAACCGCCGTCCGTCCGGGTCACTGTTCACGTGAACAGTGCGGACGGACGGTAAAAATACCGTCCGTCCGGGTCACTGTTCACGTGAACAGTGACCAGTTTACGTTCGTTTTTCTCCGTTTTATAAATTAATTTTTAAAAATATTAAACGATATTGGATTTAGTTAAAATTTTATCACATATTCCCAACGTTATGAGAGGTAATCGGAAAAGTTTCGTGATTTTCTAACACTTGTACATTTATTATAATTTTAGTTATTTATTTTATAAAACAAAGTAAAAAAAATTGTAATAAATCATATAAGTATTGTAAATCACGAAACTTTTCCGATTATCTTCTCATAACGTTGGAAATATGTGATAAAAATTTTAACTAAATCCAATATCGTTTACTATTTTTTAAAATTAATTTATAAACGGAAAAAAAAAACAAACGTAAACAAGTCACTGTTCACGTGAACAGTGACCCGGACGGACGGTATTTTTACCGTCCGTCCGCACTGTTCACTGTGTAACAGTGACCCGGACGGACGGTGGTTTTTTGCGTCCGTCCGGCGTGGTCGTTTTGGCACTTTTTCGATACGTCGTGGTTTAAATTGTTAAAATAAAACTTCGTGGTTGGAATTGAAAAAAACCGCTACTTTGCGGTTGTTTTGGTAATTTCTAAAAGTATATTCTTGTGTTCTTCATGCATTACGCAAGGCCAATCACGATTAAACTAGATTTAAAGAATGATTATTTGCTTGAACAGTTTTGAAGGCATCGTCATCACGCCAAGGCCACCATCAACCAAATCATCCAAGTGGGTCAACTTAATTATTTTCAGGTCCGATTTAGATCCAAAAATGCTAATCTTTCACTCTAAATATTCATTATTGGCATCGCAACGATGCGTTGCCACAATGCCGAACCGAGCAAGAGGCTCGATCCCATATGCGGGCTGGTCCCAGACCGGAAACAGTAGCATGTTAGGCTCGGATGGTTTAATTCGTTAGGTTCAGTAAGTCATATTCAGATTCGATTGAGCTCGATTTACACGTCTAGACGATCATCCTACTTATTACCCCTAGTGCTGTAACTTTACTTGGGAGTAAAGAGTTTTTAGTTGAAGAATGATTAACTCTATGGTGAATAATCACTAATTGCACTAAAAACAAGCGTTAATCTCTTAAAGGAACAAAGATACATCATTGTTGCGGGAAACATAAGAAATATTGGTAGAAGCTTTACATTTTGTCACACCTTAGTTTAAGTTTGCACCGCTCTAGACACGTACGAAATATAAACGCATAGCGGAAACTCTCCAATAACGAGTCTTCGCTGTTACGACACTTCAAATGAATCGAGGAACAGAAGAACTTCATTCTATAAATTTCCATTTTCTATCAGCCAACAGCTCCGGAGTTTGAAGTTGTAAAAATTCATGCGGATTCTACAATCACTTTCACAATTGAATATACAACATCTTGTCATTCTCAGTTGAAAGTAGAGCAAAAAACTAAACCCCGGTCGGGATAAGCTTAACCTTCTCACGAGCTTGGATTAAAACTTCATGATTCGATCCATTATTTCTGAGCATCCCCGCCGGTGGGTGTGGTCATGAAGGATTCGCCGCAGCCGCACTGCCCTTTCGAATTTGGGTTGATAAATATGAACTCCGACCTGCAAGGAGGCAAAGAGAAAACAACAGCATAAGAAATGATTCTCGTCAATGCAGTCACATTTTTCTCCCGTGACGATTCTATCTTCTATGTTGGGCAACTTTCAGAGAAAAGAAGTTGCAATTTTTGGCAAGTAGACAATTTGCAGAGGAGAATAACATAGGCAATTCTTCGTGAAAATCTCCTCCACAAATCGCCTCCTCACCATGACAATTTCATTGCATGGTAATGAAATTCATTTGATCTTGTCACTCAATGAGTATATCATTTGACTCGATATCTAAAGATTGGAATTAAGCACTCATAATAGATATCCAAATAATACATGTATGCATTCTTTCATCCAAGCATTGGCAATCATTTGGAAAAATTGTTTTATCACTCTGGTTTGACTAATAAAATGTAATTATTTGTTTTCAATTCAACTGAAATAAAAAAGGAAGTGTCTTAAACATGGGAAGGTAGAAGAAATACAGAATAAGAACCAAAATGATCATATTTTTCTGGCAAATTCAATATAATCTTCTATAAAAATAACGGGATACCTCAGTTTGTCATCCACAAAATCCATCTTCGTTCCAATGACATGCATTAAGGCCTTAGGATCAATCAAAATCCTTACACCCTTATCCTCAACTAGCTCATCAAACTTCCCTTTTTCATCTATCAAAGAGGAAATAATGACAACAAAAATTAAATATTCACCTCAATCAGGTCATAATTAGCCACTATCAAACAGCCCAATTTGCAGAAATTAGCAGGTGGAATAACATAATCAACTCACAGAAATCAACATTTCCCCCCAGAACACTTTTATGGCCTCAGAGCAATCAAATTTCATCCGTCCATGAGCTCAGAAACTTATTAAAGTCCAAGGGAGTAATAATCCTTTTCACAGCGAAGATAGTCGGACTCCTCGTACTTTCAGAAGAAAAAAAAAGTAACTAAAATATGTGAAGATCAAGGTTAGTGAACCGATGTTATAAGTGTTGTAACACTTCGTGTGACACCGGTTATAAATACGATATAGGACAATATTAAAAATGCGGAAATTAACGACACAGGAGGTTGTTAACGCAGTTCGGCAATCAACCTACATCTGCGGGGCCACGCCCAGATATGAAAACATTTCACAAGTTCAAACAAGGTTACAAAACACTCGGACTAAAACAAAATAAGACTCCCTCTTATCTTTGATGCCGCTTCCTTCAACCTTCACAAGTGAAACTGTTTTGCGAGCTCCCCTCGACTTTGAAACGATCTCTCCCGAGATCTAGATAACAACAAGATCCCCTTGTTGTTGGTTCCTCCCGAAACCCGTGTTATGGCAAGATCCCCTCGCCCACGATCAAGAACGACAAGCTCCCCTTGTCAATAAATAGAGCTCCTCCAGAGTTCCAAGGCAGTCTCCTCTCAAGACTGGATAATAATGAAGATCACAAGAATAAACTCCTATGACACTGTCTGTGACGCTTGACAATATCTTAGGATAGGATCACCCAGAACAGGCTTCAACAAACCAGTCTTTGACAAGACCGAATCAATAATCACATACACCACACAGAAACGTGGGTGAAGAAATAAAGACGCTCAGATGAATAGAGAAATTCAGCACACACAAAATAATAGCGTCGACTAATTTTCAACATAAAAAGCAAAGACTTTTATAACGAGTGTTGGATGCAGATCTGTTTCTCTCAACAATATCTTCTCGAAACAGACTATTCATTCAAATAATAATATCCCACGAAATCAGCAAAGGATCCAAAAATCACTGCCACACAAATTTAGCGCAGTGACACTTTGAATGACGCTTTAGTAAAGTATCCCAAATAATTAGGGATATGAACCATGTTTGTTACGATTCCTTTTCCAGCAAATCACATTTGAATTGACGAAATATTCTGCCAAATATTATCTCCAAAATAGAAGGATAGAATAATATATATTCCAAAAGAATATAATTTCCAAAAGATATATAACCAAAAATAATCTTTTGCCAAAAATATAATGCCAACACATCGTTGCATTAACAATATGGAATTGGAAGAAAGGAGAATAATCGAGCTGCATAATTAAGGGTGTAGGAGAAGCCATTACAGCCACGGGCCTTAACACCGAGCCTGAGAAATTGACAACCCATTTGCCCCAGCAGCCGCCCTATTCTGAAGGCGGCCGCTTCCGTCAAGCTCATTGCTTGGCGCCTCACCGCCGGCCCAATCGTCTCCGCCGCCGTCGAAGGCAATTGTGAGGCCATCTAATTAGTTCCTCCATTTCAAACCTATTTTAAGTGATATAATCATTCTCACCAAAACGACGCCGTTGGTGAGTAACTAACTACGATTTGATTAGCGTTATGTGGGTCCCACCTAATAACGGCCTAGCTAAGACAATTTAATAAGTGAAGAATGGATTTCCCTCCATTTTCAAACCTCTTTTACGCTCAGTGAAGAGCCATGGCTGGAGATCAGACAAGAAGAGTTAGCTTCTTAGCTCTGTTTGTGATAGCTCTGCTTCCTTTAGTATTCTCCATTCGGAATCTAGGATCTTCGTCTTGGAAGGATACTGGCAGGGGATATGAAGAAGGAGATAGCATCCTTCTGTTCGCTAATGTTGTTCGTCCTTTCAATAACTCATGGCAAGCTCTCTTACTCTCTCCTCTCAGATTCTTTTTCCATTTGCGTCGTTTTTTTTCCTACTGTTTGGTTGAGTTTATTGTCATTTCATACACGAAATCGACGTTGCTTCCAATTCACGAATTCGAGGTTTTAATTTCGTACCAAATCCTCTTTTCTTGATGTACTAATGGTAAGAAACAAGCATCAAGATTACAAAGAAAGCTTCTGAACGCTGCTGTCCAATTTCTCCTGGAATGTCAAATCCGTCGCCGTAATTTTCGTTTGCTTAATCCAGCATTCTGCCTATCTTACAGTACGAAAAGATTTAAGTCCAATGCTACCAATACCTTAACCTTCGAAAGTTTGGCGCATTTAGAAGCATTATAGCTAGATAACTCAATGAGAAAATCAGTCATTAGGATCTTTAATTGTCAGGTTCAAAAGAATTACATTGAAATCCTCTTTTTTGCTGTTTCCTACCTTGGTGTTTGTCGTTTCAGCGAAGCATATCCGTACTTTTCGTTCCCATTCTGCCCTCCCGGAGGTAAGAAAAAAATCAATTTTATTTGCAGCATATAGTTTTGAATGGGCTAATTGCACAGTTGCTTCTAATATTTGCAGATCCTACTCCAAATAAACGGAAATCTTTATCAGACCTTCTAGCTGGTGGTTGTTTTACCAATACTCAGTATGATCTAAAATTTAAGGTGGAAGCCGTGAATAAATGTCTTTGCCTGAAGAATCTGACTTCAGATGACATCGAGAAATTTAAGTATGCTATTGAAAAGAACTACGAATATGACATGTACTCCAATAACATTCACTTCCAAGGTCCTGTTGGGGTATTTTGGCCGACAAACAATTCAGGTTCTAGGTTTTATCTACATCAACACATTAACTTTTCACCTTACTACAAGGAGAACCGAGTGGAGGACATACATCTTTTCAGCGATTTTGACTCTGCTTTGGATATAACAGAACTTTCTCAAGTCAGTGTCAATTTTACTTATTCTGTAAACTGGAAAGAATATAAAAAGTACTTTTCCCAGCGAGAAACTTTGTCAGGCAATGATTTGGGGTATAGAAGACAGAAACAGAGCTTGGACTTGTTCTGGATTTCTTTACTATTAGCTTGGGTTGCGTTATTTTTTGTAGTGACTGTGCCATACCTAAAAAGCTACTTCTCCAGGTATTATTTATTTTGTCAGTTCTCTTATGCGGTACAGCTTCACAACAAAGCCATTGAAGATTACTTGGCTCTTTTGGATGACCTTCTGCAGATATCCTCGTGAATATACAGAACAAAGTATAGAGGCCATCACTGACTTGGAGCAAATTCACACTTATATATGGAGTGGTCCACCTTACTCATCCTTACTTGGTGCTGTCCTTGCCGTTGGTACTCAACATCTGATTGTGGTAAGCCACTTAATTAAAATACAAATTTTTATGCAAAAGAATTTTGTAGAGAAAGTACCACAGAAAGTGTGCTACCCTTAAATCCCCTATAATTTTTAGAGACTTGAATAAATAATATGAGAGAAAATATGTTCATATTCGTGCTTAAAGAGAAAGTCTGTATATGTATTAGTACTTAATCTCTATTACTCTATTTCATTTATTTACTCACTATTTGGTAATCCCTCGAAGCCTTATGATTGTGTACTTCCTTTTATCAGTACAACTACGTAGGCGTTGCATGTATGCTTGAATTTCAGGTTTTTTTAGCTAAAAGGCACGTTGATTTTCATAATTTAGATAATTTTCCTGTAATCATTTTGAAAATCAAATTCTCTCTGCAGTATCTTTGCTTTTGTTTGCGTTGGACGTCTACATATCCTGGATCGCTGCAAAAATGAGTCATTCATCACGTATTTTCTGTTGATATATTCCCTCGCATCTTTTCCGTCCGGATATCAGGCTGTTTCCTTCCACGAAGAATTTAGATCTGCTGGATGGGTAACACTTCAAACAACCTATCAGATCTCCTTCCCCTTTATCAGTTCCCATTATCTTACTCTTTTATATCTCTTAGTTTCAACTTTGCAATCTAATTATTTTGCAGAAAGAATGCATTTTCCAGACTGGGACCCTGTACCTTGTTCCAGCTTTGTTGACACTTTTTCTATTTAATAAAATAGGAAGGGACATGGGAGTCTCAGATCTACCTAACATTGAAACAACGACTTATGTTCTCATTGTTAGTGTATTTGCCACTTTTAGTCTTCTTAGTATTGGTGGTGTAATTGCCCATCGTTTAAGGGAAGAATTGCCAGGACCTCGTACCTCACAAAGAATTCGTGTTCGACAAAAATCATGGTATAGGAAGACGCCCTTTATAGTGATTTTTGGGGGTTTCATAAATTTTTTTATGACCCTATCAGTGATCGATGCTTTCTACGCAAGCTTGTGGAATAAGGTGGTCTGTGATGCACTTAACTTCCTCTTGCTATTCTTAGTGTTTGTTTCAGTAACAACTTGGTTTACTGGAGTGATTTTCACTCGCTATCAGCTGTCCTGCAAAGATTACCAATGGCAGTGGAGGTATTTATTACTTCCAACCCCCTCTTCATCATCATTCAGGATGTTATTCTAACACCTTCTATAATGACAGATGCTCAGATGCCTTAATCTGCAAAATCATTTTTTTGTACAAAAAATCAAAGAGAATAAAATGAAGCATGATCATTGATAGTATATTTAGAATAATTATACACTTCTGACTTTTATATCAAGGTCTGCATGGTTGGAACTGGGGCAGTGTGAGCCCTTCTTTCGGGTTCCTGCCATAGAATTTTGTTTCTAGTGTAAGGTTTGTAGAAAATCTAGTGGCAAGGACTGACCGGTTGCTTATTAGTTTTTCCCATTTATATTGATTGTATAGCATCAAGTACGCGTAACTTTCATGTTCAAAATATACGTCTAATCAATTTGTGAGTGAAAGTCTGTTTCTCTTGACTGTTTGTTTAGTCCATGCAAAATTATCTCTTTTATTGCTATTAGTAGATATAATTAAAATTTAATTCGTTATATTTGTGCAGTGAATTCTTTTTTTTTTTGGTCCGATTTTTGTTATTTCTTTTTCTTATAAAATAACAAGGCAACGACCAAATCTACTTTCTCCCTTAAACTAACATTAAATGTTCTCGCAGCTCTGTCCTACGAGGAGGATCAACGGCCATTTACGTGTTTGCATATGGTATAGTCTTCCATTCCAGATCAGAAACAGAAGCTAACAGCAACATCAGGCTGCTTCTGATGATGGGCCACAACGCTTGCACGTTCTATTCTTTGTTCCTGGTACTCGGAACTATTAGCTACTCTAGCTCTTGGTTTTATCTTCGTTACCTCTACAATGGCATGAAAAAAACAGTATAGCTTTATAGAAACAATGGTGTTTTGAAAAAGTAGAGAAGATTTGTTGATTTAACATTTTCATAGTTAAGGGGAGAATCTTTCTGCATGTGCTATGGCTTTTGCTCCACATCCTTTACTTTTAGTCGTTATCAAAATGACACATGGTTTGATAAAATACGTCAAATGTATCGTATTTTTTTGCTAATTGTTATTTTAACTATTATTCAATCAATTTTATGCTTGTAATCGATATCACAAAATTGATTTTGAATACTAAAATGTAATCTCACTTAGATCTATGATCGAAATTGAGTGTGAAACTAAATGTGTGCGTGAGATAAAGTGACTTGAGTTAACTATGTGCAATTAAAATGACTACAACAAATGAGAAAAGTGAGATATTTGATAGATTTTATTAAGACACGTATCATTTTGTTAACTATCTAAAATACAAGGGAAAAAATTAATGATAGAACTCGACTTGCAAGCACCATAATTTATAACAAGAGACATAAAAAAAATACTCGCTTTTAGTGTATAAGCGTGATCACGACTGTAGAAATTTAGTAAGTTTAATGATTTGCCGTGTAAAATATTATTTTAGATTAAAGTATTTTGAAAATAAATTATTAGGCGTTAATTTATCTTTATATTTAAAATTTTTATTGAAAGTTACTAATTGTAATGACTAAATATTTTTAAAAGAGTAATGATACAAATAGAAATGGACACAATTCAGTTCAGTTCAAGTTTGGAGTTAAATTGAATATGAATCATTCGGTTTTCAGTTATGCACTCAGAATTGAAATCGAACCGACAAGTAGGTGTGACATAACCAAACCGAACCAAGTTTCTCGATTTGCTTCGGGTCGGTCCATGTTCTGTTTTCAGCCCAAAAGAAGAGACAAGACAGCAAGAGTCTCACTATGAAGACTACGTCGGGCAGGGCAGCCGCAACTCACGAGACAAGACAGCCCAAAACCGACCCTTTGGATTTTTCATAAAAATCGAACCAAATTGACCCATTGAGATTGGGTCTCTTCGATTTCGCAGGTCAGTTTTGTTCTTCACACCTCTAGTTATATTTGCTCTATATTTTTATTTTTTAATTCTCACTTCTTGACGTATATTAAAATTAATTAGTGTAATTAATGTAATAAATTATTAATTAAATTGATCACGCAGTGAGAAATAGAGAGCATGAATAAATAGTAAATATAATATATAATATATTTAACAAATTCAAGAGGTTGTGAAAGGGAAGGAAGGAGGGAGAGCCAATCAGTTAAACCCTCGGCTGATAAGGGCCAAGGGGTTTGGCATTGAGCCTTGATTCATTTCTGGAGCCCACACCTTCTTCCACCAGTTCTTGTTGCTTTCCTTCTTCCTGACCCTCGCTAGATTTTAGATTTTTTGCTACTGGGTTGAGTTTTTGTTGTCGAATTACTCTGCCCACTCTGAGCTCCGCCTGCTCCAGCCTTGCGAAGTGAGCCCCGTTTTGAATTTCTCGAGGGTCAACAACTCAAATGCTTACTGGAGATTTGATTGCGTTTTCTGTTTCGTCGAGCTCTTCTGCCTTTTCAGGTCTGTTTATCGAGAACCCAGATGCGGTTTTATTTTCACCGTTTTGGTGGTTTTGTTTTCGTGCATTAATCATTTTTTGGTTGGCTGCTTGTTGGCGTTGTTCGCATTACGGTTGGTTTCACTGTGCATTTGGAATAGGACTCTGTTGGGGCTTGAAAAATGTAGAACTGGCTTTGTTTTGTTTTGTTTTTTTTTTTTTCATTTCCAGTTTGTCGAGAGGTTTTGAAAATTTCGAGGTCTTCTGCTTTTCTATCAATTCTGCTATATTTTTATGATTTGAGAGTTGCTTTTGTTCTTTTCATTTGGGTTATGCTTAATATCTACTGCTCTCAAAGATTCGTAATCACATTTCTGTTTTTTGCCTAACAGGTTCGCAGGATAAATCTGTGCCGGAATTGGAAATTTAGAATATTTGGGTTTCTAGAGTTTGTCATCATCAGCTTTCGTGTCTTCCAGATTTCCTGGTCTAATATTTTGTGATGGTAAATTACGCGATGCAGTTTTCTCATTGTGCTGACATTCGAAATCCTGTCGGCGTACTAACTGCTCCTAGAGGGAGAGTCCTAACGGAGACCTGGAATGGGTTTATGAGCGTCAGCCATAGGTCAACTATACCTTCATTAAAGTGTTCATCAAACTCCCACAGTCTCAGCCATTATCAAAATAGGGATCCATTTTTGGATCTTCACCCTGAAGTTTCGATGCTTAGAGGGGAGGGGAGTACTCTCATGAGCAACCCAAGAAAGGATAGTGTAAGTGGAAGCGTCACTGAGAGCTTGAGAGACGTATCCAATCAAAGCAACTACGATGAAGCAAAGATTAAAGTCATTGGTGTGGGTGGCGGCGGATCAAATGCTGTAAATCGTATGATAGAGAGTGCAATGAAGGGTGTGGAGTTCTGGATTGTCAATACTGATGTTCAAGCCATGAGGATGTCACCTGTCTATCCCGAGAATCGTCTGCAAATTGGTCAAGAGCTTACAAGAGGTCTTGGTGCTGGCGGAAACCCCGAGATTGGCATGAATGCTGCCAAAGAAAGTAAACAGTCTATAGAAGAGGCACTTTATGGATCAGACATGGTTTTTGTCACTGTAAGTTCACTTTTGCTGTTAGAATTGCCTGACAGAAACTAGGTTATATATCAATTTAATCTATTTTTATGAGATATTTCGAATGTACTTTTTCTATGATTATAGGCTTTTCTTCTGTCAAAATTCTGAGATAGAACTAATAATTCTTTAAAAATATTGTTGAATTCTGTCAGTAAATAAGTTTGTTGATTCATTTGCTTCATCTTCGATTGAAGTTTTATGATTTGGGATCATCTGTGATCTAAACATGTGCTAAATGTACTAACCTTCAAATTTTCATACTTTTTTCTCATTTGGCCTTCAACATCAATGTTTATAGGCTGGAATGGGTGGAGGAACCGGCACTGGTGGTGCTCCTGTCATTGCAGGAGTTGCAAAGTCAATGGGTATTTTGACAGTTGGTATTGTTACCACCCCTTTTTCCTTCGAAGGAAGGAGGAGGACTGTTCAAGCCCAGGAAGGAATTGCAGCATTAAGAGAAAGTGTCGACACGCTTATTGTCATTCCAAATGACAAGTTGTTGACTGCTGTTTCACAGTCTACTCCTGTTACAGAAGCGTTTAATCTGGCTGATGATATTCTTAGACAAGGAGTCCGGGGAATCTCTGACATAATTACGGTAATGCCACAACAAACGTAACTATCTACCTGTTTTATGTGCTAGTTCTGTACATAAGGAGATTGTCTGTGTGATGTTTATTGACCAGTGATGGTTAATGTGTTACATATGGGAAATGGGTTACATCTCATACAAATACACTATTATGAAAGGCATTTCATATTATGTTTACTATCAACATTTAACATACATACGATGAGCCAGTTTTAACCAAGGAATTGAGTGCTGCAAATCGTGAGTTTTGTGAGTTTAAGAGCTTCTAATGTCTTTTCTAATTGTTTTTAGCAATTTTTCAACCTTACATGGTTGATAAATAGATCGTAGTGTAATACCGAGTTTTGAGGCCAAAATCGTGAATTTCATACCTACCTTAGTGTAACAAACACTTGTTACACTAATCTTTAGTAAATAATGTAAAGGAGTCTTTGCTACAGTGTGAAGGAGTTATTTGCATATTGTAATGTGGTCATTTAGTTGATGTTTTCTTGGGTGGTTCTGCAGTTGGCATAAAAGCTGTGGGATTATATCTTTGTATCATGATTCATAACTGGTGTTCTGTCTCACGAAATTCAGATACCAGGGCTGGTAAATGTAGATTTTGCTGATGTTCGTGCTATAATGGCGAATGCTGGGTCTTCTTTAATGGGGATTGGAACTGCAACTGGTAACTTTATACTATTGCATAAAATATGTTTGGTATCATGTCAGAAACTTATACCTGGTATTCAGAAATTTCTTGTTTGTGCAAATTTGCTAAACTTAGATTAAAACTGATAGTTTGCATTATGAGTTTGCTATTTGAGGTTCATTTAGGTAACTTTTACTTCCTAGTCTGCTATTTTTTTCCATATGAAGTATAAGAAAGCATTTCTATCTGCCAAAAAAAAAAAAGAAGAATAAAAAAACTGGAAGCTAAGAGAAGAGAGAAACTGACACGATGCTTTGATTGTCATGACTTAATTGGTGGTTCTTTTAGCTTTCCTTTTCATCAAATTTGTTTAAACTTCATCCATTCCCCCAAATATTAATCATATATTCAAATATGAATGAAGCTATTTCAATATCTATGATGTGTTTACACAGGAAAGACCAGGGCTAGAGATGCCGCACTAAATGCCATCCAGTCACCTTTACTTGATATTGGTATAGAGAGGGCCACTGGAATTGTATGGAATATAACTGGTGGAACTGATCTTACACTGTTTGAGGTCTCTCTCTCTCTCTCTATATATATATATATATATATATATATATATATATATATCCACTCTACTTGGGTTGATTGATTCCTTTATGACCTTGAAGCATAATGTCTAAATAAAGGAGGCAAGTACAATTCTAATTGATATAGAAATTACATTGGTTATGCATCCAGAAATATCTCTTTGAGTGAATGGTTAGGATTTGCTTTCGAGCAAAATGACTCATGCTTTGTGATTGCTGTGGATTTGGCTGGAAACTTGGCAATTGATACACTCTTTTGAAGTACCTTGGAACTACCAAACTGATTGACAAGTTTGTTTGTCAAAGGTGGCAGATGTGGAAGTTCAATCCAGGAATTTTTTTTTTTTTTCCAAATACTGCTTCATTGTCTTATTTGGTGTACTTGGTTTCTAGGAATAGAATACTTTAGTACGAAGGATAACATAGATTTGGACTTGCTTAAATACAATTTTATTGGCAATGATCCTTTTTGGTGGGATAGATTTATAGTATACATTGGGCACATGATTGAAAGGAAATTCTCTTCTTATTTTTTTATATAATTCTTTTTGGTGGGGTAGGTTTTAATACATTACAAAAAAAAAAAAAAAAAAAAAAAAAAAAAAAAAAAAAAACCTCTACTATTCAATGCAAGATTGTCTGAAGAATTGAAGTTTCTCTTTGCCTCGGCATAGGGCTGAGCAAACAGAGGAGTTTTAGGGTAGCTAAGAGATGTAACTAGTACAATGCCTGGGTGTCGAAAGATTAACGCTACATTTACTCTCTTATTCTACTTTCATATTTGCTAACGTGTTAAACAATGATTGATGCAATTAATTATTTATAATTATTATTGAATTGCACCTTAGCTGTACAAATCATTATTTGTCGCGTCAGCAAGTATGTTCAAGAAGTAAACGTAACATTACTCGTGGAGAAATGACATAGAATTTGTTGCTATGTATTGAATTTAGTATGTCAAATTTACAGTGATGGATATAGAACTATCAAGAGCAAGGACGCCTGAGAAATGGTGTATTTTGGTGTATACAAATGCTCAAAAGAGGAAGAATATATATGAGATAGAGTTGATTATTTTGTTGCAAAGTGAATTTGTAGTTCTAAGTATTTTATAAGTCATCGAATTTCTCTTCTGCCCACTTCTTGTAATTTTTCGCATTTTGCACAAAGTTTCTAAAATTAAAAATATATATATATGACAATATTGAGTCCAGATTATACGATCAACGAAGTGTAGTTTTTTGTTTTTGCTTTGATGAGATTCTTTTGGGTCACTGTATTTTCAGGTAAATGCAGCTGCTGAAGTTATATATGATCTTGTGGATCCTACTGCCAATTTAATATTCGGAGCAGTTATAGACCCATCCCTCAGTGGTCAAGTAAGTTAACTTTTCGCGACAGTTTAGTCGAAATTGAATGGTTGTTTAGTTTTAAATTTGGTGGGATTTCCTTCACTTGTTCAGGTCAGTATAACTCTCATAGCTACTGGATTTAAACGCCAAGACGATGGTGAAGGGAGGCCACTACAGGTAATATCATCTCTCTCTCTCTTGAAAATAAAGGATGTTGAATGAATTGCAGACAAAATGCAGCAAACCGAGTCCCAATCATGAGCAAAATTTCATGAATGACGATTTCTAATCCAATTTCAAACTTTCTCGATAACTCCACAAAGTTCGGAATTATTGAAATGAGATTAACAGAGTTCGAAATTGGGTTAGAACTCGCTGAAGGAGTTAGAAATCGGGATAAAACACATGATTAAATGAAAACATGGTATACACAGACTGAATTTAACGGATAAATCGACAAAAAAATTCAAATTGTTGATAACTGAAAGGTGGAAGTTCAAAAAACTAGTTTAAGGTCACTCACAATTAGTAACAAAATCTCATGGTTAATGACTCTTCGTCTTCTTAATCCAGGCAAGTCAACTAGTGCAGGGAGATAACATGCTTGGAACGAACAGAAGACCCACCGCTTACACGGATGGAGGCTCGGTCGAAATCCCCGAGTTCTTGAAGAAGAAAGGTCGGTCTCGCTATCCAAGAGCCTAATAGCTTCAATTTAAGATCTTAATTCCCTCTCCCCGCCCAAAATTACCCAAATTTCATCGCATTTAGGAGCTAAAAACTTTGCAAATTTAGATGGTAGATCTGATTGTGTATATCCCTTGCTTTTTAATATACATTTTGTGCTTAAGTTTGTAATCTGAGTTTTACTTTGCAATTTTGAATAAAAATGATTGCTTTGTACATACAGCTTATAACCACGGAAGCTTATACACGTTAAATCGAATATATAAATCGACGGTAAAGTCAATGTTATTGATAGCTAAAAGTTAGATGAACGACTTAAGATCTTGTCTCGGATAATGATCTCACTGTGACAATGAAGCAACTTCTCTTTTTCGATATGTTCTGCACCGATTGATATACAATTCGTAACCGGAATATACTCAGCTTCCTTGATCTTATCAAGAAGATTGTCGAGCTCTTCGTATATTTATGTTTTTTGAGGAGGAGACCAATCTTCCAACCCAAAAAAGTGGGTTTCGTTCCGAACGTCGATCCAGCTGAACCCGGGCAATTTCTTCAGGTTTCGGTATTTCATGGTTTTCCTAAGGCTTCTAGCACTTTCCCACTGTCTTTCCTTCGCATAAATGTTCGACAATTGGACATGGACTCCGCTATTTTCGGGTTCGAGGTTCATCAATTTTTCGGCCGCAAGTTTTCCCTTCTCGATATCCCCGTGAGTCGTACATGCTGCGAGAAAAGAACACCATCCAAAAGCATTTGGCTCGAAAGGCATGCTTTTGATGAATTCTTCGGCCTCCTTAAGCCTTCCTGCCCGTCCGAGCAAGTCAATAATGCAAGAGTAATGCTCTTCCACGGGCACAATTCCATATGTTTTCTGCACATAATTGAAGTAATTTAGTCCTTGATCCACCAACCCCGAGTGACTACAACCCGTTAAAAGATTCGACAATGCGATCGCACTTGGTTTAGTACCATCGGCTATCATCCTATCGAAAACATCAATGGCTTCTTTTCCTAATCCATGCTGAGCTAGTACACCCACCATCGAACTCCACGCAATATCAGTTGGCCGTTCAATGCCCTGAAATACTTTGATCGAATGATCAATCATCCCGCATTTTCCATACATATCGATGAGAATCGAAGAAACAAAATGGTCTCGGTCGAAAATAAATTTAAGTGTCAAAGCATGAAATTGTTTACCTAGTTCAAGGGCTGCTTCATTAGCACAAGCCTTGATCACACAAGAGAAAGTGAACTCATTAGGTTCAATTCCCTGCCTCTGCAAGTGGACAAACAGACTTAAAGCCTTGTCAATTTGATTCATCTCCACATACCCATCAATCAAAGAAGTATACGCCACAATATTTCTGCAGCCGCGACCGATCCAAAATATGTTTGATGCATTTTCCATGTCTCCCGTTTTAGAGTACATATCGATAAGCGCATTTCTAACTGCTACTTGCTGTTCGAATCCTAACTTAACGATACTTGAATGAAGACAGTTTCCAAAATTGCCAGTCTTCGATGATCCTGAAGAATCTAAAGCGGCACAAAGAAGGTGCTCATCGATTAGAATATTGTCGTTCATCATCGTTTTATAGGACGATAACGCAGCCTCAAAATCACCATTCTTTGAATACCCATCAATCATCAATGTCCAAGAAACCTCATCCTTTTGAGGCATTTCCTCAAACACCTTACATGCATCCACAACAACTCCGCATTTCAAATACATATCCGCCAAATTACTACCCACAAACAGTTCAGAGCCAAGTCCAAATTTCTTCGCCTCACAATGCATAAGCTTTCCAAATTCAGCCAACCCGAGAGTTGCACAAACCTGAATTACACTCGAAAACGCAAACTGAGAAGGGCTCACCCCGGCAATTCTCATCCGGCGAAAGGTTTCCAAAGCGTCTGAAAACCTCAAATTCTGAGAATAACCTGAAATCATGGCGGTCCAAGAAACTAAATTTCTGTGAGGCATTGCGTCGAACACTTTGACTGCGCAGTTGATCTCCCCACATTTGGAGTACATATTGAGAAGATGGTTGGCGAGGAAGGTGCATATTGGGGTTCCAGATAGTAAAAGGTGAGCGTGAAGCTGTCTTCCCCTCCTCAACTGCTTGGTCTTGGCGCATGTTTGAATTACCAGACCCAACGAGACAGAGTCCCTGTGCATGAGCTACCAGAAAAAGCGCCTTGCACGATTCATCGAAGTCTTGATTGGTGGCAAGGAGATCCAACAATAATAACCATAAATTAACGAATTTTCACTTTAAATTGATTTAATTTAAAAAAATCGACATATAAATTGATAGTACAAATGTTTTGTCAACTTCTAAAAGCTTTTTCCAAAAAGGGAAAGAAAAAAAAAAAACAGAGACAGTGGAAATCTGGCCATCATATCCAAATTTGTCTCATTGTAAAATTTATTTCCAATCATAGCCTTGTCTTTTTGGGGCACGAAACATAGTTCAATCCATGTAACAACTTCAAATTTCAACAACTCAATATTTCTCTTCAATTCAATTTAATTCCTCGAATCTTCATTGTTCGCTCAATTAGCACTTAGCAACTTAAATAGATGATTCTCGGCCTCCCGGCCTAGCTCGCTGAAACAAGGTCAAGATCGAGCTTGGCAACTCAAATTTGGAAGATCCGAGGCAGAAATCGTAGTCCCGTAATTTTTAACGACTCAGTCTCCCGGGCATTGCTTTCCGTCCGACATCGATTCAACGCGTGAAAATTCGAGTAATGGATCTTTGTACAAGTGGGTGAAGAAAAATAAGAGGAAATTTTAAAAAAAATATCTAAAAGGAGAGAAGCAAGAACCACAATTGAATATTTTTAAATAAAAATAAAAAGATTTGATAGTAAATTAGGAATGAATCTCGTCCTCAGATCAAAATCTGCCTTCTGATTGGTCAATCCTACATTCTCTTGGTTGTAGCTCTCAGATCCTTCCCTTGCTTCGTCGTTTTCCTCCCTTTATACCTTCTCTCTCTCCTACGCCATTTTTCTGTCATTCTTTCTCTCTCCACCCATTTTCTCAGCCACTCGTACACTTGCTATCCAATCTCCACCGCACCCACTCGCCCTTCTGGTTTTCGTCTTCCATAAGAAGAGAAAAATCGTCTGTTTGGCGACGTGTGAAGCTCGTCTCCCACCCATTATCTCAGGTTTTTGCGATGCTTAATCTCCCTTGCCGCGCGAAGATCGCAGAGGAGAAGGAGATGAAGGCGGATTTCCGCCGCATGGAGAGGAAGACTCCGCAGACGTTTACGGCTTCGTTCCAGGAGAGAAGACCGACGAGCAGAATCGCTCTCCAGAGCTTCACCCAGTCTGGAAGCGTCCTCCACTATCCGCCGCTCGAGGTGGAGAAGGCTCGAGCTGAAGCTCAAATCCGGCCTTCCAAGATTCAAGGATACGTTGAAACGCACCAACTTTCTTCAACCTCTGCGGGTTGCGAAGCGTCCGTAGAGGACAGCGGGCGGGAGAGGCTGAAGAGGCATCGTGTGGAGATGTCCGGTCGGGTTTGGATTCCAGACATGTGGGGGCAGGAGGAGCTTCTGAAGGACTGGATTGACTGCGCTGCATTTGACGCTGCGCTATTTCCCGGCGAAATCGGGTCAGCAAGAGCAGCCCTGGTTGAAGAAGGAAGAAAAGCTAATTCTGGAAGATTAAGAATCGAAAACAGGTGCTAGAAACTGTCTTCATCTTCCTCCACTCACTCGTTCTTCCTCTCCAATGATAATAATCCCTCGAAAAAATAAAACCCCATCTCAGATTGTTCGATGATATTGATGATTTACTCGTCCTGGTGTTTTCATGTTCATCTTTCTCAATTTTTCAGCATGAAACAGACCGGATTATTTGCTATCTTTTGTGTACTCCTAAGTTTTGATCTATCAAACCACATGTGATTAGAGTCATTACCTGTCTTCAACTGCTGCCATCATCTGTCAAATTAGATAATCAATCTGCACTCTGCAGCCATGATCAATTCAAAAACTGGGTCGAGCAAATAAGGATGAAATCTGCAAAAAAAGTAGAAGGATGGCATTAGAATGAGACTTTTCGTGATATGAGTGTCATCGATCAGCCCCCACTAATGCTTCAGACAGTCGACATCCATCGAAAGGCTCCGAATCCAGCATAAGATAAATTCATTGCATGACACAAATCTGAGCAAGTAAATGAAGATCTTCACTCGCAATTATAGCATCCCTGTCATATTCACATAATAAAAAGTAAAAACCAGAAAGTTCTGCATCCTGGAAAAGGGGGGAGTTGTGGGTTGGGAGAGAAGGCTAGGACCACTATCATTCCTGCACCAACATGATACATAATTGGAACAGTGTAGAAATAGGGTCGTTCAAGCTTTGCTATCACATATTTTCTATCAATTCCATCGTATTCATACACATACAAAATACCTTACTAATTTTGTCTCTATAGAATTATATGTCAATGTCTGAGCATGCGTGATCAAATATCAGAATCATATAATAAAATAATTATAAAAGATAACATAGATTCTGTGATGTAGGGCTGTAGCTAAAACGTTCAAAATGTGATATTTTCACTTACTTGGATTCTAAGAGGTTAGGGTTATCGAGATTTTTTCAATATTTCAAATAATATCTTGCCTAAATAAAATATTGATATCAAATTCCAACTTAAATAAATCCAATTTCATAAGAATTTAGACAGAAAATTCTTACGTGTACTCTTACGTCGGATAGGGTTGAATTGGAACTATTCGGATGACTATCAGGATTTTTACTACTTAAATAAAATATTTGATATTAATTTTTCATTTTAATAAATCTATTTCAAAATGTTTTAAGTAGAAATTTCTTACCGGTTTATTCTTAGATCGATTCTATCGGATTAGGATTGTTTCAGATAGCTTTTGTTCGAATTTTGAAGGTTCGAAAGCAATCTGGTTCGGTCTGGAAAATTCTGGTTGAAATTGGGTCTGGTCCGGTTCCGTTGGACCGGTTCTGGTTCAACCGGGCAGGTTCAGTTTGCTAGGCCGGTTCGATTGGACTGTCCTTAAGTGAACTGATTCAGGTTTTAAAGAAAAACCCGAACCCTCTTATTTCTCCTTCCTTCTTCGCGACTCATTTGTGTTTCTTCCGTCGTCGTGCTCACTAGAACACCGGAGAAGAATCGTGCGGCAATAGCTTCGACAGAGGGAAGTTTCTTCAAAGCTCGGCCGCTCGAGTGGAGTTGCTGACTCCTTGGAGCTCTGGCTGCGTCTGGAGGTCGATTGGTGGTTAGAGACCAAGAGAGGCAAGATGTGAATCTTTCTTTGAATAAGAACTTGAGAGGGAGAGAGTTTTGGTGTGCTCTTCCCCTTCACCGAGCCTCTCTATTTATAAGGGAGATTCGTAACAATCACCAGTCCAAATCCGAGATTCATTCAAATTTTCAGCTGAAAATCTGTATATCTGAATCCATACGGATTTTTCTATCCAAATAATAGCAAATCTGATTCCCCAATCGAATTTGCAGAGGACATTGTGTGAGCATTAAATCGGATTTCACTCCGATTTTGAAAGATTTATGGCTAAAATCTTATATTAGGTTTTGAATGTGTTGATTTGGAAAAATTCAAAATTTAAATTTTGAATTTGAAACCCTAAACTATTACAATATCAGAATGCGAGTTGGGAAACAGTCATGAGTGACAGAAGTGGACTGCACAAATGGTGCTGAAATAGGCAAACTATGTTTGATTTAGTCTGTGGGTCATAATTTGATCGTAAAACTAACAAGACCCATGATCCTTTGTCCTTGCGAAAAGAAATATAACGCTTAAACATGTACACCCTTCAATCTCAAGATTCTACCAAGAAACTGTGCCAGCTAAATGCAATAAAGAAGTACAAATGATTTCAGGAAACTAATTATAAAATCTGTTAAAACTTCTTTGAATTGTACCATGGTCACTTGACACTGTAAGTGGATAAAAATTGAGAACAGCAAACGAAGTTCCTTAATGGGTTCGTCCAGAGTTTGAATACGGTGCCAATCATCATCATCTTTCCCTGTCACCAACCAAAATTTGAAGTATTTGCATGCACCAAACGTTTACATCTTGAGTGTGTCCTTTTAACACTGAAACACACTCAAACCCTGTCGGTATCAAAGCTAGGAGTGGCCAATAACTTTCCTGTTGGAGACCAGGCACAGGATCGAACAGTTCTTGCAGTTCCAAGTGACACCGGACTGACTCTGTTCCCAAATTCGAATGGTATTAACTCCGCTACAAATAGCAAGAATGTGCGGAATTCCAGCAACTCCGGTGTCCGGATTCCATGCCAAGCTCCAGACCCTGTCGGTATGGCTTTCTAGTTTCTCCATCTCCTTCAGCTCAAATCTCCCTTCCCACATCTCCATTGGAAATACCAGTATAGAACGCTAAGATCCATTTCCTCGCCGGATTATATTTATACTTGGCTGAATATTATTTTTTCGGCGGGATGTGAAGAACTTGCAGAGAAATAGAATTCTAGTTGAAAGAGAAGAATTCAATTACTGAAAAATTGCCGTATGTTTTACATCTATACAACATGAATTATACAGACGAAAAATAAACATCTCTCCGACATATTTAAGAGGAGTAGATGAACATTGATGATGGGGACTACTGCATGGTTGAGCCGGACCCAACAGGACGATAGGAAGGAAACCAGAAAATACGTCTGAGAAGTTGAGCATCATTGCAAACATTCGCTGGAACTTCCTTCTGTATTACAAAATTTTCTTATTCTTTCCTTTGTAGAAATGACCAACGATGAAGAGGCTATTTTTTGGCTAGGAACTATTTTTTGGGAAAAGAACTGAGGGGCTCATCTAAGAAATCAACTCACACGCTCTCAGACATTGATATTGTCGATGAACATGTCGCCCCTAACACCTTGACAACATTGTCAATAATTTAAAGTAAGAGAGAAATGAACAAAATTAAACACTGAGCAGGAATTGAGAGATGCAGCAGTCAATAGAAAACATTAATGAGCAGCTACAATTTTTTGTACTCCCTGTGGGTTTTCATGCTAAGGTAAGTATTTCTTTTCTTGATGCTTTTTTTTCCCCATTTTCATACCTTTGACTGTTATTTACATTTTCATACTTTTGACTGTTATAGCTGTCAACTTAGCATGAAACTGGACGTCATTATGCATTGACTTCTCGTTTTGTCTTTGGCTACCAGGACCATTGCCATTTTAGTGGCTCAAGTTCTGTGGGATCAATTGAAAATAAGACGAACAAGCAATTTGCCTAAAGGCCAACAACCATTTAATTCTCCATCTGTGAATGACCTTATTTCCCTTTTCGATGGACCAAAGTTGGAGGTAAATGACCCTTTTGGCTTTTAGTTCACAAAAGTTTTGTCATATAAGCCATATTGTTTGTCAGCCTTGGCAAACCACCCGCAGCAGGGCCAAATTTTTATTTTACAAGTCTCGGACTTGTTTTTCAACAGGCGGCCAGCCTTTTTTTCAGTGCAAGCCCATAATTTTTTCTTTAGCACCACGGCTAGCTCAAGGTCCAAGGCCTGCGGACTAGACCATGAACCACCCGATTTAGGGTGGACACAACCAGTCCCAGACCTTGGTCCACTCCAATGCTAGTCGGGCTCGACTTGGGCCGTGTTTCAAAAGCTGGACCGGGGCTAGGTGTTTTGACTTAAAAATCACGAATTGTCGAAGAAGGCATGCTGATGGGCAGGATTGCCTGAGCATTCCCCACGCATCAAAAGTCCTTGAAAAGCTATTGCTGGAGATCGGATAACAATTTAGTGCTCTTCTCTGTTTCAACTTCTGATTTTTGTACCCACCCACCAAGTAATTATCGACGATTGTTGAACGAACGACATCTCATGTAAGTAACATAGATCCTGGTAAATTCAGTACGTGTGTACTACGTTTTTCTTTAAATTAGGTATTTTAATCCTATTTTTAACACGATTTCGAAATTGTTGAAGAATAGATCGACGGAGTTCAAAATTGGGTTAGAAATAATTGAAAGAATTATAAATTGGCATGCTAGATTTAACAGATAAATTGTTAGTAATGTCTAAATTATTGACAGTTGAAAAATAGATGTTAGGTTTCTCGAAAAAAATAATTTAACGTTTAATCCATAAACAACGTCAAACATTAAGAATACAATATTTATAGATAGATTATTTGATTAACTCAACTGGCAAGAACCAATTAGCCATGCTAATTAAGGTAATTGGAATTAAAAGGTAGGCGTTGAAGTCTAGACGACTAGACGATGCCCATGCTAGATATCCTCCGTGACAATATTTGTTGAATAATGTTATATTTACTCTTTATTTTTACATTATAGTCTTCATTTTTTTACGTGACAAATGTTGCAGAATTTTTATCTTGAGAATAAAAACGTAGCGATTACGATTTTGGGTTTTTACCGAAAATAACGTGTACGAAATCAGTCTAACACAGTGTGCCCACAAAAAGTTTTGCAGAATTCTCAAAAATCATGATATAAATCTATTTGGTACCACAGTTTTTGAAGCATAATATATGATCCTCACAACGTGGGGGCTCAAAAGTATTACCTAAAGTTGACCTTCCTTTTTTTGTGGAGAATCTTATCTAAGATAAAAGTTGTCTACAGATAGTTCATCTTCTGGCCATTTTCTGTGGCAGCAGATGCATCATAGTGGCTAGAGGTTCTTTCAGTTCATTATCAGATGAGTGAGATATGATTCTTTCTACTTTCATCTACGAAAACATGCTTCAGTTTCTAAAATCCAATGTCGTTTATTGTGACGTTTCATCTTACTGGTACAATATTGTGCGTTTTGAATCAAAATCTGTATAGTTTTGTTATCAGATATTGATAGTACGGTGTTGTCTGCTTCCTATCGAAGTTCACATTGGTTTTTTTTTTGCCTCGATCGTTTCATTTTTCATTTTCCATATTGTTCTTGGAATTTCTTCTTTATTGGTTGGTTTAGTATGTAATCATATGCTCATGTTTTAATCTTATGAGTGAAGACAATGCTATGAATTATTCACATCAGGATGGTTGCAGGCTTGTGGGGTTACCTTATCTTTCTTCAAACGTCTTTAACTAGTGAAGTTTATATCATTGACGACCACTCAGTCGAGCCTGGACCATTCATCGTTGAAACGAAAACAAAAAGAAAAAGAATACTGTGATCGACGTAAACTCTACGATCGTTTCACGGCTCTCAAAACTTTCTTACATCTCGAGTTCGAACAATAAAAGAACACAGCAAGCCATGTCTCCAGTAAACTG
Source organism: Begonia masoniana (assembly GCA_022432975.1). Taxonomy (NCBI): domain Eukaryota; kingdom Viridiplantae; phylum Streptophyta; class Magnoliopsida; order Cucurbitales; family Begoniaceae; genus Begonia; species Begonia masoniana. Next base: position 6,092,972 of record CM039505.1, on the reverse strand, counting down.
TTCATATTGTTAGTAGAATTTTGTGAACTTACTGGTGTTCTTGAAAGATTCACCCCTCTGTAACATTTCATTTCCAACTATTACAAGATCTTACGGGTTAAATCTCAAGAGCAAAGTCGTGAAAACTCTGGTCCGAAAAAGATAATATTGTACTACTTGGTGGAGTTTACGGCGTTACAATAATATCGAAACGAGTCTTTGATTGAGAAGAAGACTAAAAAAAAAGTTAGAAAAATGATAGAATATTAGAACCCACTACAAAGTACAAATATGTAAAGCCAACTAACTTTAGAAGATTGAATCTATTAATTTAGCTTCATTTTGTGAGGGCAAGAGTCAAGCCTATCTCTCCAGCTCAAACCTGTAAAGCTGCATGTGTTTCTAAAGCTGACCAGATTCTCAAATCATGCAAAACCCTGGCTTTCCTTTTTTGTCTGTGATTTTGGTTTGAGGAGGAAGGAGAGCTTAGTTTGAGCTTTAATGGCTTCCACAGTCTTCTTCTTCTTCTTCTTCTCTCCTCTCTCTCTGTATTTGTTCGTCTCTTGTTCTTCAGCTCGTGATAAACAGCGTATGACTTTTCTCCTCCGCTTCTCTCTGCAACATTTTTCTCTCTCCACTTTTTTTTTTTTCTTTTTTGTCACCTCCTGTGTGAGTTTTTGCTACTTGTTTTTCTTTGAAAATAGTAAAAAACTATCTAAAAAAAAAAAAGAAAAAACTCAATGATAACTATGTGACGCTTGTTTAAAGGCAGTGATTGAATCAGTCTCTTTCACGTATGGGGGCTCGCATGGGCCAGACCACTGGGGAAAGTTAAGCCCAGGATTCTCAGAGTGCTCCCATGGGAAAGCGCAGTCGCCCATCGACATTGTCAGCAGCAAAGCCGTCGCTTCAAAAAGCTGGAAACCAATATTCAGAAATTACCATTCTGCAAACGCCACCTTGATCGACAATGGCTTCAACGTCATGGTTAGGGTTTCGCACCTTTCCCAAATAATCCTAAAATATGTTTCAGGGACCAACAAACGAAACACCATTTTTTGAACTGAAAAACAGGTGCGTTTTGAAGAATACGTGGGGTGCGTTGTGGTGGATGGAAAGAACTGCACCCTCAAGCAAATACACTGGCACTCTCCTTCCGAGCACCGCATCGACGGCCACCAGTACTTTCTCTTCCTCTCTCTCTCTCTCTCTCCCCCTGAAAATGAATTCTGTTTTGGGGTGAATGAAACAGGTTTGCGGCGGAGCTCCACCTTGTCCACCGGACGGACGCCGGAAGCTTCACGGTTTTGGCAGTTTTGTATCATCTAGGCGGCCCAGATCCTTTCTTCTCCAAGGTAATAATACTTAGCTAATTGGTCGAATTTTTGGACGGGTTAACTCGATTTCAACGAATGATGGGCAGATGCAAGCGAGGTTCGGTAGATGGGGGAAGGAGTGCGGGAAGGAGACGAGGATGTTCATATTTCGGTCGGGAGTTTGGATACCAAGTATTTGAGAAGAAGGACTCGTAAATATTTCACGTATCTCGGCTCTCTCACTACCCCTCCTTGCTACGAGAATGTCACTTGGTACATCCTTGGAAAGGTACTTCTTTTTCTTTTTCCTTCTTACCAAATACGGCCTGAACCGAGGTCGGGCCTGACCTGGGCCTTGGACTCCCGATCTAACCCATTGGACATGGCCTGAAAATCGGATTGGACAGTGGACAGATTGACAACCCTAATAAAAAGCTCTAAAATTGAAAGCTTAAAGAGTAATTGTTTGCAGGTGAGGACGATATCGAAAGAGCAAGTAGAGATGCTAAAGTCGCCACTGGGTGCAGCATACAAGAACAACTCAAGGCCAATACAGCCTCTCAATGGGCGTCAGATTGAGGTCTACGAGGAGCTTACCCCAACTCACTTTTAAATCGGCCTCAAAAACCTCTCTTTTACTCTATTCTACTCCTGGCCCCACTTAGACAAATCATACAACTTGAATTTTTTTT